>CM057454.1:101130000-101657500 GCA_016271365.2 Neoceratodus forsteri
AAAACCAAAAATTATTTTCTGTCCTCTTCTTCTTCTATATCCTCTTGTTTATGTTTCTTGTCCAGTGCTTTGCATCTAATTTGTTTTGTAATGTTTATGCTCCCTCCCTTTCCCTCCCATTCCCTCTCATATGAATACCCTTGCCCTGACCCTGCAGTTCCCCTGTTGTAGTACTATTATGCCCATATATTCTGTACATTTCTTCTTGTTTTATCTTACTCCATCTTTATATGTTTCCTCCTCCTATCTTATCCACAAATGTCAAGTACTGTAAGTTGTTCCTATGAATAAACATTTTTTCCCCAAAGCTATGTGATTTTGTCTGTTGTGTGGGCTTGTTGCAGTTGTTTTGGCTGTGTGCAGCATCAGTCCTAATATGTACACAACAGTCATAGAAACAGTTACATAAGCACTTCTATTGCGAAGTTAAACATAAATATGTTTTGTTGTGCTTAACAATACTTGCCTCCCTGGCCTCACCACCCACAAATGTTAACTTTGTGTTCCTCACCTATAGTCATGATAATGTTTTATAGTGCCCAACCACCACCACCAGTGCCACCACCCTGTCCAAAATGTGCACTTTGCCCACAGTTTAACACAGTCTGTTGCTGACATACTGCAAAAAGCAGGCATGCTAAGATGAGAAATGTGACAGGGAAAAAGCTGGATGAAATTAAGACAGAAATCTAGTCTCAGTCATGATATTATATGGTGCCCCCCCACCTCCCAGTTCCAGACCTGAAAATGCAGCATCTGCCACTGTTTATAAAGGATTTTAGGCCTCACCTTGTTGCTGCCAGTGCTAAACAGGCCATAGAGAGCCACAAATGTTTCAGGAAAAATGTTACATTAAATTGAGACAGAAATCTGGTCTCAGTAATGATATTTTATAGTGTCCCACCACCGACCCCAATGTCAAAGGCCTGTTTTATGCACTGATTCAAAAGCATTTCAGACCGCATCTTGTTTTTGAGAGTGCAGAACCGTCTGTACATGTCCAGAAATGTTGCAGGAAAAATGGTACATAAAATTCAGACAGATATCTGGTCTCAGTCCTGATGTTTTTTGGTGTCCCCCCACTTCATGGACCTGAAAATCAAGCTTCTGCACTGTTTGCCAAGGATATCAGGCTGAATCTTGGTGCTGCCAGTGGCCAAGAAGCCCTTCAAGTCCAGAAATGTTTCCTAAAAAATGTTAAAATAAATTCAGAGAGAAATCTGGTCTCAGCTATGATGTTATATAGTGCCCAAACCCCCACCTGGACAAAACAATGGTCTTTGGCCCACTGTTTACAAATGATTTCAGCCCAAATCTTGTTTCTGCGAGTTCAGAACAGGCAGTACAATTCCAGAAATGTTACATGAAAAATGGTACATAAAATTGAGACAGAAATCTGGTCTGAGTCATGATGTTATATGGTGTCCCTCGCCCCAGCAACCAAACATCAAAATGCAGTTTTGAACCCTGACAGCAAAGCATTTCAGGCCTAATCTTGTCTCTGCAAATGCAGAACAGGCCTTACATGTCCAGAAATGTTACAGGAAAAATGGTACATTAAATTGAGACAGAAATCTGGTCTCATTCATGAGGTTTAATGGTGTCCCACCAGCCACCTGGACCTAAAAGGTCTATTATCTGCACTGATTCAAAAGCATTTTGGCCTAATCTTGTTGCTGCCAGTGCCAAACAGGTCCTACATGTCCACCGATGTTTCAAGAAAATTGTTACATTAAATTGAGACAGGAATCTGGTCTCAGTCATGATGTTTAATGGTGTCCCACCAGCCACCTGGACCTACAAGGGCTATTTCCTGCACTGATTCAAAAGCATTTCAGGACTAATCTTGTTACTACCTGTGGCAAACAGGGCCTACATACATACTGATCATTACTGAAATGTGGCTGAAACCACTCAATCTTGATGCAGAGTTCATTATCCCAGGCTACACCCTTATTCGTCAGGACTGACATGGCTCCTAAAGAGGGGGAGGCGTTGCTATGTTTATAAACTCTTCTCTGCAATTCACACCAGTCCCGCTGCATAGACCCTCACAATCCATTGACACCATCCTAATCAAAGTTTCCATAGCCCACACCTTCCCCATTTTCGTAGCCGGGTCCTATTGTCCTCCTGAAACATCCTCGCACTCCATTATGGAACACATAAACAGCATCACATCGCTGGCTATGGAGGGCGAGTTGCACATCCTCGGGGACTTCAACCGTAACTGGATCTCCAGTAGTAGCTCCAGTTTGCGGCACCAGGAGGCCACACTAAACCTAGACCAATTAATCAAAGATCCCACATGCTTCAACCACAAATCCTCTAACCACTGTCTCCTGGACTGGTCCCTTACATCGCACCCACATCGTATACTTACCTCTGGCCTGCTACCGTACTCTTTAAGTGATCATAACATGATTTACTCCATTAGAAAAATCCATCACCCCAAAGCTATCTCACCCAGGACCATACTCACGAGATTCTACAAATCCCTGGACCTAGCATCCCTCCTGTGTGACTTGTCTAACTTGGACTGCACTTTCATCCAAAGGGCCACCTCTATTGACTCAGCATGGGAGTACTTCAAATCAAGGTTTATAGTGGTCTGTAACACACACACCTGTTAAAAGGGCTCGTGTGAGGGGTACTCATCTGCCATGGATTTCCATCGACATCATGGCACTCCTCAAAGACTGGGACACAGCCTGGAAGGCTTTCAAGGTCTCCGGCTCTCAGATGGCCAAACAAAAATATTGTGCCCTTTGCAATGCCTGCACTAGGCAGATCAGCAGGGCTAAGGCAACATACTTTAGGGACACCTTTAAAGTTAACCTGAGTCAATATTCCAAATTTTGGAAAGTGGTTAAATCCCTCTTTACCCCCCACTCACAACCCCATACCCCATCCCTCAACACTGGCAGCCACATGATTACTGACCCCCTAGACGTGGCCTCTCATTTCAATGCCTTCTTTACAGACTGTACCTCATCTCTCTTTGGCATCCCCAACCCTCAAGCCACCTCAAACTCTCTGCTCCCCACACCTTTAAAGCTCCCCCAGCAGGTCACCCTTTCACGTTCCAGCAGACTACCCCTACCGAACTTCACAAAGCTCTACCTACCCTAAACTCAGACAAGTGCAAATGTCCTACTGGCCTTGACTCCAAACTACTCTACCTGTCAACCCTAGCCATTGCTGCCCCCAGCAGCTCTCTACACCTCTATTTCTCACTTGCTGCTGTCCCCACTGAGTGGAAACACGCTTCAGTCATCCTGCTGCCAAAAAGTGGTGACCCCTCTATCCTGGTAACTACTGCCCAATTTCCCTGCTTCCTATCCTAGCCAAAATCCAGGAAAAACCTCGTTCTCTATCAACTCTCCTCCAATCTTGATTCCTCTTCCTTTTCACACCCTACCAGTCTGGCTTCAGGAAAACCCACTCTACCCCCACCTCCCTCTTAAGACTTACTGACTCCATACTCACTGGTATGGACAAGGGACTAAACACCTCAGCTATTTTTGTTGACCTGGCTACAACATTCGACACTGTCTCCCATACACTCCTGCTATTGAAACTCTCTCACACAGGGCTGTCAGACATGGTCACCCGGTGGTTCCAGTCATATTTGCTAGACCACTCCCAACCTGTCAGAATTGGCAATGCCACCTCTGCTTCCCTTCCTGTCACTTCTGGGGTTCCACAAGGCTCAGTCCTGGGCCCTCTCCTGTTCTCCATCTTCCTCAATGACCTGCTGCCACCTGCCCCAGCACATCCATTCACTTATATGTGGATAATACATTTTGTACACATCCGGCGCCTCAACTGCTGAAGTAGCGACCAGACTCCAGCAGGACATTAACAAAGTTCAGCGCTGGTTTTGCTCAAATCATCACTTTCTCAGTGCCAAGAAAACCATCTCCATGACTTTTGGTACAAGGCAGAGACTTTTAAGGTAACCCCCAACCCCCTCTTTCTGCACACTTAATGGGTTTGTGATTGAAATTTGCTGCACTTTCATGTATCTCAGGGTCTGGCTTGACCAGCATCTTGATTTCTCTTCACACATCGATGCCATCCACAAAAACTCCACCCCAAGCTCAGAGCACTGTACCAAAATTGTGGCTGCATCCCTTTACCAGCTAGACTGGCCAGATTTATCTGCACACATCAATGCCATCCAGAAAAAGCTCCACCCCAAGTTCAGAGCACTGTACCGAAATTGTGGCTGCATCCCTTTGCCAGCTAGACTGGCCATTGCACAGAGGATGATTCTCCCCATCTTTGACTACAGGAATGTAGTCTACAGCACCACTCCAAAGTCCACCCTGGCCAGGCTGTAACCTTGCTTCCATTCCTTCTGTCACTTTGCTCTTGGCTGTTCTCCTAGTATACATCACTGTGTCCTTTACCCAGAATCTAGACCTTCCCTCTTTGCAGAGCCAGCATCTATCCCATTGTGCGAGTCTCATGGCCAAATTCTGGTCATAGTCCCTCCCCTTGTATCTCACCATTGTCCTGTCAGTCATCATCCCCCCAGGGATATGCACTGAGGAATAAAGAATCTCGTCTACTGACCATCCCATGCATGTCAACTTCTGTAGGCCAGTCAGTTTTCAGATTCCACATGCTCAGCATCTGGAACTCTCTCACATCAGACATCTGGCATGCCACAACTGGAAGGCACCTCAACTCCCTTCTCAAATCAAACTTTCACCCTGCCTGCACTTGTACCCCTGTAAGCTTACTGACCGGGAGTTCTCACCTTTCCCAAAGGTCACTGCTCTGTCTACCTACCTGACGATGTAATCCTCACAAAAAGTCTCCTGGCATATGGATTGTCTTCCTCTTATCATAAAAGCTTGCTACCATGAATCTGGCACCTTGTATGTATTGCCTCTTAGAGCCATGGCTATGTACCTGCCTTTAGTGATTGTACTCTACCTTACTTATGTTTACTGTATGCTTATCATGTAATTGACAATACTGTATATGTTTGTATGCTCTCCTATTCTTTGAAGTACATCATGTAATGGACCTTACTGTTTATGTTTGTATGCTCTCCTACTTCCCCCTTCCCCAAGGGTGCATTTGGAATCGAGCAGTAGTCTGCACAGCATGCCTCCCTGCTTAAACGCATAAATAAATAAATAAACAAACAAACATGTCCACCAATATTTCAAGAAAAATGTTACATTAAATTGAGACAGAAATCTGATCTCACTCATGATGTTTTATGATGTCCCACCATTGAGTCCAGACTGTCCCAGACAATAACATGCTGTTTCTGTTAACTTTGACAATTATTGTGTGAATGTTATGAAATAGCCAAAAAGGGGTGCCACGCTGAGAAAATTAATTCCTCCTGCAAAATGCTGCTGCTGCTATGTACATGCTGCCTCCAGCTGCTGATTTCTCAATTGACTGAGAAATATAGACTTATCATTTCCTTCCCCCCAAAATGCTGCTGTCCTGTTTGACTGTGTTGACTCTGTGGTTTTAAGCCTGTGTGGAGGGAATGAGATTTTGGGGTGCTTTAGATTGCTGCATGCTGCACTGAGTAGTTGCCAGCTTTCCTTGATGGATCATCTTCACAGAGTCAATACTACTGCTGCTGCTGCACACATAAGTATCTGTCTGTATGGCATGACACTCTTTCAATTGTGATTAGCTGGAACCTGGCTGCTGAACTTGAAGGTCATTCATTGCTATGTGATCCTGTGTTTGTATAGTGAAACACAGGAAGCAGGGTTATACTGCTGGTTTTATTTTAGAAAAGGTATGCTATTAGTGCCTGCACATTGTGTGTAACTTTTCCAGTCCAGCTTACTGTACCTATGACCTGGCCAGTTTGTACTCATTTCTTCTCTCTGTTTCCCGCAGGGAATGGTCGGGATGACAGGGACAGCCAGCCAGTGGTGGCGCCACTTTGGGAGTACCTCTATGTTGTGTAGAGAAGTGCTGAAGAATCGGCGTCCAGAAGGGTCAGTCGGGCAGCTTTAGGAAGCAGAATTCTCATTAAGGAGGAAAAACTGACCTTTTAGAAGAGGAACTTATCTCAGCAGCTCGGAGTTTTACTCAAGACAGCAAAGTTTATGAAGGAGAGTATTTCTTTTTTAAACTGCTTATTGGTGTTTGTTCTTTTTTTCTTGTGCTGCAATGTGTTAACTTTGGTGTTCCTACTGTTTTTTGCCCTATTTCTTTTAGGGATTCTGTTACAAAAACTTTCTTACTGGTGTTGTTTTATCTGTTGTTGGCATTGTTTTTTTTTAAAAAAAGAAAGAACAAAATATTAACTTTAGCCTAGTTTTGCACCCTTTTTTGCGCTGGTCATATGACCAGCTCACTATGATATATAATTTTGTTGATTTCACAGATTAGATCAGATCACAGCAGATGCAGACAGAATGTGAGTAGTGCAGTGCAATAGCTGATAGCCGTTTATTGCCAACCGTTGTAAAAAAGTTTTTGTGACTACGGTCTTGCTGGAGAGTGCAAGGTTTGAGTATGTAGTTTATTTTTTTTTTAATCACGACTGTTTTTTTGCGCCTTGCCACTGGCACCCATTTGATTGACTCCCCCAGCCCTAACCCCTGGAATCACCGGGGCTTACCTTATGCCCGGTCCAGGAGTGGCGCCTGTGGGGAGTTGATCTTCATCCTGAATCCAGTATGATTTTCCCCCTCCATTTTCTCCCAGGGGCCTCAAGAGTAGGCGTGCATGTGCACGGAGGTGCGCATGCACCATACAGCCCTGGTAATGACCCCTATCCCCCACCCCATTGGCCTAATGCCTAGCACCCTCTAGGCCTGAGCTGCCTCTGGCCTCCACCAGGAGGTGGCCATTAGCCGAGGGTAGCCACCACACCTCCCCAGAGAGAAGAGCTGCCTGCAGACAGCTCCATCCAGCTCCTCCCTCTCCCCCCACTGCTGACCTCCAATGGCCTGGGCTTGTTCCTGAACCCAGGTCACCTGCATGCCGCAAGGTAAGGCATCCAGCACCTCAGCCCTCAGTGCCGCCTGGCCGGCGAGTATGTAGCTTAAACTAACAAAACACGCCTGCTCCCAGCTTGTCCTGTTTATTTTATGACATACGGTGCTACTTCAGAGGAAAAAATGAGAGCAGCAGAGATCAGAGAGCAGCAGAGATCTACACGGGGATGTAGGTGAACTTGTGGAAGTGGTTCTACCTGTACTTATACAAATTACATCTCACTAACAGTAAGCCTATTTTATTTTTGTGTTTTATTTTAAAAACACAGGCTTAAAAATTTTAGAAAGGTTATAGAAGGTTTTAAAGGAATTTTTCTGATTGCGTAGACTTTGTATATTTGTATTTTTGGCCTTCGGGCCGTTCTAGTGTATGTGGGGCAGGAAGGTCCTACTAGGTACTGAACAAAGTATTAAAGAACTTGTTTTCTTTTATTATAGTGCACTGGATGAAGAGATAGGGTTCAATTCTATTACTAGGATTACTAGGATGAATAGGACAAAAAGGAGCAGTCAGTGCTCATAAGTATTGCCCCCCTCGCACCATGAGGGCATCATTAAACCATAATATCACCTGTATAATATAGTTTATCTATGGTATGTTTGAATTGATCAAACTCTTCTATTGTCACTACTGTTCACGAAAGTCTGTTCCAAGCCCTTGAACTCCTAATTGTATAACAATTATCTCTTTTTGCAGTGTTTACCATAGGTGTGGCTAGTTTCTTACCATGGGATCTAAGATTTTCTCGAGACTTAAATTCCAAACTGCATAGGTCCATTAAATCAGATGAATGAATTATTTTGTGGAATAATAGAATATCCACTCTCTGCCTTCTAAGTTCTAGGGAAAACAGTCCATTTTTTTAGCCTTGAGTAGTATGGTAAGCCTTTTAAATGATGAAGCAATTTGGTCACAGTACGTTGTACCCCTTCAATCATCTTAATATCCATTAAGTAATAAGGAGACCAGAATGGTGACCTAAAGCCAAGCATGGACCTAATATAACTCTTGTAAAAAGGTATAATACACTGTTCAGATCTACTAATAAAGGATCATTTGATCCTTTTAATAAGAACCCTTGCTTTAAAAAAAACCTGACGACAATGTTCAGTAGAAGTAAAAGATTTAGATATTTTAACCCCTAGGTCACGGTCTGATGTTGCTGTATGTGATATCTGGTCTCCCAATATGTATTTATATTTTGGATTTTGATGTTCAAAATGCAGGACCACACATTTCTCAGTATTAAACTGCATGCCATTTTCAATTGCTCATTCCATAATACTGTTTAAATCATTGACCATAGATATATGCTTTTGGAAAGTATCTACCTCGCCTCCCAATTTCAAATCATCCACAAATTAGATCATTTTATTATTAATGTTATGTTGAATATCCTGTAAATTGAATGTAAATGAACTTTATTGGCTCAACAGACTATGCACATGTGGTGACAAAAGTGGATTTACACCCAATTCACTATCAAGGGTTTCCTTCAATTTGCATTATGATCTGAGAACCAGATCAGACTTTACAAAAGTTTAAATTCCAAAGACTCCAAGGACCAACCTCAAGGTACTACGTACTCACACAGCCACCACGCTACAAGCTACAAATGAAATCTCGGCTTTAAGTGTAAAAGTATAGAATTTAATACATTGAAAACATTTTTTATTCCATTTTTGGAAGATTTTTATGTTTTTTACAGATGGACTTTATTTAATATTTATTCTGCATTTGCAGTTTAGGATTCCTGAGTGTCAAACTGTTGAGTTGATCAGTTCTTAATCTGTGGTTAACTGTTGAAACATGAGTTCTTGGAAAGTATTAGTTTTTCAAGTGCTCTAATTTAGAAGATCTAGGAGACTTATTAGAGGTTGTAGATTGCTTAAATTTTTTTAACATGGTTTTTACTAGGGACCAAGCAATTGAAAAGAGGGTGGAAGGCCCTAGTATGATTGATGCTGTTGATGATTCTTCTTCTATGACTGTTGCTGAAAATGAAATTGTGACAATTGAGATAAATGATGGCACTTCAGGCAACAATAGCACTTGGAGCTTGGCTAACCCTCCACCCAGCACAGCAAGAGCTAGAAGAGTAATTAGGTCTCTAGATAGCCACCCTGTGAGAGTTGATTCAACAAATGTATTGGCTATACAAGCTATAGCGTCAAATGAATGCTGCCCAGACTTGATAAATACAGACAGGAATTCTACCGCACTATGTGCCAAGATTTTACATATGCCTCAGAAATTAAAAGGAGCCAAAGGAGCCAAGGGTGACCAAAAAAGTGAACAAAACAAACAGGAAAAACAGAAAACTATTAAAGGGGGTAAGGCTAAGTTCAAAAAGCAGATGGAAAACTCTCCTTCTATAGCAAAAAATGCAAAAAATCTAAAATCTAAAACTAGACAGAAATAATAAAAAGAAAGATCTAGTGATGATGGAATTGGCAGCCAAACAATCAAAGATAAATGGGCACTTTGAGGCTGTAATTATTAAAATGATCACAGCTCCTGAGTTAATGCAGAGTAATAAACAAACTAATTCTAGAAACTAGGTTACTGACATAGAAATGGGATTGTTTGCAAAAAATTCATTGGAGAATGCTATCAACACAAATTCAACGAGAGTTTTAGATGACAAACCAATTAGCCACATTACTGACACTATAGATATAATGGAGGAGCAGATTCACGATAGCAGCTATGTAGAAAACCAAATATCCTTTTATGGGGAGAACTCATTAATATTAGAAGCCTCTAGTTGTTTGGGACAGACAACTGCCTCTGAGCCACTTAGTTCATTAAACGTTTCACCTGACTATTTTAGTCAATCAAACCCCAAGCCTCCATGTCAGGGCAATCTAAAACGTATTGTTAGTGAACTTCAGACAATCATAAATGGGCTCAAACAATACAATTATACAGGAAGACACTGCTCTGTTGTTTTAAATACAGTAAATGAAGATTTAACCAATTCAGGAAGTTTGGAAGACAAGAGAGGGGCTGATATAGCTACTAATTACCCTTTCAGCCTTAGCTAGGATTTAAAAAAAATTGCAAGTAATCCATATATGGTGAACCTTATGATTCTTGACCATATAAATAATTTAAGGTTTGAGATGAAAACAATAAAGGAAAATGTTGCACTAAATGGATTTTGCTAGGATGGTGTATTACAAAAATTAAACACACTGGCCAAGATATTCAAGCAGTTGCTCATGGTGCAACTGAGTTGCACCAGTGCAAGTACGGACATGCTCCAAGGAGCGATATTCAGTGGGAGTCATTGTGCAGCACAAATCCCATTGCACCAATGCACAACTATAATGAATGCAGGTGCAAGAACAGGGGGTGTGCCCATGAATATCTGGTGCAGTGTGATATTCAACCTTGGAAACATGGTGCAAGTGTGGAGCAAAACCGGGATGCGCCGAGCAGACTTGAGCCTATAAATACAGGTCACATGCACAGAGACAGCACTTGTGCTAGGTGAGAGGGAGAGAGAGAGTGCCAAAACATAGAAAGAAGGAAGAACAGACAGACAGAAAGACAGACCAAGAGAGACGGAGTGAGTGAGAGACAGACAGAAAGAGGCCGTCACAGAGGGAGAGGGACAGAGGTGGCAGTGGAGAGGGAGACAGGGGCAGAGAGAGTGCTTGGGACAGATGGGCACAGTGCCAGGCAGTGCACCAGGTCTGCACACAACCTGCAGCAGCTGACTGCCAAGGGGGATACAGGACAATAGGGGCCATGGATAGTGCACCCTTCCTGATGGAGGCCATAATGAGGGGTGTGAGTGGGCAGGAGAAACAGCGACATGGCTGAGGAAGGACCCGTCGGTGGCATGCCTGGAACAGGTGGTACCGTGCCTACACCACCTTTGAGAACTATGCCAACATGGAGATTTTGGGATGGTACCACCTGAACAGGGCCATTCTGAGACAGCTCTGCAAGCGGTGCAGTGAGGAGATGCAGGCACCCACAAGATGGAGCCACGCAATGTCTGTGGAGACCATGGAGACCAAGGTGACAGCTATCATGTGCCTGCTCACCACGGGCACCTTCCAGAGACCAACAGGGGACACCACAGGAATAACCTAGTCAGCCACATCATGTCTCCTCACACAGTTCCTCAACGCTCTGCTGCCACATGCTTCAGAATACATCCATTGCCCCAGCACACAGGCAGAGCGTACAGCAATCATGCAGGACTTCCACAGGGTAGCATGTATGCCTGGAATGCTGGGGCCCATTGACTGCACCCACATGGGCATCTGTACACCACCTGGCCATGAGGGTGTGGCCTATATCAATGGGAAGGGGTACCCAAGCATCAACTGCCAGGTGGTGTGCGATGCCAAGGGGCGCATCACCTATGTCTGTGCCACACACCCTGGGAATGCACATGATGCCTTTATCTAGCACAGCTCTGTGCTGTGCCACAGGTTCAAGCTTGGGAACATCCCCACAGGCCACCTAGTGGGTGAGTATGGGATGGGCATGTGGTGACGGGCAGAGCAGGACATGGGGTGGGGGAGAGAAGGGTGGACGTGCTGGCGAGGGTGCCAGATGCAGGAAAGAGGCACAGCAAAGGATGGAAGAGGGCTAACCATGTCATTATGTACACAGGAGACAGTGCCTATCCACTGAGGCCCTGGCTGCTCACCCCCTATCGGCGCCCATTGTCCCTAGTAGAGGAACACTACAACGAGGCACACGCCAGCTCACGCAATATCATTGAGCATGTATTCAGCATGCTGAAGGCACATTTCCATTGCCTAGAAAGGTCTGATGGTGCCCTACAGTATAGCCCCTCAAAAGCCTGTGGCCTATTCCAGGCCTGCTGCATACTTCACAACATGGCCATTGACAGTGGGATAGCTGTCGAGGCTGATGAGGGTGACAGCTGTGGGGATGATGGAGGCAATGGGCTGGAGGGAGGTGGACAGCCCCCTGAGTGGAGGGATCCCCAGCTGCAATGGATGGCACAGCAGCATCATGACACCATCGCACAGAAACACTATGGTGCATGCAGGTAAGTGGCATGGAACTCATGCAAAGGCCACACACACAGGTACAGCACACAGGCAAGGGTGTGCATGACAATGTTAGGGGGGTCAGTGGCACATAACCACACACAACTGCAAACAGCATCACACAGCAACACACACACACGCACCCATCCACCCACACCCCCAGGTGCTGGCATGTGTTGGGGATCAGATGCAATCCACAGGTGCAACCAGTGCTGAACTGCCCTCATCACACCCACACCACATGGCCAGCAGCTGAGCAGGCATGCACACAGGCTGCAAGTGGTGCGACACACAGGTGCAACACCAGTGGTATGCACTTACACATGCCACCCATGCATGCACAGGGCAGCAGCTGCAGGCAGCGGTCAGGGCGGCATGCACATCAGGGCCACCATGCAGAACCATGGCCATTGCAGCCACAGGGGCGGGTGCGCTGGAGTAGATCAGCAGCCACAGGCTGCTTATCGGCAACAGTTGGTGCTGCAATAACCCCCAAGAGATTGAACTGTGGGACCATGACCAGGTCCACACAGGGGTGTATAGGCACCCAAACAGGCCCACTCCAGGCATGCCTGGGATGCCAACAGCAGAGCCCGGCATCAACAGTGAGGGTGTCACCCGATGCCGGGATCATGAAGTGCACAGTACACTGCATGGGGTCTGTGGTGGCTGGCCAAACCATTTGGCAGCCAGCAGTGCAAGCCCATCCATGATCACATTGGCAATGTGATCCTGGGATGCAGTCATGGCCTCCTGCATGTGCTGTATCATCACCAGGAGCTGCACAGTGCCCCTCTCATGCTGCTCGGCCACCTGGTGCACCTCTGTGTGCAGTGCATGCACCCCAGCAGCAAGCAGCATCTGTTGCTCCATGGAGGCCTGCAGCAAATCAGTGTGCTCTACCAGTGGGTCAGTGTACTGGGGTTTCCAGGCAGGATACCGATCCTCCTGTGGTGACCGGCCATGCTGCACAGCCCCCCTCAGGTGGACACAGCACAGTGGGGTCCTCATGGGGCATGTTCCTAGTTGGTGCCCCAGTGGTGGACCCTGCATCTGGCTGCCCTGTGGCACCTGTAGCCGGCTGCCATTGCCCGTCCTGCCACTGACTTCTGCCCAGTGCCTGCACGGAAGCACCACCACCACCCAACACAGCTGTGGTAGTGCACACAGCTGCACCTGCATTGGTGGCCGGCAGGTGTGCCTCCACTGACAGGTCACTGGGTGGACTGCCTGTGTTGGAGTCTGGTATGGGTGTCTCCCCCACTAAACCACCCATGCTGTCCAGGATTAAGATGAGGTCATCATCGGCATTGTGTGTCTCCATGCACAGGACACTGAGATTGGCATCCTGGAGAAACACATCCAGGGTCATGTCCGACCCCATGCCCAGGACATCCAGCTGGACAGTGGTGGTGTGCTGCAGCCTATCAGGGCCCCAGATGCCCATGATGGTGGATGGCTGATTGTCCAGGGCTGTTCCTGCCTGCACAGCTGCTGCCGGTGCCCCATCCTCTGCACACAGGTGTGTCGGTGCTGAAAGAGAAAACTGGTGTGTCAGTGATGATATGCCCACAAGTGCCCTCCCCAACACAGCCACTGCATGTTGTGCATGGCTGACATATGTACCATGCAGTAATGGGCTGCCATCTGTCTGGAATCCACCACCAGGCACACTCTCCACAGTGCTGCAGTGCATGGTGGCTGCCACCAGCTCCTTCTGAGCTGTGAGCTGTGGTGCATCAGCAGACCCCCTGCTGTGGCATTACGGGCTGCACAGATGGCTGCCATCTTCCCCTTCATGCATTGCGTGTCCATGCCCACTTTCTTGCAGCACTCCTGCACCAGCCACTGTTGGTGCCCTACTGGTTCACACATGCTGCCACCTCCTCCCAAGCCCCAGCCCTGGCCTGTGGTGTGCCCATGGCATCACTCAACAGTGGCTCCCTGTTGATATAGGCCTCAAACAGGGCCTCTGATTCTGCCTTCATGTAGTTGGGCCTGCGCTTGCAAGCAGACCCATGCTCCACTTCCTCCTCCCTTTCTGGCATGATGCTTCCTGTGGACATGGAGAGCACAGTGTGTTAGTGGCAGCAGCACCTATTCTGTTGCCCCTGCTGTGCTGGCTGTGCTCAGTGTGCTCCAGCAGCATGCACAACTTACCTGAAAAGGATGTAATACTGGTCCATTGCCTGTGCCTAACTGTGGTGCTTTTATAGTGCATCGCATGCAAATGGGCTTAGGCACAACAGTAACGACATGTTAATTCCCACAGTTCACCATGCATTGGCTGATGAGCTCATTGTAAGTGGTGGCAGAATATCATGGATTTACTCCATGCACAATGAGATTGCTCAGGAGCAAGTCGTGGTGCACAGGACTGCAGTGCGCATGCACTGGACAATGTACTATCACCTATTGCGCACTGTGTACACACTGTGCAATAATCCCCATGGTGCACAGTGCACCATGCCTGGTATTGCACACATGCACACTGTGCAGCAGCTGAAGTCTGACTCCTGCCGTGACCCCAGTCCCTGGCTGACCCCCACACCCGTGACCCCACCTAGCCATGCCATGCATCTTCATGTGTGCGCTACAGGTGGACACCATGCATGTCCCCTCAGCCCATGCATCTGGTGCACGTAGAGGCCATGTGCACCTGCCACCACCATTTTTCTCCAAGGCTCACACCTGAGACATGGCACAGCAGCGACATGGATGGGCAGCAAATTGGATGCAGGTTGAGCTTGCCAACCTCGTGGTCTGTGTCCAGCCCCACACACCCCAGCTGTTCAGGTAGGTGCCACTACAGGAGCCCCGGGTGGCTGTGTGGAAGGCAATTGCTGCCTCACTGGGGCAGTGCACACGGGTGGCCAGGACCAGCGAGCAGTGTCAACACCGATATGGGGACCTGGTGTGGAGGGACCCTGAGCACCTCAGGAGGCTGGAGGTGCATGTGAGGTGTGGGGCTGTGCCACAGCCAGGTGAGTAGGTCCATCATGCATGTGTGCCTTGGTGCTGTACTGTGGTTTTGGCTAGGCTGCCTGGCATGTCATGTAGGGTGGTGTACTACCATTGTGTGCATTGCTGGGTGGCATTGCCATCTGCCACGTGCATTGTGCTGCCACTGTGTGGGATGTGTCAGACAGGGACTCACCCTGTGCACAGGGGTGGGGGTGGTGGGCAGCTGCTGTGGTTAGTTACCGATGTGTACCTGTTTCTGTTCCATTCCCAGGGTCTGAAGATGACAGATGGGCGGTGCTGGTGGGACACCAGGCCACAGCAGCCCAGGGTGAAGGAGCAGCTCCAGTGCAGTGGAGCCACAGAGGGCAGGTAGGCCCTGACATTGTTCTGTTCACTGTCTTTGGGGTGGGTGGGGACATGGATGTGGGCATGGCAGCCTGTGCCATATGCAGTGGCAGCTGTGTGTGTTGCACTGTGTGTGGTTCCCGCCACTGTGGTGCATCCATTGCACACATGTGTCAGCTGCTGGTGGGATGGGTGTGCACTCGGCTACTGCTGATGTTGCTGTGGTGCTGCCAGGGCACTATGCCATGTGACTGCCATAGTGCAGTCAGATGGCCACTGTCTGGCAGGGACCACAGCTGTGTGCTGCTGTGGTGTGCCATGTTGCTGGCAGGTGTTGGCCCATGCCCATGTTGGTAACCTGTATATGCCCTCTGGGGGGGGGTGTACCCCCTGCCTGTTATGCACTGTGGTTGGGCCTGGTTTCTTGGACATTGCACTGAACACCTGTCCTGTGCCTTGTCCTAGGTGTCTGCCCATGGCACAGAAGGCCCCCTCTACTGCTGGCTCCTGAGGCAGCTGATTCCAATAATGTCTACAATGATGGAGGCAGTGATGCAGACTGATCCTGGCAGACAGGAGGCAGTGACATCAGCAGGGGGTGGCAGACCATGGCTGCTGCTAACCAGGCCTTGTGTTCCCCTGTTTCCCCAGCCACACCTCCTCCTCCTCCTGTCCCTCATCCCACTGTGCAGTCTCCGTTCCTTGTCCCCTTCCCTCACTATACCTACCCATTCCCAGCCCCTGGTTATTGTACATAGTTTGTACCACAATATATATTTCCACCTTACCTGCCTGTTTCTGTGTCTGCTTTGCAGATTGCATGAGGTGCCATGCTGCAGTGGCCCAGTGCATGTCCGTGTGGTGTGCATGTGTTGGGGTGCATGTTGTGCTTCTGTGGATCACTGCTGTGTGCTGCAGCATGTCCCACAGTGATGGTGTCCCTACCCTCAATAGATGGCTGTGCCTTAGGGTGCCCTTGGGGCAGCTGTAAGAGTTGTGTGGTGGGTGTGTCTGCTTGGCTGCATGGTCCTGGGTGTGGCCTGCCCTGGTCTGGATGTGCAGGGGGGCATGGCCTTCTGCCTGTGGGGGGCACTCTTGGTGGCCCTCCATCCCCCATTGGCACCCCCTGTTGCCTATTGTCTGGGTCACTGTTGTGTTCTGGGGTGGGGGTCTGGGTGCCTGTGTGCACCCTGCTGTGCCCAGCTGGTGGTTGCCTCCTGTGGCCTGTCATTATACTTCCCTTGCTCTGTCCCTGGTTCTCCTCTCTGTGCCATTTCCCCCTCTTTTGCTCTTTTGCTCTGCTCCCATGGTTGCCCTGGGGCTTCTGTGTCTGCCCATGGTGCACCTGTGGTTGTTCCATGGTGTATCTCTGGTTGCACCATGATGCATCCATGGTTGTGCCATGACGCAACTATACCATATTCAGCCGGGTTATGCTGGTGCAGTGTGGCCAGTGCAACCTCTGAATATGGCTCCTTCTGCACCACGGCACATCAAATTTGTGCTGCGCCAGACTTGCGCCAGCCTTTGGCAAATTTCTGAATATCTGGCCCACTGTGTACACAGAAAGGCACTCCCTCAATCATGTTAGAGAATTCTATACATGGCATTACAACAAGGCTTGATTTTACTACTATAACTATTCCAGAAACTACAGTGTCAGGAAAGAAAAAAAACTTCAAAAAGAACTAAGAAAGCTAGAAAAACCCCTACATAAAAATAAAAATAAAACAAAAAAAGGTTAGTTAGTGGATATTAAAAACCAGAATAAAACAAACATGATATAAAGATCCTAGTAAACATAAAATGACCAAAAAACAATTGAGCTCGAAGGAGGCTAGGCATACCAGTAACATAATTACATCCTTAATAAAAAGTAACACTGAGGATTGTGTAGCCCCAGGTAGGAGTTCAGATTTTCCAATCTCTGTTAAACTAACAGATGTCTTACTACTTGAAAATATATCAGCACAAAGGGACAGATTTGAATCTGATTTGTCTTCTTTTAAAAAAGAATAGGATAAGCTGAATATTAATAGGGAGGTATCTGCCCCTAGTAGAAGCATAAAAAATGCCCAACAATTGGTATTTACTGAAGAAGAACTTATAGAAGCAGCAGAATGTGCTGAAAGGAGGATGGATGACATCTCAGAATGTTCAATACTTTCCTTATATGGTTTCTCTTGGGAACTGGACAGCTCCAATGATATAACTAGGCATAATATTGTACACGGTTTAAGGGCAGCTACAGGAGCTGATATTGTCAAAAACATCGTGGCTCAAATCTGGCCAGACAAGAATATGGCTGATATAGATTGCATCGTTATTTTTTGTACTGTACTCCGAATTGCCAATCAAATCTAGTTAAACAGTGAAGCAGTAAAAAAGTATGGCTATGCTGTTGACTATATAAATAGGCATGCAAATAATAGACAAGGTTCAGAAATTAATTTGAGGCCCACCAAGCTAACCACATTTGGGCTAAAAAAAAACACAATATGAGACTACAAGCAAATTTAAAACATCCTTGAACAGTTTATTCACCCATGCTTTAAAGTTACCAGATAGAAGAACAGAGATAACAGATGTACACAGGTGTATAAATTGCATTAATTTTGGTCATGTTGATCTAATAGTGTCAAACCAGGATATGAAAAATGCAATTTTGGATAGGGCTCCTCTTTTGGATAGAGTAGGTGTATATATTGTTGATAGTACAGTACTAAAAGGGCCAATCCAAAAAGTAAATATAGTCAGGCAACAGGAACAAAATGATAAGTTATCATAAACACTTTCATTGTATGGCCTAGGGAGAACTATTAATGAAAATCCTTTGCAGTTAAGAACTATCACCTTAGACTTATTGGAGCAACTTTTGAGTATTTCTATAGAAAATGAAAGTGCTATTACAGTTAAAATGCAAGATAATGACCCAGACTGCGATGTGGTCCTTATTGGAGTAGGATATAAAAGTGTGTATAATAAGATAATAGAAAATATGAGTAAGTTAGATGCCCTGGGACTATTTATGGTCCAAAATTAAAGCATGATTAAACAAATGACCATTAGTAAGTCTGCCAACACTAAGTGGACTGTCCGTAATCTAAAGGAAATTATACAAGTGAAAGGGAATAAAAATTTGTTAGCATTTAATATTGAAATAACAAATAGGTATGACAGTTTGGAAACATTTGTCAGTTGACTGTCAGACCCATCTTTATTAGACACTGAATTGAGGTTACCTGACTTTTCACTTATCTCTTGGAATATTGCTGTATTGACCAGCAAATTGGCAAACAAAGACTGGCTGGAGTATATAGCCAACTTTACCATAATATGTCTACAAGATACATGGCATTCTAAAAGCTGTGACATTTCATTAAATGGATATATCACTTTCCAGGTACCTGGTATCAAAACTGCCAAAAATGGTAGACTGGCAGGAGGACAGGTCACTTGGGTTAAGACAGGAAATTGGATCAAAGTTGAATCTATATTAAAGACCAAATGAACCACTTTTTCCATATGTGTAATAAAAGCTTGAATTCTCATGAATCCAAGTCTTTGTATCATAATTAGGGTTTCCCGAAAATTCCATGCTGTTTGCTTTTCTAGTTTTCTTTAAATCAGCTGGTATTAATGTTCTAGGCAGCAACAGAAAACAGTGAAGAAACAGTGAAGATGTTTCTATCCTCATCAGTGAGTGATGATATCATACTTGTCCTGCCTGCTGCTTAAGCAATTAAGTCCCTTGTTAACTAAGGAGACTGGAGCACTGCAAAGTCAGAGAAGTCTGTAGAGTTAACTGTTTTCACTTCAAGGTGTTTATTAACCCATCTAGTTTGTGTTTAGATAGATTAGCTTAAAATCTATCATTCTGTGCTCATTAAAGGTTGATCATTATGACTTACAATGCTGAACTGAAGTGGTATAAATGTTTGTGAGAAACCACTGTGTCTTTATCATGACTGTCAGTTTTGTCTCATCAAAATTCTGCATTGTTTACTGGCTATATGTCACAGGGTAGTTTAATGGATATAAAATAAACTACATTTTGTTAGTTCATAGAAGTAGTGTGTCTTCGATGTATGCTCCATATATAGAATGGGTGACCATCCACAACAAGACTGTGTTTCCATCGAGGTAGTTGATGACATCATACAGACCTCGAGCGCGAAGCTCGAGAGGTCTGTATGATGTCATCAACTGCCGAGATGGAAACATTGCCTTCGTTATGGATGGTCACCCATCTATTATTTTATATAGTATATGGTTGCCTATTCAAAGATAGAGAAAACCCATTCTTTTTTTTTTTACCTTCAGCATTTTTTTGATGATGCTCTCACTCATGCTCACTCCCACTCCAGCCTCTCCAATCTATCCCTCTCAGTATGGCTTGCAGAGATTCCGACCGTATCAGGGAGAAGAACTGTTGTGCGGTGGTTATGAATGCCTGTGGCTGCTCTCTTCATTTTTTTATGACAAAAAAAAAGGTTTACTTTATTTTTATAAATGCTAGTGTTCCCAACCATGTCTGAACTACAGCAGTGCGCAGCTCAGCACTCACTAAGTCACGTCACCATGTTTTTTCAATTTTTTCCATGAGAGCATTGATTGCACCAATCAAATTGCAGGATGTGTCTTAAAAGTTGTTGTACTATCAATGTGATGTCAGAACGATAGTACAACAACTTTTTTGACCTTTGAACTGTCCTACAACAGGATTTGGAAAACCATCATTTTCCATCCACAACAAACTCTAACCATACACTATAAATATGTTCATGTGGGAACAATTTTGTTTTATGTCCAACTGGTGAAGAGGTTTCTGCCACACTCTGCTATTTCAGGAACATGTACTGTATGAATACACACAATTCAGTTCCTTGAGGGTTTCTGTGTGAAACTACATCACATATGTGTATAACTAGAAATACTACATGGCATCCTACAGCCCCTGTCTCCCATCCCACAGTTCAGACTGCTGCACCCTGGTTCCCTCTATTTCCCACCCCCACAGTCAGGACCAATGCACCCTATTGCTCCCTGTTCCCATCTCCACAGACAGGTCTGCTGTGCTCTGCTAAACCATAGAGATCCAGGGTCTCTGTCTCCACTGGGCTATTGCACCATGTTGCCCAGGTCACCAAAGGTGGGACTTTTGTTGCACCCTGCTAACCACCTCCATTGTCCTGAATGGGCTGGGCCACTGTACCACATGCAACCTGTCTAGCCAGGGCTGTTGTACCCTAATGCCCACTTATGTCGTGCATCACAGTGAAGGCTTCTGCACCATGCAGTTCTCTGTTCTCTGCCAACACTGTGCCCTGCTACACCATAGAGCCTCTTGTCTCAACAGTTAGAGATGTTGCACCATGCTTCTCCCTACCACCAGTGTCAGATCCTGTGGTACACTGCCCAAACTGCTTGAAAGAAAAAAATACTTTCATCTTATATTATACGGTGGGGGACAGAGGGAAGCAGGGTGCAGCAACCTTGACTTTTTGGGAAGGAGACAGGGGAGTCATCAGGGTACAGCAGCTCAAACTGTGGAACAGGGTGCAGGAGACTCTTCAATTTAGGACAAGGGACATTGGCAGAAGGGTGTAGCAAAGGATCTGACTCTGGTGATGGAGGCAGCAGGAAGAAATGGCCCCCAACTGGGGTGACAGGGGACAGGGTGCAACACGTGCCCTGCCTTGCCATATGGCAAGTGGAAGCATGGTGCAGCAGTCCTAACTGTGGAGGCATGGGGCTCTGGGGCACAACAGGCAACAGCAGCCTTGACTGTGTAGACAGGTGCAGCAGCCTTTGATGTGGTGGCAGAGACAGAGGACAGCATGATGCAGAAGCCTTGACTGTGTGGCAGGACAGGGGGCAACAAGGTACAGCAGCCATGACTGTGGGACAGGGTGTGAGTGGTGCAGCAGCCTTGACCAGTTGAGGCAATGGAAGTGGGTAGCAGGTGCAGCAAGTGCCCCACCTGTGGTGGTCTGAGGCAGCATGGTGCAACAGCCGTAATTATGAAGACAGTGCACCTGGAACTGTAGTCCTTAGCAGAGCACAGCAGCCCTGACTGTGGAGACAGGAACAGGGGACAAAAGGGTGCATTGGCCCTGACTGTGGGTGAGGGGGTGAGGCAAAACAGGATGCAGTAGCCTCAGCAGTTTCTGCAGGAAGCAGCATAGTGTGGCAGTCTCAGCTGTGTGGAGAAGACAGTGGGCAGCGGGGCACAACAGCCTCAAATGGGGAAAGAGACAAGGGGCTTGTGGGGTAGGGGAAATGGAGCAGCAGTGTGGCTGCCTCAAGTGTTGGGCATATGGGGCATCAGGATGCCATATGGTATTTCTAGTTATACACATGCATGATGTATTTTCACACAGAAACCCTGAAAGAACTGAATGTTGTGTGTTCATACAGTACATGTTCCTGAAACAGCAGAGTGTGGCAGAAACTACATTGTCAATCTGACATAAAACAAATGTGTTCTCACATGAACATACTTATGCAGGCTGCATGAAAGACACACTACTTGTATGAATTAACAAAATGTGTTTATTTTATTCCCATTAAACTACCCTGTGCCATATAACCAGTAAACAATGCAGAATTCTGATGAGACCGAACTGACAGCTGTAATAAAGACACAGTCATTTGTCACAAACATTTATACCACTTCAGTTTAGCACTGAAACTCACAATGATCAACCTGTAATGAGCACAGAATGCTAGATCTTAAGCTAATCTGTCTAAACACAAACCAAATGGATTAATAAACTGGTTAGTGAAAACAATTAGCTCTACAGATTTCTCTGACTTTGCAGTGCTCCAGCCTCCTTAGTTAATAAGGGACTAAATTGCTTAAGCAGCAGGCAGGACAGGTATGATGTCATCACACACTGATTGGGATAGAAACATCTTTACTGTTTCTTCAGTGTTTTCTGTTACTGCAGAGAACATTAACACATGTTAATTTAAAGAAAAGCAAATGGCATGAAATTTTCAGGAAACACTAATCATAATACATGGACTTGAATTCATGTGAAAAACACAAGTGGAAAAAGTGGTGCATTTGATCTTTAAATAATGATAATGTGCAAACTTTTTTTCTAAAACTTTGGGGATTTTACACCTGCTTAATTAGTACATATATTCCTTCAGCAAACACCAGATTTGTTTATCCCGGTCTCTGGACCTCCTTAGATCTAATACATATTTGCTGGTCAGTCACTGCATGAGAAGAAACACTATTATGTAGTGATTATAATTCTTGGATTGGAGCCTTTGATGACTACTCTGATAATGACTTTCATAACTTGTGTCACAAAGAGGCTGATAAATTTCTAAGAAAAACAATGGATAAAAAAAACAATAAAATGGGTAACACATTGATAGAGCTTTTAACAATTCATCATCTTTCTCCAATAAATGCTTGACTGTCAGGGGATTTAGATGGCAGTTACATGCACTACTTGATCAGAGGCCCTAGTGTTACAGACTATGTATTCTGGAATGGAGATATATCCATCTGGGATACTTTCAGTATCCCTACTAAAGCTGAGAGTGATCACTTTCCATTTATTCTAACATCAAGGAATCTGACCTTTAATACTATTGAACCTCTACTATTTCCATTATTGGAAATATGTAGTAATATAAGAACTATATGGATTGAAACCAAGAAAGGGCAAATTAGTGAACTTCTGGAGCATAGACTTCCCTTTCTGTCCTCAGAGTACCACAATCTTGTAATTCTAGCAGAGCAAATTTATGCTTGTCTGGCACAAATTAGATCTATCTTGACAGAATCTAGGAGTTATGATAGGGATAATATGGGTAAGCATACACGGTTTGATGGTGAATGTTGACTAGCTAAGAGAGCATTAAACCAGAAGATCCATGAAGCAAAGCACTTTAAGTATGAGAAACAATATTAAACATTGAACAATAAAAATATTTCTAGCTGAGAAACAACTTGAGTTTAAGTATAAACAGTGGGCAAATATGCGGAAGATCATTAATGAACATGATAACCAATCCTATTGGCTATTAGTAGCCAAGGGAACTAATACAATAAAATATGAAGTTGATTATCATATTCCTCTTGAGACCTGGAATGATTATTATTCAAAAAAATGTTTTAGCCCAGATATTGTGACAGAAAAAGGAGAAGTGGCCACTGATATGTCAATGTTTAAATATTTTACAAACACTGAGGTGTATTTAATCACAGCTTCTTTGAAATTTAGAAAAGCTTGAGGCCCAGATCTAGTCCCAGTCAAAGCTTATTGGATAAAACTGGCCTTATGGGCACCAGTACTTGTAAACTGGTTTAATGAATGTTGTAAAAAAGTAAGTTTCCCAGGTCCTTGGAAAGGCTCCTTGATTATTTCAATTTTCAAGAAGGGAGATAAAAGGGACCCAGCTATATATAGACATATCTCCCTCCTTGACACCTTGGGGAAATTTTTTTCTAAGTTAATATTGAATAGATTAACAGTACATCTGGAAAACCTTGGGGGCTTTCAGAAATGCAGGCTGGCTTCTGTCCAGGTTACAGTACTATAGACAATTGCTTTATTATCAGACACCTCTACTAGAAATATGTTGTTATACACAGACAAAAACATTATTCTGCCTTTATAGATTTCAGGTCAGCTTTTCATATGGTTCATTGGTAGTCGCTGTGGGACTTGAAGCAGGAAAGGGGCTTTTCTCCAGATCTTATTGCAATAGTTAGGGAATTGTGTACTGACACCTAGGCCCAAGTAAGAACTGGTAGAAATGGCCAGTTATCAACAACTTTTTCTATGAACATGGGAGTCAGACAGGGATGCATGTTAGCTCCCTTATTGTTTTGTATTAACATTGATAAGTTGCTGAGGCAGTTGGGGAGTTCATAGACAGACTCACTGAGGAACTTGAACAAATGTTGTGGTGTATTAGCATTTCCAGATGATCTGATTTTATTATCTTTGACACAAGCAGGCCTTCAGGCAAAACTAAACATACTTAATGGTTATGCAAACGTGTATAATCTTAAAGTGAATGAACATAAGAGCGAGACATTAATTTTTTGTACCAATACTGTAAAGAATTTTGGAAGGATCGGTAATTGTAGGCTTGACTCTGTTAGAAGCTATCACTATTTGGGCTAATTATTAACTTCTGATGGGAATTTGACCAAACATATACAAGCATTGATAATGAAAATTAAACAAACTGCTGCCTCTCTTTTTGTGTTTAATAAAAAATATGGAAGAAATTTCAATCAGGCCACTGTTATTCGCAGTCAAAGCAAAATATTATTCTCAAGTTTTATATGGTAGCGAAGTCTGGGACACAGAAGCCTTCAATAAGCTAGAGATACCTTTAAACAAATTATCAAGAAGTCGCATGGGTTTAAATGATTCTATACCTGCTACACTAATTAGAGCTGAATTGGGACTTTCTCTACTGAAGACCTATTATGATGCAAGAAAAATTAATTACTGGTTGAAAATTCTTCAGCATAATCCTAAGAGGTTAACAACTTTTTGATTAAAAGAAAAGGGTAACTGGAATAGCCTAGGGCATCTACCCTCTGCATGGTTATGTACTATAACCAAGTTAAAACAGGTCTTGGGACTTGACTATTAAAATAATTATATAACTAAAGGAATCAAAATCAGCTTGAAATAACAAACTTTTCTTACTAACAAATTAATTGACCATTATAAACATCTGGATTTGCAGAATAATGCAAAGCTATGTATCTCCCCATGGCTACCAAAAAATGATAACATACATTGCTACAGGTTCTATTTAGATGTACTTTTAGATTACAAGCAGAGAATTATTTATACAAGATACATATATGAGGTATTTCCTAGTAATGTCCTGTTTGCAAGGTTTAATAGATACATATCTTCACAAGCCATATATTGTCTATGCAACATGACCAGTAATGAGGACTTGATACATGCATTTTTCATTTGTCCTTAGTATAGTTCTCCTAGGAAAAAGGGGATATAACCTTTATGTAATATTTTACTTACTGAAGATCTTAATTTACTTTTAAATCTTCTATTAACAGTTGAAGATGAGGAAATTGTGTATTCAGTGGCATGTTATTTTTTAACCATTGATAGAATATGCAAAGGAGTTAAAAATCAGTCTTGTTTACAAAATTTGTATAGGTTACATTTCTTGTATGAGTGTCTAATAGCGTGCTGAATATTATACAGATAAAATGTGAATTTATGTGTTTAGTCCTGGATGGCACAAATTGGATCCACTTTGCACTTTTTATATATATATTTTTGTATTATGAAATTGATTAATTGTTTTTTGTGTCCAATCTGTATTGTACTACATAATTTTATGATTGTAAATGTCTCGGACCGATCAATAAAAGCTTGCTACTATCTGTCTGTAATTGTTTTTCCTGTGCAAGAGAAGGGTTGTGGTGGGTTGGTATTGTTGAGTCTTGAGTTCTAATGTTGGTACTGCTTTTGTATTATTTTCCAGTTAACCGAGGAATGGGACTACTTGCATCATCATGCCAGGCCATGATTCTGATCTTGGATATTGGAATGTACCATGCAGATGGTAAGTATTTAGTTTTTCATTACTTGGGGGGGGGGGACTGTAGTCTGGATGTTTGAGTTTGACACTAATTGTGTTCATTTTCCATTTGTCAACATTCAGGAATTCTGGTGATGCATGTTAGCTCCTGCTCCTGCTGCTGCTGCTGCTTCTATGTGGTGGATTCATTGACTTATTTGTGTAATGGTACCAGTTTCACTGAAGTTATTGAGGTAAGTATTTCTTCATTTTTTATGTTCTTAGGTGGGGGAAGGGGAGGATGAGGGCTGGGGCTAACTTTTAACAATCCTCAAAATTTGTTCTTCTTTTCTCTTATTTTCTGATATGCAGTACTGTTAGGGGAAGGGGAATGCGGATGGCTGCTGCTGTGCTTCTTGTGCCCCGCATATTCATTCTTGGGGCAATTTCTGCAGTTTAATTACATTCACTGAGTATGTTAAGTATAGATTTTTTTTCGCTGCTTCTAATTTGCTTGCTAACACCAGGTATGTAGGTGGATGAGTATACAAATCGGCATGCTTCTGTCCTATCATTGTTCCTGCTTAGGTTATTTTTCTCTGGTGAGTTTTCATCCCATGTCTTTGTGATGACTACATCCAGGCCCTGCAGGAGCTCATGTTTGGAAGACAGACTGGGTTGCTTGAAGTTTGATGTCAGCCACTGGTTTCATGAACGAGTATTCAGGGAGTAAGTATATGTGGAAATGGATGATGGAGCGTGGAGACTGTGTTTACTAATTAGGTGGAGGGGGCTAATGCCTTGTTTAATCATTGAGGTGGCATAGATGCTGTAATTAGGAAAATTTAGAAGCCAAACTGTGGGCAGCAAACACCTCCCCCCATAGGAACCAGCACACACTTTCTGTATAACTACTATCACAGTACTTATAATTTACATTTTTGGTTGGGGGAATTGGATAATGTTAAGGCTTTTTTATGATGATTACTTCGTAATTAATGACTCACATCTTTAAAGATGGCAGCCATTCACCACTTTGAAAAATGTATTCAGGTGGTATTAATGATTTAATGAGCATGTTATATTCATACATACTGTACTTGTACTAGGAGAGTTCTTCAACATGTGGATAGTGAGCAGAAACAATTTATTTTTCTTATGGAGTGCATGGAGGTGGAAGGAGGGGAGGGCTGGGTGTGGCATGTGCCAATGCATGGGCACTTTTAAAGATGCACAGACAACATATCATGCTTTAAGATGGGGTTAGTCAAAATGAAAAGTAAAATGTATGCCTTGTTATGTTTGGCAGCAAAACATTAGAACTGTATTCATGCAAATGTTTATGAGTTATGGTAATTTTCTGCTGCCTGCTGCTTTAGATAGGGTGGGGACCAAACAACAGTTTAGGGCAAAGAGTAATCAAATGACACTGATTTACACTGCAGCACTGTAGCAGATAGCAGTACCATACACAACCAAATCCAATGATACATAGATAAAAATAATTTATATAACACTATACTGAGCTGAAGTTGTTTTTCAGGGGGGGGGCTTCCAGTAGCTTCAGCCTTGTTCCACTTCCACATCCTCCAAGAAGAAGCCCTAACAGTCTTCTAGACTGGAGTTGTCACCAGTTGGAAATTCTGTCAGCATTGATGCTTCATCCACCTCACTGCTGGTGGATGCATTAGTAGAGGGATTGTCATCATCCTCATCACTGAGACACAGTTCATGTGGCAACACCATTGACATCATTGTGTTATATGGAATGTGCCTTTAGTTCATTTAGATGAATGTTAGTATGGACACATTCTTGGGTGACAAATTGGTCCTACAGTCACTCACAATGGCCCCAGCAACACTAAACACTTGTTCCACACTAACACTGGATGGTGGGTGGCTCAGGTATTTCACAGCAACTGATGTTAGTGCTTGCCAGTCAGTCACTTTGCTGCTCCATTACAGCAATGGATCATCAGTAATGGCAAGGTGCTTTGTGTCCCTCATGTAGGCCTCCACCTTTCGTTCTGCTGCACTGAGTCCAGCTGCCTCATCTATCTCCACCTCCTTTTCTTTCACATCTTCCACTTCCACTCCCACCTGAAAGAGAACAACCCAAATGGGATTGCTTGCTGCTTTCTCACATTCCTTGCCTATTTTCTCTGATTGGGTTGACTGTGAGCCTCTAGTAGTGGTAGCAACACCTGTTTTAGCCACAGTGCATGCATTTTTCATGGGTGCAGCTGATACCCTTCTAATGAGGTTCTTTGTCATCTTTTGCACTCGCTGGTGACCTCTTTCAATCATAGAAGGCAGGCCACATTTGTACTGTGGATCAAGCATGGTAGTGATTGCAAAGTCATCCGACTGTTCGATGCCAGATATGCGCGTATTTGTGTCCAGCACATGGAGCATGTGCTCCATTTGATCACAACTGCTATGATCCCCACTTGCCTCCATCTGGTGTCACACATTGACCAGTGTCTGCCTCAGCACATGAATGAGGAAATGGATTGACTTATGCAAGCAGTGTCCCCACTCATTGCTTGTGTAGCATGCTCGAATGGATGGAGAATGTGCATTAGCCCATCCATTTGACACCACTGCTCTGTTGTTAGAGCAATGGACACTCCAACACTGTCATGGGTGGTGTGCACCAGCGGGTATTCTGAAACAGCCTTGTACTGTTTATACAGCTGGTCAAGCATGTACAGTGTGGAGGTCCACCTGGTCACAACACCGAGCTTCATATGGTGCTGAGGCAGATGGTTAGTGTACTACAGCTCACACAGATGGCCACAGGCCTTTGCAGAATGGACAAAGTGTACATAGATGCGATGGGTGACAGTTACTATTTCCTTAATGTCCACATGGTTGAGAAACTGCCGCACAACAAGATTAAGGCAGTGTGCCAGGCAGGGCACCCTGAAAAAATCACCATCACTAATGCACTTCACTACATTGAAGCCATTATCACTTGCGATGAATCTTGCTGTAAATAACTGTGTGTGTAGCCACCCGTGTGAGAACCAATAACACTTTACATATTCAGGGTTGCATGCTGCTGAATTCCAGGGGTGTTGCTACCACCACAATTTTGCTTCAGACAGGCTTTGACAGGCCCAAAATCAACAACCTTGCCAGGTACTTGTGCCCAGTGTGCCATTATGCATAGATATGAGCTTGCTGCTGTTTGTCCACTGGTTCACATATCCATGCTAAGATGGATATATTCTGATGCACAGTGCTTCATTGCATGTATTATGGAATCAGCACCTCTACTATTCAGCTCTTGCATGGCATGCTTAGAGAAATAGGTTTGCGATGGAACCTGCCATTTGGGACAGGTACAGGCCATCAACCTGCAGAACCCAGTATTCTCCATGAATGAGAATGGCAACAGATCAATGGCCAGCGGTAGCAGCATTTAACTCTCATGCAGCAGCATGATTGGGGAAGTATTTTGTGTGCCGCTCAAAGACGGTCTTCAGATTGGGCTGCATCTTTGGGGCTGTTCGACCAGAATGCTGTCCTTGTGGCACCAAAGAAGTTCTTTTAGGGGCAACACTTGACTCTTGGGGCTGTGCAGACTGCATAAAACCAGTTATTTTGGTTGATTGTGGGTGTGGTGGTGTACTTTTCTAACTCAAGGGACTGGCACCGGTGCCTCCACTGCTATGCCCACTACTCGAGAGAACAAAGGATTGCTCACCCTCCTTCCCCACTGACCCACTCAGCCCTCCCTTCTCCTGCTCTTGCTCTACTACATTTAACTTGCCAAGGGAGATGCCACCAACAGCTCAGCATCCTTCTGGTGTTGCTGCCATCTCTGTGGGTGCTTGTTTTTCAGGTGGGCATGTTGCCCACTGCTGCCTATGTAGCTTCCTTTTTTCCAGTGACTAACATGTGCTTGACACAGTTGGGATATTGCTATGATGTCAACAGCAGAATCAAGCACATTAAAGTCCCAAACTGGAGTCTTTTGACCTCTGGACTTCACATGCTTCTGGGACTGGTCTAGGACTAGTTCAGAAACAGGTGTTGAAGTCTGTGCTTTTTTTGTGCTGCTTTCATTGCTTCCATAAGACTACTTTTGGGAGGGGACTGACTTGACTGCTTAGAGGTTTGCTGACAGGCTTGGTGACAGCCTGACCCATGGACTGTGCATGTAAATGGCCTACATTACCCTTGACCTTTTTAAACTCAGGCTCTCATGTGGGATAATCCTAGTTGTCATCATCACCACTGATGGTGATGATGTCCTTGTCCTCCTCCTCCTTCTCCTCCTCCTCCTCATCCTCCTCCCTATCACTGTCTTCTTGCATGGCACCTTTTTCTTTCTCTACAACCATCTCAGGAGGCTGACTATCCCTGTCTCCAGCATTATGAGACTCTGGTTGGACACTTTCATCACCAACTCCTGCAGGAACAGGGACAGTCATACCAACAGATTTATTACTCTCCTCCTGGACCACTATTCCTTTGCTGGTGTCAGTGCTTCCCTTCTTCTCACTATCATCATCCCCCACCAGCATGGATGCAACAGTTCTGGCCTTAAAAAACTGAGACACCAGTATGCCATTACTTTGAAAAACTCCTTTGCTGGTATCTGCCGCACCACCAGTGCCCACAGAAGACACTGATGCAGACATATGTGTGCTTTCACTGCTATGGGGAACTGGAATTGAAGTTGTGCTCTCCTCAGCAGACTTCTTAGCTGCCTTGTCACCCCCTGGCATGTTTCCCCCCTGTACTGGGCCATCTGTTACCAGGCATTTTTGATGGCTGCTGCTTCAAAGTTTTGCTTTTCTCGAGGAGTATATCAAGAAAGGATGTATTATTAACTGTGTGAATAACACTTCACACCTGCAGTACTGGCTTCCTTACAAAGAAGCTGCACTCTACAGTATTATACAATTAATACCGTATACGGTAGCCTATTCTGGTAAAAAGAAAAAGATACCTTTTTTTCTTTCCCCAAACAGGAATTAAAGAAACACACTAAGGGGAAAAAGGTCACAAGTAACCTATTTTAAAGATAGATAACCTGTATCTGGACAACTAAAGTACTGTAATGTGTTAGTACTTACTACTAAAATTTTGTTTTTTATATAAGGGCAGAGACAACCATATAACATTGACAAACAAAGGCGACTACCACAATATGGCCCTGGTCTGGGTGGCATCATGAGAAATCTCTGGAAAACTGCTATATTAATATGTAGTTATTTTATACTGCATGGTTCAGGTAGTTAAACAATGCTGTAACAGAGAAAGGGGGTAAGCAAAATCAACTAAAAGAGGAACACAGCGCAATGTGCACTTGTGCAGAAGCAAGCTCCAGCAATAAAATACTGGGGAGCAATTCACAAAAGCAGTGAAACTGTAAATGATCAAGTTCAAGTGATCAACTAAAAGTACTTAAGTTTCCATACAAAAAAATATAGAACTGTTGATTTTCACAGTTTAAGAGACAGAAGTTAACACTCCAGCAAACACAACTAACCACAAACAACAAAAAATAATAATATATCAGCACTGTGTGTTCCAAAGTTTAGAATCCACAACTAAAAGCAGAAGAATGGTATATAACACAGGCTAACAGCAGCAGAAACTCTTAGGACAGAGTAACTTTTCAGAGAAAAAAAAAATACTTGTCAAGATATAAGAAAATTAGTAAGAAATAACAGTAACTCACAATTTGTGAGAAATCTGTTTGTAAAAGGCTAGAAATAGCCTCCACTGGTTTTAAACACCTACCCCAGTTAACTCCTTTAAAGACAGAAAAAAGTAAAACCTAATTAAACTAAGTATTCTGCAAAAATCCACAAAATTAGAAAGTGTTCCCTAGCAGCATTAGGGACAAACTATATATTTGGGAGCAATTAATTCTCAAAGACAAGTTTTAAAGGGCTTTATTGGCTCTGATGCACCACAGCAGACTACTGTCCAACTCAACAGGCAATAGACTGAGCTGTAAACAACCTACATGTGATATTTAACCCATTTACCCACAATGCATTGCAAATTTAGCTTTTGGAGAAAAATTTCACTGGCAAAATCAAAAGTTACACTATCGAAATTTTTGTAACAAGGCGAAATTTAAGCATGATTGGGTGAAATTGGTTGTCGAAAACATTTTACACGAAATTTCACAATTACGAGAAATTCGAAAACCCAGGCAAATTTTCATTTTGCCAAGGCAAAAAATTTTGCAGAATTGAGGAATTACACAAAATATTTCGCCAGGTGAAATTTTTCAATTTCGCACAACAATAGCTATATTTTGCTCCATGGTATATTCATGGACTGCCTTCTTTGTGTGAGAAGTCTCTCACACGTGTAAAATGTTGAGTTCCATCTTCTTGGAACATCTTGTTTTAGTTGTTGTATCGGCAAGACCCTTTTGTTTTCTGGAGGTGAACCAGGATACCACATGATTTTACAGAGTGACAAAAATGACCACAGATTTTCCGTGCAGCTCCCACTAGTGTTACTATACTGTTGCCACTGGAAAGAAAAGCTTGTACTAACAGATTTAATGAGTGTGCAAGCACAGAATGTGAGCAAAAACATCGTATTTCAATGCATTAAGAATATTGGCACCATTGTGTAAAACTGCAAATTCAGTATTGAGCCCCAGGGGCTCTTACCACTCAAAAATTTTGTCATGGAACTCTTCTAAAATATTGTCAGTGCTGTGATGCTTACCAAACATGCTAACACAATGAGCTGCCATTCTTTGCCTTCCTTTCTATACACTGCTACTTGTGGTGGTGTTTGAAGATGGTAGTGACACCCAATGTGCTGTGATGCACATATAATCAGTGGTTTCAGAACTCATCCACTGAACCACATTCATTCTTTTGAAGAGCCAGTTTTATTTTATTTTGCATACATTCATACATTTTGGGAACAGCCACAGTCACAACATATTTATAGCTTGGTATGTTGTAACGTGGAGCAAAATATTTTTAAAGGGCTCCAACAGCATCATTCTCTACCACAGACAATGGTTGCAGGTCCTTGGCAATAAATTCAGCTATTAACTGATTAATTTTTAATGTGACTTGACGTGATCTTCTATAGGCAGTTTTTGGTCAAGCATCGCAGTAATGGTCTGCTGTTTAGTTCATGCAGGGGATCAAAAACCACGGGATTGCAGTGGTGCATCTGTAGTTTATCTAAATACTTTTGTCAGTGAAGTTGAACATTTTTTTTTCTTTCTGCCCTTTCTCTCAGTCTCTTCACCATCACTACTGTCTGTAGGATTATTTTCATCACATATATTGTCCCCTTGCTCAGACTGCTACCCAGCTGAATGGTTGGATGTGCTCTTTGCAAATGCCTTGTTAGTGATTTTGTCCTGAACTGACCCCTCACTTTCCCCTCTGCTAACGTACCAATCGCAAAAGGTGCAGACAGAAAAACATTCATTTTTGGGACTTACAGTATATGAAAATAGCTCAAAACAAATGAGGAGGAACGTTTTGGTGTCATGCCAGGAACTGCAATAATTAAGGTGGCAGTTGTTTCTGACCCTGATTCATGCACACTGCAGCTGTCCTCAGAAGAGCTACTATGATTACAGATTTGTTTTCCCATTACTGGCTATGGCTAGTGGTGGTGCTTCCTGTATGTGTTTTTTTTTCAATGGGGTAACTCAGGTGGCATCCTCTGCCTCATTGGTATCACATTCTGATTCATCACCTTTGGAAGAGCATAACTGTGATACATTGTGATCTTTTTCTTGTATATTTACAACCTCTTCATCACCAGAAGCACTGCTTTCTGATGAAGGAGCCTGATATGCATGAGTGGCATTTCATGAAGTGCCACTTCTAGTGGTACTAGATAGAGCCTTTATTTTAATCACTGACTTTCTAGGTCTAACTGTTTTGGCTACCTGTTTTTGTGTTTTAGTTTTATCTGAGAGAGCAGCAAGAGGAAGGAAGCAGCTGGTAGAACTCATCTACTGGAACTGAAGAACTAGGGGCCTGATGTCAGAATGGATGCACATGGTGTAAAGTTTCTTGTGCCAAAACAAATGGTGCAAGTAGCACTTTGTAACCATGAGTTTTGAAAATCGATATTCCAAAAGGCAGTCTGCAGCATGTTGCAGGATGCCTGTGCTGAAGTTGCCCTATGCCCCCTTGTATGCCATAAATCCCCTGTGACATGGCACAAGGGGGTTTATAGCAGCAGTTGCACTCTATTCTGGGAGGGTGGCCACTGGAACAGCACAATTGCTATTCCAGGAGATACCCTGGAGACATTACTCTGCATTCACCAGAGGTGCACCACTGTGCCATGTGCAACCAATGGCCACCCCCATGAACCTACAGATGCCCCACCTACCTATCCCCCATTGGGGATCACATAACACTGCCATCTGAGGGCTGCTGGCAACCCCAAGCCCTGATCCCTAAGAAGTGCACCGCAGTGCTGATCATGACCCCCCATCCCTCAGATGTGACCTGCAGGGCTGATCATGTCTCCTCCATTTGCTCTCTGTACCTCCAAGCCATGACACCAGGCAGGCAGCTTACCTCCCTCTCCTCTCCTCTCCTCTCCTCTCCCAGGACCTTCAATTAGTGTAAAAAACAAACAAAAAAAAAAACAAGAGTTGGTGTGTTTGTCTGAGTTGGGGGAAGGGAATTGTTATCTGTGCTGTTAGCTAGGTGAAGAGAAGAGCTGTAAATTAGGGGCTGTGGCTTAGGCAACAGAAAGCCAAGTGTCTGTATTTAAAACTTCCCCAGTTAACTTTTGGCAGAGTGCAGCAAGAGGAAGGAGGCAGCTGCTAGAACTCTTCTACTGGGACTATATAGCCCTCCCTCCCTTCCATCCCTCCACCATTAGCCAGTTCCACTTTTATAGGCACTGGATTTGACTGACAACAGGAACTTCCTGTTTGGGAGAAGGAAGGGAGTGATCACAGAGGCACAAAAGACTCACCATTCAAGAAAGAAAAGAATAGCTCTCCCTCACCCCTAGCTGTTGGAGGTCTGTCTTTGAGCAAGTAAGAAGAACACTACTGAGGAATACAGGAACTTCCTGTCCCAAAACAGGAATGGCAGGAACTGTAAGGCATGGAGGCAGTAGGAAAGTAGGGAGAAAAAACAAACAAACACAAATTAAATGGAGAGAGGAAAGAGTAAGCATACAGTACAACAGTCGAGGGGCTACAAATAAAACATGATGGAAGAGGTGCAGTGCAGTGGCTGTGGAGTGGCAGTTTTCTGGGAGATGTTCTGGAGGATGCAGTGTTGTCTCACCTTCAGGCACTTCTCTGGGCTGAGGGAGGAGGCTGCTCGTCTCCAGGCTGAGGTGACCAGGATTCAGGGGACCTCCATTCCTACCCAGGGACCACCAGGGCCAACACTGCTGCCTCAGAGGTTTCCATGAAAGAAGAGTGGTTGGACCACAGTGGGCTCAGGGAGGGTGAGGGTGAAGGAACAGAGGTGCATCCCTCCAGTTGTACCTCTCCACAATTCATACACCATTCTTCCAGAGCATTGTTCCTCTATGGAGGCACCCATGGTGGAGACCAAGGAGGATGCTGGGAACCTCCATATAAGAGACCCACAGGAGGGTGGAACGGGATCCTACAGGGGAAGGAAACAACTCCTGGAGGGGGACTCAATTGTTAGGGGTGTAGAAATGGGGAGGGAGAGGAGAAGGAGGTTAGCTGCCTGCCTGGTGCCATGGCTTGGAGGTACAGAGAGCAAATCCTTAGAATCTCAGGATCAATTGCATGATGGAGGGAGCTGGATGTCATTGTCCACTAAGTGACAAATGACCTGGCTGAGAATGGGATCAGAACAGTGGAGGAGGAGTTTGTGGTGTTGGGGAGGGGCCTTAGACAAGTAGCACACTCAGTAACCTTCTCGGAGGTGCTGCCTGTCTATGGCATGGGTGATGATAGGGTGCTTTGCACCATGGGATTCAATCAATGGTTGAAAAACTGGTGCAGAGCTCTGGGTTTTGGCTTCACTGTGGACTGGGGGTCCACCTGGAGGGATGCAGGCCTATAATGGTATGTTGGTCTGCATCTTTCCAGGAGGGGAACCCAGGATCCTAGGTGATAGGTTTAAATGCTTCATTGGCAAGCATTTAAACTAGCTAAGGGGGGAGGCACTAGAAAGGAGCTGGGAAATGCTAGCCCCCCCAAAATAAAATCAGGGTACTTAGTGAGGTAAACACCAAGGTGGAGATGTTGATAGGGAGAAGGGCAGGGGTAAATAGAGAAATAGGCAAAGGAAGTAAGGACAGGGATGGGGCTGATAGGGATAAGGCCATCAAGAAATGGAGGGAAAAGAGTATCAATGCCCGTAGTCTGGGTAACAAGCTTCCTGAACAAGTGGCCTTGATGGAAGAGGGATGCCTGGATATCATGGCAGTCACAGAAACATTGTACACAGAGAACCATGACTGGGATGTCAACATACCAGGTTACATAGTCTATAGGACAGGGAGGGTAGAAGAGGAGGAGGAGGAGGAGGAGCTCTCTAAGTAAAGGAAGGGATCAAAGCAATGGAACTAAAGGGTAAACATGGAGAAGAGGAGGCACTGTAGCTCACCCTGGAGACAGGAAATGTCACCACAAGCTGTACGGGTGTTATATGCAGACTCCCATCTTAGGGGGAGGAAATGAACATGGAAATGATAGAAGGCATCCTTATGATGAAAGAAAAAGGGGAGATATTGCTGAGGGGGGACCTGAACATGCCAGATGTTAACTGGAGCACCCTTGCTGCAGAAATATCCAAGAGCAGGGTCATTCTTAATGCCCTGCAGAGGGCATGCCTCATAGAAACATAGACTTTGACAGCAGATAAGGACTGCTTGGCCTACCCAGTCAACCCATTTCTCTAACTATTGAATAAGCTGCATATCCAAGTTAACCAACAGCCTACTTCTTCCTAACCCCCCATCAGAATTGTCTTATGTCTGTCCCATGCATTCTTGAATTCCCCCACTGTTGTTGACCCCATAACCACTTCAGGGAGGTCGTTCCATGCATCCACCACTCTCTCCATGAAAAAATACTTCCTCACATTGCCCCTGAGCAGTCCCCCTCTCTATCTTCAAATTGTGCCCTCTTGTTCTTGCACATCTCTTTTTCTGAAAGATGCTATCCTGCTGGACTTTGTTGATTCCCTTGAGGTACATGAAAGTTTCTATCATGTCCCCACTCTCCCTCATTTTCTCAAGGGTATACATATTAAGTTCATTTAGTCTCTCTCTTTCTATGGCTTCTGGTGCAGACCCTGCACCATTTTTGTTGCCCTCCTCTGGACTGTCTACATCCTGTCTATGTCTTTGAGGAGATGGGGTCTCCAGAACTGCATGCAGTACTCCAGATGGGGTCTCACCAACTGTCTGTACAGACGGATAACAACTTCTTATTTTCTACGGGTGATTCCTCTCCCTATACATCCCAGTATCCCCCCCAGCCCTCCTTACTGCCTTTTCAATTTTCTTGCTTATCTTTTGGTCATCTGATATGACAACCCCAGGTCACTTTCCATTTTTTTTTTTTGTTAGTACCCCCCCAATTGTGTACTATTCTCCTGGGTTTTTGTTTCTCAGGTGCATTACTTTGCACTTCTTTGCACTGAATCCAAGCTGCCATACTTTTGACCATTCCTCCAACCTTGTCAAGTCCCTTCTCATCCTTTCCACCCCAACTTGTGTATCAACCCTGTTGCAGATCTTTGGGTCATCTGCAAAGAGGCATACTTTTCCTTCCAGTCCCTCTGTAATGTCACTTATAAGGACATTAGAAAGGGCCAGATCCAATACTGAACCTTGCGGTACCCAGCTAGTAACCCCCCCTTTAAATTGTCTCTATGTATTACCAAACACTTCAACAGCTAAAAATGTAATTTGAACATGTAGGGTTCTTTGCAGTTGCCAGTGCCACTGCATTAAAAAATTATGATGCTACAATAAAAAGCCACCCCCCCACCACCACCATCACTAACCTCCTCTCTCTGACACTGGCCTTGCTGCTCATATCTATCAACCTTTTGTCACTAAGGGACATGGGCATTCAAAATGAGGGACCATGTGGTACACTGACCCTCATATTGAGGGGCAAATCTTTGAACCTGGAAATACAAATCAGAACACTGTGGAAACCATTGCCTTTGCTTGTACAACGTATATATTTGATTAAAATGCTACAGTATTATAAATTTCTGCTTCAAAATCTTGATTTACAGTACATCATGTTATCTATGTGGCCAGCACCTTTTTTTATGAGGGATGGAGCAATTTTGAAGGGTAAAATGAAGAACCTCCTCATAGTCAGGTATAGTTGAGAGGTATGGCCCGGCTCTGTGGCCCTTGGTTTTCCCTCTGAAACTGCATATCAGTGAGTGACACCATGCATCCTGTCCCACTGTACTGGCTGCCGACGACCACACTAGAGCTGATACTGCATGCCTACAAGGGAGCGCACTCTGAAGCAGCTGGCCCATGTCTACTGCCCAACCATCTGGCTGCTGTTCTCAAGTTCTTGCCCATAGGGAGCCCACTGTAGGCACTGACCAGCCCTAAGTGCTTTTAGGTAGGCCACCCTACCCCTGGCATTTTACTATATACAGACTTTTATAAAATAAGGAATTATAGTCAGTTTACTAATATTTTTTTCATTTGAAGTTCTTGAAAAATCTGTATTACATATAAAGGTCATGAATTTGGGTAAACATATTTGCTGTTCCCTTTATCCCTGTAGAGAAATTATAGAGATAAGACATATATTTAGCATAATTGTGTTTTCTGACCCCTACCCCTCACCAATCTGAAACACTGCATACAGCTTTGTATGAAATAGAGTACTGCAGTTAGTCTAGGAAATATTTTATTTTACTGTCTGGCCTTTATCCAGTTTACATAGAGATTGGTAATCTTAAGAAATATATAAATAGCTGTATGTAGGTAAATTAAAACATGTATCTATTACTGGGACCCACAGATGGAAATGAAAATTGAAGGTATTGATTTAGCCTGCTGTAGACTGAGAATGGTAATTAAGCCATGTAAGTAGAAGGTATACCCTTTTTAATGTAAAGAGGTGTTATAATCTAATAATAAGATAATGATGTGGCTTTCTAATCAAATATAGGGGTAAGAAACTCTGCAATGCGGAATGAACTAATTATTTTGTCACCCTGCATGTTTTTGTTAATTAATTAATTGGTTGAGATGGTATATAAGGTAACCACAAAGGGGTGCACTATACCTTGATAAAGCACTTGAAGTAGTGAGAAATGTAGGTTCATGGTAGCTTCCTTGGGCTACAATGGCTACCCGTGTCAGCATCTGTATTGCTAATAAATTAAAACATGGAAAGACTCTATCTGAAGAATCTTCATTTTATGACGCAGAGTGCTAAGTTCTTTATAGATTTTGAACAGTCTTGTGGGGCCTTTTAAGCACCAACCTGACTAGAGTGAGCCTTATTGTTTCCATTTTGACATTATAGGCTTTACACTCATGGGTGTGTCAACAATTTACCACAGCTACAAGTGAAATTAATGCAATGGCAGACACTGCAATGGAGGGGTCGATGGCTAGTAGCTTGCCATCTTCCAGGAAGGCTGCCTTTAGTCTTTCCACTTTAATTTTTTCTAACACAGCAGAAAAGGAAAACATCTTTATACTGGCAGCTGCTGATACAAATTAAATGAGTCCAGCACTGAGAGAAACAGAAGTGCCAGGCGCATAACAACTAACTATTAAGAAAGCTTTCTTCAGTTATCAAAAGTTGGTATTGAAGGCAACACATTTATTCTGGCAACAAAAAACTGTGCAAGCTTACCTGGAGGTCCAGAGGGTGCTAAGAGGTTTGAGAATCTGGAAAACATCAGCATTTTGAAAGGACCACCAAATATTTATTTATTTTATTTATTTATTGATTTTTGATCACCGGGTAGGCCCACTGGGCCCAGAAGGTCCCTTTTTCAGGGGCGTTCTGGCAGTTACAGGACTAGTAGGAACCACAATTATTACAGATTTAGATTATTACATGTAAACAGGTGAATATCTATATCTAGCAATGCATATTGCATAACATGTTACAAAGATTAGCAAAGTGAAACTAAGGAGAAGAGCCAGAGCAGCACCTGGGTCACAATTACCCTAGTAGAGTATTTTTGGAGGAAAGCCCGTAGAGAAGGGTTGGGGCTCCCAGTTCAGGTTGGAGTGAGGTAAGTGCTCAGGTAGTAGGGTAATGTGGAAGTGTCAGGTAACTTTGCAATGGCATTGACTCATGGCAAGCATAGATACATAGATACATAGACAGTGTCGGCAGATAAGGGCCTATGGCCCACCCAGTCTGCCCATTTAAGTTTGTAAGTTCAGTTTATGTTTTCCAGGAAGTCTGCTGCCCCTTACCCCTGACCTCCAGAATTCCTTTATGTCTATCCCATGCATTCTTAAATCCTGTGATTGTTTCAGCCCCCACCACTTCCTCTGGCAGGGTGTTCCACTTGTCCACCAACCGTTCTGTGAAGAAATTCTTCCTCACGTTTCCTCTGAATCGTCCTCCCTCCAACTTCATCCCATGCCCTCTAGTCCTGGAACATATTTTCGCTTAAAAATAGTGCATTCCTGCACCCTGTTCCTCCCTGTAAGATACTTGTATGTCTCTATCATATCCCTCTCTCCCTCCTCTCCTCCAGGGAGTACATGTTCAGTGCCTTCAACCTGTCCTCATAGGACTTGTGATGCAATCCATGCACCATCTTTGTTGCCCTCCTCTGAACCTTCTCTACCCTGTCTATGTCCTTACGAGGTAAGGTCTCCAGAACTGTACAGTGTACCCAGGTGCGGCCTCACTAGTGTCTTGTATAGTGGAATTATGACCTCCTTTTCCTGCTGGTGATGCCCCTGCCTATGCATCCCAGCATCCTATTTGCTTTACCTGCTGCTTTGTCACACTGTTTCCTGCCTTGAGGTCATCAGAGATGATAACTCCAAGATCCCTTTCCTGCTTGGTGCATGCTATATCCTCACCCCCAACTGATATATTGTGCCAGGGTTTTGTGCCCATATGCATTATCTTGCACTTCCTTGCATTGAATTTCAACTGCCAAACGCCTGACCATTCTTCAAGTTTCTGCAGGTCCCTTCCATTCTGTCTACATCCTCTGGTGTGTGTCCATCTGTTACAGAGCTTGTGTCATCAGCGAACAGTGAAATTCTGCCTTCTAGGTCCTTGCAATGTCACTGATGAAGATATTGAATAGTACCGGTCCCAGCACTGATCCCTGTGGTACCCCACTGGTCACTCTTCCCTCTGTGGAGTGACAGCCATTTACCACCACCCTCTGTGTCCTGCTGCCCAGCCAGTTACCTACCCACCGCACTACTGTCCTGCCCACACCCATATTCCCCAGTTTGTGCAATAGTCTTCTATGTGGCACAGTGTCAAAGGCCTTGCTGAAGTCCAGATAGGCCATGTCCACTGCCCTCCCCTGATCCACCTCCCTAGTCACCCAGTCAAAAAATTCAATGAGGTTGGTCTGACATGACCTTCCCTGGTAGAAACCATGCTGCCTTGGGTCCTGTAGTCCATTGACAACCAGATGTTCCACCAATCTCTCCTTCAGTAGTGCTTCCATGATCTTCCCCACTACCGAGGTGAGGCTGACTGGTCTGTAGTTCCCGCCTCTTTGTTCCCACTTTTGTATAAGGGACTACATCTGCTATCCTCCAGTCTTTGGGTACCTCCCTGTTTCTAGTGATCGGCTAAACAGGATAGCAAGAGGTTCAGCCACCACCTCTCTTAGTTCTTAAGATCCTGGGTGCACCCCATCTGGCCCCATTGCTTTATCAACTCTTATTACTTCCAGTTCCTTCAGGACCCTTTCTGTAAAGGGACTTGTGTCCATTTCTTGCACCATTCTCACCCCTTGTACTCCATTCAGACCCATTACCCTCCTCTTCCTCAGTAAAGACTGAGCAGAAATACCTGTTCAATATGTCAGCTTTACTGTTGTCATCCTCCACACAGCCCCCATCCTCCCCCTTCAGTCTCACTATCCCTCCCTTTGACTTTCTTTTTTCACTTATGTACCTGTAAAAGGTTTTGTCCCCTCTACCCACTGATTTTGCAATGTGTTCTTCTGTCTGAGCTTTGGCTTCCCTTACTGACCTCCCTGCCTCCCTTTGTTTCTCCTGGTACTTCTCCCTATCCCCTTCTGCCTGTGTCTTTTTGTATTGCCTGAATGCAATCTTTTTGGCTTTCACTTTCTTTGCTACCTCTTTGGAAAACCATAATGGTCTCCTCTTCCTTTTCCTTTTGCTAACCTGCTTAATACATAATTCTGTTGCTCTTGTAATCCCCATTTTAAATACTCCCACTGTTCCTCAACCCTGATTCCTGCCCCATTCCCTTAATGCCTCTTTTCAAGTAGCTCCCCATTTTCTCAAAGTTTGCCCCCCTAAAATCCAGGATACGTGTTTTTGTGTGGTTTGGTTCTGCTCTTTCTGTGATTTCAAACCACAATGACTGGTGGTCACTGTTACCCAGGTGCTCCCCCACTGTTACCCCCATCACACTGTCCCGGTTTGTGAGCACAAGGTCCAGTATTGCCTTCTGCCGAGTTGGTTCCATGACCAGTTGCTTGAGGAAGGCACCCTGAAGGGGAGTCCAGCATGTGTGAGCATGTGTGCCTTGAGTCTTGTTTGGAAGCTCACAGATGATGGAGCTTCCAAAACCTTAGGAGGAAGGTTGTTCCATACAGAAGGGGCAGTGTGGGAAAAGGACATGCCCCCTGTCTTAGTCCTAACCATAGGGACTTTGAGAAGAATTTGGCCCGAGGTCCGTAGGCTGTGAGTATTTCGCTTGGTAGTTATGAGTCCTGCGAGGCTTGGGGGGAGGTGCTGAGCTAATTAGCTTATGTACTAGGCAGAGCACTGGGTACCAGAGACGGGCTTCAAATGAAGCCCAACTGAGAAGTGTTAGAGAGTCACAGTGGTGGCTCCTAGAGTGGGACTGAGTGGCGAACCGGACTACCTTGTTGTACAAGACCTGTAACTTATTGAACTCGAGCTTGGCCATTCCCTGAAGTATCAGGGCAGCACAGGTGAGTGTTGGGAGAAGGACACTCGAGGCAATGGCAGTCCTGGCTTCAGGGATCAGCTAATTCTTGAGACAATAGAGTATACCAAGTTTACCATGAATGACTTTGGTGACTTGGTCAACATGTTGTTTTAGAGTGAAACCTTGGTCCAAAGTAAGGCCAAGGTATTTCATGGAGGCAACCACTTCAAGTTTGTTACCCGCCCTGGAAGTGAGTTGTAGGTGTTGTGATCTATTTTGGCCTAGGGATCTGGGTCCGAACACTATGGCCTTGGTTTTGGTGGTATTAAGGACCATTTTATTCTTAGTAAGCAAGTCCTCCATAGTGAGTAGGTCCTCTTGGAGGGCTGGACCTAGGTGACTCAGGTTATCAGAGGATCTGTAAATCACAGCGTCATCAGCGTACTGTATGACATTACTGCTCCCGCAATGGTTGTGTAGATCATCTATAAACAAGGAGAACAGGAGGGGACCAAGTATGGGCCCTTGAGGTACCCCCTTCTTAAGGGGCAGTGAATCAGAGGTCTTTGTTCTTCCACTTGACCCTCTGAGAGTGACCGTTTAGGTAGCTTTCAAACCACCTGAGAGCATGAGTGTCCAGGCCTATGTTACTCAGTTTGTGGTGTAGGAGTCGGTGGTCGACCAAGTTGAAAGCCTTGGAAAGGGCAATGAAGATCACACCCGTGTTGGACCCTGAGTCAATTTCTCTAAGCACATCTTCAGAGAACTTAGTTAGAGCTGTGTCTGTCTCATGATTAGCTCTGAACCCAGGGGAAAGAAGCCGGTGTGTCTCTAAGTATTCCCGGAGTTGAATGTACACCAGTTTTTCCTGGATTTTTGCAGAGGTGCAAAGCAGGGAGATTGGCCTATAGTTGCCAATGGGTTCTGCAGGTCCACCCTTGTGAATAGGGACCACATGTGCTTGTTCCCCCAGCTCTGGAACAGTCCCTTCTAGAAGGGACCTGCTTATAAGCCAGATAAGAGGCTTTGCGAGTGCTGGAACACCATCCTTGAGTAGTCTAGCTTGGATACTGTCTGGCCCACCAGATCCTCTGGTTTTCAAGGACTTTAGTAAGGAGAGGACTTCTTTAACCTTAGCTAACCTAAGATGAAAAGATGGGCTATCTAGGTTAGGGGGTTCCAGTAAGGGGGACATGTTTTTAGTCACTGGGAGCCCAGCCTTGTAATAGTCAAGGTTCGTGAAATGGTGATTGAGGGTCTCAGCAATGAGGATACCATCATGCAGTAGCTGCCCATTGGCCTCTATGGGGCCTGGTGCTGCCTTGCTTTTTCCCTTTATCAGCTCATTGATGTGAGACCAGAATAACCGTGGGTTGTCTAGGTTAGTTTTCTGGAGGTGATTAATGTATGTCCCTTTTGCTAGTTTGACTGCATGCTTACTTTGGTTTCTAAGAGCTCTGTAGGTCTCCAGGTCAGTTGGAAGTGAGGAGCTCTTGAACTTTTTCCAGACTTTGTCACAGCGGATCATCAGGGCTTTTAAGGGGGGAGTGATCCACTTGTAGCAATTACCTTTAACACGATGGGTCTTCACCAGATCAAAGAGATTGGCAGCACTCATGATGGATTTCTGGAAGAAGGCGACGGCCCCGTACAGGGTAGGGAGGCATCATAGCAGACTCCAGTCGATGTTACTGAGAAAGGTATTGCATTGCTCGGGTGAGAATTTAGAGTAGTCCCTCGATGTGAGGATTCTAGGTGGAATCCTGTCTGCCCTGTTCTTCAAGACACAGAAGATCAGTGAGTGGTCACTCAGGGCATCGGCCATAGTGCCTGCCAACTGAATATTCTTTGGGTTTGACACCAGAGCCCAGTCGATGGTTGAGTGCCTTCCCATTCTATGATTCATTCTGGTGGGTTCAGAAATAATCTGGGCAAGATTTATCTCATGTAGCAGGCCATTGATTGATGACTTTGCCCCCTGAGCCCAATTCAGGTTAAAATCCCCCGGTATGAGGAGTTCAGACAAAACCTCATTGGCTAGTGATTTAGTGAGAGTCTCCAGGGATTGGAGAGCATTCTTAGAGGGGCTATAAACACACCCAATAGTAAGGTGCTTGGCACCTCCTAGGGTGAGCCATATAAAGATCGATTCATTCTCAGGGGACATGCTAGGCAGTATGATGATCTGGGAGAAGATTAGGGTGTCCTTCAGATAGATGAGCACCCCACCCCCCCTACTCGTTATTCTGTCTTTTCTGTAGTGGACATAGCCTGAGGCAGCTACTTCATGCTCGAGGACATGGGGTTTTATCCAGGTCTCCGAGACTGCTAGCATGTCTCGTTTATACAGGCCAAGCCACACTTGTACTTCATGTATCTTTGGTCGAAGGCTACATATGTTCATATGAGTGATCCATAGCCCCTTCGATGACAGCCAGGTCTGGTTCTGGGGGCAGGATATTGAGAGGTTTGTAGTTCTAGGGCCAGAGCTCAGTTGGATATCACCCACAAGAAGCAACAGAGCTGTTAGCAGGAGATGTAGGGTTAGGGTAAGAGAGGGAGGCCTCACTTTGAATGGTATTCTCCTGGTTTGGAGAAGTGACCTGTTGCAGATCCAGTTTCTTGTGAATTTGTAGGCAACTAGGAGAGAGATAGTGCTCACGGGGAAGGGGCGTAATAGTGGCTAGTAGGGTGTGTAGCAGGTCCCTGTGGGCCATTGGTACTAGGGTCATGTAGGTTAGTGAGCCAGTCCACCCAAAGTACAGCAAGAATATCATGGAGGAGTGAAAGGAGGAGCTGCACAAGGGGTCCTTAGGACTAATTGGCTGTATTGTCTGAGATGAGAAATGGCTACAGGAAGAACTCACAGCACAACTTAGAATGAAGGAGAAGGTAATGCTACAATTCTCTAATTCTTCAGACTATGATTATTATAATAAATGTCTACAGGACACGATAGAAAAATGTGACACTATTACTAAAGTGCAGAAGTTAAAAAAGTTCTTGAGAGATAAACAAGATTATGTCAAGAACATAATATTTGATTGTGTTAGTAAACCAAAGGGAATTTTGAGAAATCAGACTGAGAACTCTGGTGAAAGCAGTTCTATGGAGTCTGATACCACTGTTTTTTTCAAGGAGGACATGGCTCAAAGGGAGCCAGTTACAGCACCCCTCAGATAACCCCCACTACCCCACCACTCCTACAGAGAAGCCCTCACAATATCACTATGCCATCAGAGACAATGAGGGGACAAGTCATAAGAAAGGACATGGAGGGGTAAGAGGGGGATGGGGAAGAAGATGGGAGAGAAGCAGCGGAAACTACAGGGGTCAGAAACAGATTCGGTACCAGGATTATTACTAAAAGATTTGGACTGTTCTGTTGATGGTGTTCTACATAATGAGGACTTGACATTGGAACTGGATCTGCTATTTTTGATACTGGAAAGGGACAATGTGGTTAATACACAGCTTAAAATGGGACACTTGGATACACAAGATATTAATGTGTTGTTGAATAAAGAACAAAGGAATTATGTCATAAATCTTTCTGATTACAATCTAAATGAAATTGTGAAATGTGTGTTGAATAAGGGGCTAAGTTTTGTACCAACAAGTGAAGTCAATAGATTTGAAACATTTATTGATTTAAATAAGTTCATTAGATTATTGAATTTAAAATGTGTTTTTCAGTCTACCAGAATAGAAAATGTAGAAATGAGGGAAGAAATGAGTCAGCATGTGACAGATGGTTCTATAACCTCTAGCTTTGATCTGAGGAAATGCTCAACTTTTATATCACCAATGAATCAAACAGTTAATGTTTTTTTTATAAAGCATGTATGTATGATTTAGAACTATATTATGAAAGGAACAAGCACATAAATTATATTTATATATATATATATATTGGAACCTTTCATGTGAAGAGAGGAAGGCATTGGAATGTTTGAGTAAAAATCTAAAGGTAACAGTGAAACCAGCAAACAAATGGGTGAACAATAGTCCTATAAAATATAGATAATTATGTAAGAGATATAGAACATCATTTAAAAGATTGAGGTAGATACAAACCACTAGCTAGTGATCCTACTTGGGAGAACAAACAAAAAATATAGTAGATAGATTTATTGAAAAGGCATATAGCTATGGTGATATAACAGAAAGGGATAAAGAATTTTTGACTGTTAAATACTGTATCCAATATGTCCTGTTATATATACTTCCAAAGATTCACAAGACATTGAAGAATCCAGTAGGGAGACCAATTATATCTGGGCATGGATCATTAACAGAGCCCCTGTCACAGTATATTGATTTCCACATAAAATCTATAGTGGGAAGGTTAAGATCTTTTTTGAAAGGCATTAGAGACGTTATAACTCTGTCAGATATAGAGGTTGAAGGGGGGGAGTTGGTTAGTAGTGCTGGATGTTGCAAGTTTATACAGTAATATTCCACAAGAATTTGGATTAACTGCTCTGAAATGTTTTTTGGATATTAGAAGTAATCAAACACCAAAAACACAACTCATTTTGGACATGACAAAGCTAGTATTACAGAATAATACTTTCTGTTTCATGGGCAAACATTATGTACAATGAAGTGGAACAGCAATGGGGCAACATTTGCCCCCAGTTATATAAATTTGACCATGGAGTACTGGGAAGATCATGTAATTTACCCAGAAGAGAATCCATATAGAGCTAAAATAGATTTTTGCAGCAGACTTATAGATGATTGTGTAATGATTTGGAAGGGTAATGAGGAAGAGCTAAGTGCTTTTAAAAAATACATAGAGGAACAACCACCTTATTTCAAGTTTGAAATAGAAAAGAGTTAAGACAGCATTCACTTTTTAGATGTGTGTATCAGTAAAACTAAAACAGGTGACCTTTTGACCTCCCTGTATAAAAAGAATACTGATAGGAACACTCTCCTGCAGGCAAGTAGCAGTCATTCTGGACACACTGTGCTAAATATCCCAAAGAGGCAATTTATGAGGTTAAAACATAACTGTACCCTAGAAGAGGAATATAAAAAGTGTGCAGGGGACCTGGCTTCATGCCTGCATGAGAGAGGATATGGTAAGAAAGTTGTGGAAAAAGCAATGACAGAGGTGGATACTATACCTAGGTCTGAGTTACTGCAAGAAAAGATTAGAGAAACTAAAAGAATTGGGGGGGTTGAATTTTGTGACAACATACTCCTGTAATGCAGGAGAAATAATTAAGATAAGAAAGAACTGGGAAAAATTAAAAACAGAACTCAGGTTAAGGGACATTCATGCTATACCTCCAAGGATAACATATAGCAGGGCACAAAATATCAGAGATAATTTGGTAAAACGTGAACAGCCATTAGAAAAACACGCACCAGCTTTTCCACCACAGAATGCAGGATGCACCTGCTCTGGATAATGTAAATATTGTAAAGCTCTAGAGAAGACTAGGGTATTTGTGGGCCCCAGTGATGGCAAAGAATATAAAATTCTCAGCTTTTATAACTTGTGATGCACAAAATGTAATATACATGGCTGTATGCAATTATGGGATTTTTTATGTGTGGAGGACAAAGCGTAAACTGAAAGAATGAATAGGGGAACATATGCGGGCAATAGAAAACAATAATGAAAGATATGCTTTAGCTATGCATATAAATAACTGTAGGGATAGGACACAGCATAAACCTAGGTTTACAGGGATAGATAAAAGTGTGTCAGGAATAACAGGTCGGGGATTTTTAATGTAGTTTGACAACGAGAGAAAGACCTATTGGATATATCATCTGGGGGCATTAGAATGGCCTGGGATAAATGACCAAATTGTGTTAGCCAAGTTATATTACTAGCTGGGATTTTTAAGTTAATACTGGGACAATATGAACTTTGATAGGGAAAGGGTACTTGATGGCAAAATGGCTGTCTAGTATGGGCCCCCAACCCCCCACTCCCCCTTTTTTATACTAATTGTACTGAGACTTAAATTCTATACACAACAAATGGCATTTTACTATATACATACTTTTATAAAATAAGGAATTATAGTCAGTTTACAAATATTTTTTTTCATTTTAAGTTCTTGAAAAATCTGTATTACATATAAAGATCATGAATTTGGGGAAAAATATTTGCTGTTCCATTTAACCCTGTTAAAAACTATAGTGATAACACATATATAGCATTGTTGTGTTTTTCTGACACCTACCCCCCCCCCCCATCTGAAACTGCAGTGTACAGCTTTGTATAAAACAGAGTATTGCAGTTAGTCTAGGAAATATTTTCTTTAACTGTCTGGCCTTCATCCAGTTTACATACAGACTGGTAATCTCTAGAAATATATAAATAGTTGGATTTAGGTAAATTAAAACATGCCTCTATCACTGGGACCGACAGATGGAAATGAAAATTTAAGGTATTGATTTAGCCTGCTGTAGATTGGGATTGGTAATTAAGCCATGTAAGTAGAAGGTATACCCTTTTTAATGTAAAGAGGTGTTATAATACAATAATAATATAATGATGTGGCTTTCTAATCAAATATAGCAATAAGAAACTCTACAATGTGGAATAAACTAATTGTTTAGGCACCCTGCACGTTTTTGTTAATTGATTTATTGGTTGAGATGGTACATAAGTTAACCACAAGGGGGCACACTATACTTTGATAAAGCACTTGAAGTAGTGTGAAATGTTGGTTTGTGTTTGCCTCCTTGGGCTACAACGGCTACCTGTATCAGCATCTGTATTACTAATAAATGAACATGTAGAATCACTCTGTCTGAAGAATCTTCATTTTATGACATGGAGTGCTAAGTCCTTTATTGATTTTGAACAGTCTTTTGGGGGCTTTTAAGCATCAACCCGATGAGAGTGAGCCTTATTGTTTCTATTCATACTGTAATACCATAGAACCTACTTGATAACTGATTTAGCCTTCTCATCCCTAATAATTAAGGTGCCCTTATGCCTATCCCATGCTTTCTTGAATTCCATCACAGCTTTTGCCCCACCACCTCCACTGAAATGCTGTTCCAGGCATCCACTACTCTCTCTGTGAAGAAATACTTCCTTACATTTCCCCTGAGTCTACCTCCTCCAGCTTCAGAGCATATCCCCTTGTTCTTGAGCATCTTTTTTTCTTAAAAATGCTTCCCTCTTGTACCTTGTTTATACCCATGAGGTATTTGAAAGTCTCTTTCATATCCCCCTTTCCCTTCTTTCCTCCAGGGTGTACATATTGAGGTCCTTTAGTCTCTCCTCATATGGTCTCTGGTGCAGACCCTGCATAATATTTAGTGCTCCCCTCTGGCCTGCCTCTACTCTGTCTATGTCCTTCCAGAGGTGTGGTCTGTGGACCTGGACACAGTACCCTAGATGAAGTATAACCCATGATTTGAATAGTGGTATCACCACCTCCCTCTTTCTGCAGGTGATACCCCTCCCTATACACCCTAGCATGCCTCTGGCTTTCCCCACAGCCTTGGCACACTATTTGGCCACCTTTAGGTCATCAGACATGATTACCCCCAGGTCTCTTTCCTTTTTGGTGGTCATCAGTACCACTTCCTCCATCTTGTACTCTGCCCCTGGGATTCTATATCCAAAGTGCATGATTATGCACTTCTTCACATTGAAATTTAGTTGCCACATTCCTGATCACTCGTCAAGCTTTCCTAGATCCCAACTCATTTTTTCCACACACCCCCGGAGTGTCTACCCTATGAAGATTTTAGTGTCATCTGCAGAAAGGCATACATCCCCTTCTAGTCCCTCTGTTATGCCACTAATAAGTACATTAAACAGGCTAGTCCCAGTACTGATCCTTATGGCGCCCTGCTTGTCATCCTCCATTCCTCAGAGTGAACTCCAATTACCACCGCCCTCTGATGCCTGTCCCACAAACAATTCCTTACCCAGTTTACCACTTTTGGCCCCATTCCCATGCTTCCCAGGTTGCTTACTAGTCTTCTATGTGGAAAGGTGCTAAAGGCCTTACTGAAATCTAGATAGGCCACATCTCTTCTGTCCTTGATTTTACATATTTATTTTTATTTGAACAGTAATGTAAAACTAAACATTGCTCCTAGATATGTGACTGTTTGCCATGGTGATAGTTTGCCAGGTGCTTCTTCCATTCTTTGCACCCCAAAATGTCAAAGTCACATCCCATAACCTATTTGCTTTGCCTGCAACTGGCAGTGATACTATCTACATTCAACCACATGTAATGATCTCACTGATTTCATTGGTAGCATAACACAAGTGTATCATCTAGCAACATTAGCAAGATGACTGCATGTTTTCACTAACTCTGTCAAATTGAAGCAATCCCTTTGCATTATGCTGCTAATGCAGTCAGCAAATGGTTTAGAAAACATTGCTGAAATCTATGCATGCATTGAAGCATATTATGAATACTTTGATACCTGTCAGATCTCAAGTCCTGTATGTTAAACAGTAGTGTAAAGGTATACTGAAAATGCGCAGGGCAAGCAACAGCAAATCAGGGAGGTAAACGGGGCGTGAGGATATGTATTAGCTGCCATTCAGAAGGCATGAGACTACTGGAAGGGGAACGGGGACACTGGACACCAGGGATGCTATTGACATTTGCTGTCAGGCAACAAGTGAGAGACAGGAGCCACCAGACACCAGTAAACTAATTGACATTAGTCATTGGTGACTGGGTGAGAGAGGAGTGCCACTCAACACCAGGGATGCTATTGACATTAACAGTTGGAAAAAGATGACTGTACTAAAAATATGATACTATTAAATATGTGGTTTTAAAATATCTATCATCTGAGAATGCATATCGATCATCCCCCCACCCCACATACACACACACATACTTGGCTACTAATAACACAATTTCAATTTATTCATTCACATAACATAGTTACTAAAATCTGTTACATAGTTCATTCATGCAAAAACTCAACATCTATTAGAAATGCTTTCAAATTGTGTGCATGAGTGTGTTTTATTGGGGGGGCGTGAGCAGTGGATTACAACTACCATTAACACCATAAACATCGAAATTTGTTCAGACATTCTCAGTGTGTATCATATTATGTTATAAGCCTGACTATGAAAAAATATTTTGAAGTGGATGTACGTATGTGTAAGTTGTCTGACAACAGGAAAAATATAGTTATAATCCACCATTTGAAGTCATGTTTTATCTATCAGACTGTTGACCATTTTTCTAAAAACAAGCAGTCAGAACTTGCAGTGCCCTGTATCTGGGCCATCCCCTTTATGAGATAGAGTACTGAACTACTTATACCAATTTTCTTAAGTATCTACGACTAAATTTACAACTAATTAAAAAAGTTGTTAGGCAAGTCATGCATACAGTAGAATGGCAAGCCCGCCGTACTGAACTGTCAAAAACTGATAGCACAGGAGCCCGTTTAACTTCATGCAGACAGAAATTTCTGATTGATGAAGTACAATGTTTTATTTATGCTACTAAATCATATATGGACTGACAGTACTGTGAACATGATTTGGACTACAACAATACCTCAGAGTTTAACACAATACTTAAATCAAATGACTAGATGTATTGTAAAATCAATAAAGTAAGCCACATTCCTAAAAAAAGCTGATTGTCACACTCATCACTTCTGGTTCTTGAAACTAATGAGCACAGAAACAAGCCATAGGATGTACAGACAGGTAAAATTCATTTTTTAAACTCAGCCACATCTGTTTTTTACTAACTACTCTGATGCAATACATATGCCTGCAACGTTTTGTATTCATACACTCAGATGATATAAACAATCCCCTTTAAATGTTTTGGTACAGTGCTGCTAACCATTAGAAACATGTGGTAGCACTCCACAGATTATATACTCATTTCTTTACCTCCTCTTCCTCCCAGAATTAACTACCATGCAGAAAGAAACTTTGATGGTGCGATCCTCTCTGAGCAAGTTGACATGATTATTAAACAATCAAAAGCCTTGATAGTGCCAGGCTCTGATGGGTACAGAGTTCAGTTCTATAAGGCCACAATGGTTCAGATACTTCCTGCACTTCTTTCAGTCTATAATGAGCTCTTGCAGGGGGACCACCACCCCTCTGGGGTTATGCCTGTCTTTCTGTCTTCTGTAGACCAGATAAGAAAACACTCCACTGTAGTTCCTACTGACTTACAGTGTATCGTTTTTTAATACCAAATATGAAATCTTCGTGTCAGTCTTGGTGCACTGGCTCAACATCCTTCTTCTCTGTCTTGCATGCCTGGAACAAATGGACTGTCTAATAGGCCTGGAACAAATGGGCTTTATTAGAGCCCACACCACTACTGACAACACTTCTTCATCACCTCCATGACACCCTTCTCCTGACAGTGGTTCTAGGTCTCAATGCCAAGAAGGCCTTTGACAGTGTCTCCTGACCTTTCTTGTATGGGGTCCTGTTGAAAGCAAGCTTTCCGGACAAATTCATTACTTTTCTTAAAAACATTTATTTCAAACCTCAGGCTTTAGTAAAGGCAAATGATCATCATGCTCCATCTTTCCCCTGCACTGTGGCAACAGGGAGGGCTACCAATTGTCACCTTTGATGTTTGTGTGGCCCAGGCTGTCAGGGAATCTCATACCTTCCAAGATAACCAGATTCAAGGACAAGAGTAACACCTAGTTCTGTTTGGACAATGTACTGATCTAACTGCAAGACCCTGAAACTCTCTTGCGGCAGCCTTCAAAATACTACACAGCTTTGGTTTTGTCTCTGGCTATAAACTCAATACCAATAAAATAGAGCCAATGACATTTCACTACCATCCCTCTCCTGCAACAGGGTTCCTCTTTCACTTCCCCTTTCCCTTGGAACTTGAAACTATTAAGTACCTAGGGATTAGTCTGTCTCAGGACTTCCTGGACTACTTTAAACACAACTGCCTCCCTTTTTTGGCTTAACAGACCTGATAACTCCCCCTCATGGTTACCCTTCCAGTTAGTGTCACACTTAAGATAGACTCATTTACAGTGATGATCCTCCCCAGGGCCTTCTGTCTATTACAGAATGTCCCACTCCACATACTGCTCTCCTTTTGGAGACTGTGGAATAAGCAAATTTCACATTTTCTCTAGTCCAATCAGTGCCAATGAGTCCAACTTAAGACTCTTTTCCTGTCTTGAGACAGGGTGGTTTTGTCCTCCTGGATTGTAAGATATATTACTGGTCCTCACATGTACGATTATGTTACCTCTGACACTTGGCAGGGATACCTTCATTTTTGCTTGGTCTGGAGAGAGCTATCTTTTCAACCCACAATTTCATCCCCTCTCTGTTCTATGTTACAGAGGGTCAGCCCCTCCCTGACAGGCTTAGCCCATGATTGAGGGACCAGTATAAATCTTGGCACTATCTGAGGAGATCTGTGTTGTTGACACCTTTTATGGCACTGTTTTGTCCAATTTCTTGTTTGGAAAACTTCCCCAATTCGATGGGATAACCAAGACCAAAAAGGGAGTTACAATCCCTATAGTACATATTCCTGTTTTATGTGGGGGGGGGGGGCAGTTCCAATTCTTTCAGTATCTGCAAACCAGATTTGGGCTACTACACACTAATCTTTATTCATTCTTGTAACTCCAACACCATGTTTCCTCCCTACCCCGAGCTGCTAGGCAACTGAATGAACTCCTCACCAATAGTAAAGCACTTTCTCACATTCCTGTATATGGGCAATACACCACTTTTGATTTCTATACTAGCACAAGCCATCAAGCCATATAATCAACAATGGGAGACTTCACAGTGGCAGTGGCTCAGAAGTGGAGTGAGGAACTGGGCAACCCACATCTTGGAACAGCAGTGGGAGATCACCTACCAAACAGTGAGGAGAGTAACTGTATCTGGCCAATGAGGGAGCATAGCTAGAAGCAAATTATACAGTGTGTTAAAACCCCTGTGATTTTACCACACTATCTAGCTATAAAGGATGCCTCATGCTGGTGACAATGTGCACAACTCACACAAATGTAATATGGATCTGCCCACTCCTCCACCCTTACTTTAAAATTTGGAAGTTGAAGTTCTGGAACAGTTTCAAATACTACTGAAACTTACTGCAGAAGTGTACATTCTATTTCTATATCCCTCCAGCTTCCAGGGAAACATACATGTTAACTCCTACGGCTATTTCTTTTAGCTAGTAAGAAAGAGACCACAAGACTCTGGCTCACCATCCAGTACTCAGATTTTGGCACCGGGAGGACAAAGACTAACCATATCTATAGACTGGAAAAGATCACGTGTTCCCTAGACAACTGGACTGACTTGTGTAATAATACCAGATCGATGTGGTGGGTAATGTATATAGTGTCGAAAGACAGAGACTTTGCCCCATGGTATGCCCCTTTCTCAAAGCTTGCTCAATCTTACCGAGTGGTGGAGTTCCAAAATATACTTCAGACCTCTATCTCTCTGGTAAGTTATGCAACACTGGATGCTGTCCTATTGGTGATGCCTTGGTGAGCCACTAACCCCCTTCCCTAGTATGCCCCCCCAAGAAGGGTTTCTATAATGATACTACTGAACGTTATAAATTCAACAGCAGAATAGTGTGTCTCACTTCTTTGCAGTACAATCCCCCCATGCTGTAACTTGGGTGGGGGGGGGACTTCCTCAGTCCTAATAAATACTGTCAGCGGATTCCATTGTACAATCTTCTAAACACCTTGCAACTTGTCTGTACATTGCTAATAAACTAATCCTATATATTGCTTGTACACTTGCCAATACTAGCGTGTGAGCAGTAAAATGTTAATGAACCTGAAATCATAGGCGTTAGTCAAGCTGACCAAAAACAAGCCAGGATGGAGCCCAGGTGATGGCTGAGAAAATTGCCATTTTGGTGACTGTATTTGAGAGAGCTAAGAGTGAAAATCTCAGCTGTAAAAAGTAAGCTGTTGTTGTCTAAGGGTATGAAGGGCCTGGACACTTTTGTATACTAATCTTACTATGTTCAGGTCGAGCAATGTTGTTTGTTGTACTTTCAGGTGTTGGCCATAAGAGTCATTAACCCAAGACCAGGGTTATCACAGAGACTGCAGCAAAACTGAAGCAAAGCAGAGAGAGGAGATTTATGGAAAAAAACCCTCAGGGATCTAATGGGGCTTGGTGAACTTAAAATGAAATGGCAAACAATAAAGTATGCTGTTGTATAAAATGGAGCTGTGGAGCTTGCAGGTCTTGCCAGAGAAAGAGAAGGAGAGAGGAGAAAGGCTGCCTCAGATATCCAAAGCAGAACTAAGAGTGTTAAAGTTTGTCTTGCATACTAAGTACAGAACTACACAAGAAATTTATTAGGATATATTCAACAAAATTCTGTTTGCCTTATAATTCCCTAAATGGAACTATATAAGGAATGGTGTTCATATCTGTCTTGTTCTATAACAAGATGGTTGGGGATGGATATTGCATCCAGAGGTTTTCCTGCACCAGATTTCCTTCCAATGGGAACGAGTTCAACGAGAACAAACTAGTACTGATCTATTCACAGACTATGGCCTTGTGGAAAACCAATTTGTTTGTGGCAACTTCACAGGCTTCAGTGGTAGCTTAAAATTATGTATTTTGAATCTACTGAACTATCTTTTAAATTAAAAATAGGTTTGAACTCTTTGGCAAAATCTGGGAATTTATCTACCATGAACATTGTGTTTACGATGGAGTGTGATGAAAAGTTGATAGAAAATATGATTGATTTCTTATTTTTTATTCTGTGTTGCATTTATCATGTCTTATGTATTTTAACTTTAACAATAAGCTGTCTCAACTAAGGAGTTATTATACTAATTGTCTTGATCACATGTGGTGAGATTCCCACATGCAAGACTCAACCATATCAAGTATTCATGTAGCAGATGCTGTGTTTGTAATACCTAAAAAATCCCTAGAAATGTTATGAGGCTTCTCATTATTAGGGTATTAGGGTATACTATAATTATCTGTTTGCTAAAGGCCATATATGTGTGATGTAGTGTAGTTACTAAGGGATGGACACAAAGATGGCCTGGAGGTGTATGAAATGGTGTGGCTGCATGACATCAATGATGGCACCCAGTGGTAGCCACATTGCAGTATGGAGTGGGAGGTCACAGACTTGGCCAGGTTGTGGGCTACCAGGTATCATATTTTAGGATAAAATTACCCATATTGAGGAGACTGGCTTGCAGTGCAGGATCCTATTTTATGAGTCTTGAGTGTAGCTGACAGGAGTGTCTGGACTCAGGGTTAGCCAGTGGGATATGGAGCAGCATTCGCTGCATGGTGCCCCAAGTGGTTTTCGTAGAATCGATGTGTCTGAGCAGGTTCACAGGTTGGTACAGGCTGGACTTAGTGCAACCAGACAGGGTTAACTCAATGGGACAAACTAATTTGACATTGAGACACGGAGTCCTATCAGGGCTTGATTCTGTGTACTTACAGTGGAGTCAGCCATGATGAAGAGCAGTAACTTGCAGTAATGACATGTCACAGAATCCTACATGACAAAAGGGCTTAATTGCCATTGACTTAGAATGGCCCCTGCAGTAAGCTGCAGTATTCTGTGATATTCTGCAGCATTTCTGCATTACATCCTGGCTGTCACATCTGTACTATGATCTCTGAGAGATGGCCTGTCACTGGTCTGGCACGGGGGTGCAGATTGGTCAGTACAGCTTGTTACAATCTAGGGAAATCCTAGATGGTTTCCCCTGGTTGCCAGAACAAGTCATCATATTTTGGGCCTCATCTTGCTGGTGGCTGATTGTTTTATATAATAGTGATGAATGAGTATATACTGTAGCTACCAATGGAATCCTTGCAGAGAAATGTTTTAGTGCTTTCAGGCTAAAAGAATTAATGTGCCTCAATTTACTTATATCACTGGGTAAATGATTTTGAGGCCAACCTTTGAGTATGGGTCCATTTAATCAAGTTATCAAATGTGGTTCTAATGGGAACATGATATATCAATTGTGGATAGCTCAGAGATCTAGAACTATACTGTAAGAGGACAAATTTAACCTGAATCCATTTTATATTTCAATGAAATGACTCCTGCTTGATATTAATTTATGAACAGATTAGTTAGGGATATATAACAACTGTCTTATATTTTTTGATGTGCTTCTTGCTATGTACTACCTGTATTGCTATGCCCATTTTACTGTATATTTTCTGTGTTTTTTTCTGCCACATTTTAATGACCTATGATGGATCAACAAACTTGACTTGTACACTTTCCAAAATATGCTGAATAAAATCTATATTGACAAAAAAGAGACATATGGTAGCACCATCCTAATACATCCAGAGTAGCAATCCTGTATGAATATCCATCAGGTACAGTATGTAACCAGAACAGAAGACATTTGTAAAAATTGTGAGTGATGATCATCTTTAATGACTTCATTTATTAATATTCTTTATCTCCATCAGATATTTATCCTTCTGCAGCAAGCCACAGCTGCTCGTCTGCCAACCTTCCGGTCTCCAGGGGTTCTTTTTGGGGCTTCTAATGCTATGTGTTCCCCATAGGATCCCTGGAGCTGTCCCAGAGGCTTCATCCTGCTGTGGCTCCTTGCATTTTCCTCCTGTTCTTTTTCCCATTACCTGAGGTCCCAGGCAGAGATGCACATGTGCATGGAAGCACGCATGCACCCTCTTGCTCTGGTGATGGCCTCTTCCCCCACCACATTGGCCTAGAACCCAGGCTCCTTCAGCTGAGGGAAGCAGAGATCCCTCCCTGGAAAGGAGAACTGCTAGCCAGCAGCTCAATCCTGCATCACACCCCCCTTGCCAACTTCTGATGACCCATGCTCATTTCTGAACATGGGTCGCCAGCATAGCTAGAGGTAAGGCATCCAGCGTCTCAGCCCTCTGCACCACTGGGCCAGCAATGGTGTGATTTATTAATTACAAAATTAGCTATTAAAGTTGTTTTAAAAATATTCATGAAAATTTAAAATATATTGAGAATGACTCTAAGGATGTCATAAATCTATTTTTACTATAAAAAAGTCTATATGGTGAAATGTTTTGTTAACTAACAAATACTGCTTCTTTAAATATTTTTTAATTGTCTGCTCATCACAGAAAAACTAGATAATAAATGCTATGAGCTTCCAGATTCTACATTTCTAACAATATTGAGCAGTTTCTATATTTTCCTTTTTCTTCTTTTAGCATGCACTTGATACAGTGGATCAGAAAAACAAAGGGGCCCGGATATTCAAACTGCGCCAGGCTCTGGCGCAAGCCTGGGCACAGCACAACTTTGTTGCACAGGGGTGTGGCCTGGGCGATATTCAACGGCGCCGCGATATGGGCACAGCAGCTTTGAATATCGCATCTCTGGTCACTTCATTACGGGCGAGTGGCACTGGGCGCCAATAAGCGGCCAGAGGGAGCATGGAGATGTGCTGGCACAAGTGCCATTGCGCCATGCACAGCACCTGTGATATTCAAAAGGGGACGCAAATGGGGCCATAATTTATGCAAGGCGCACAGGGGGCCATTTGCATCTCATCATGGCCCCATTTGCATGCCATTATCATGCAGGTGCGCCGATCCCTGAGGACTTGTACCTGGTGCCCTGCCAGGCAGCAGCCGTCAGGGACCGACGCCCCCTGCAGCCCAATTGCGGGCATTCGTGTAAAAAAAAAACACCCGTCCTATAACACTGGTGGTCAAGTGGACCTCTATGTGCCTGATTGCGGGCATTCATCCTGAAGATTATGCCCCCCAAGTCCAATATCCCTGGTGGTCCAGTGGACTGCACTAAGCCCAATCGTGGGCATCAGTAATAGAACCCCCCCAGTCCAACATCCCTGGTGGTGAAGTGGACCGATCGCTGCCTGATCGCGGGCATCAGTACCTCATCAAATATCCCTACTACCCTGGTGGTCTAGTGTACCCCCCACCCCACCCGTCCACTGAGCCCCACTGCCTCGCTCCCCCCCGTCTGCCAGAGGGTGGCAGCACCCCACCTGCCTGCCGCCCCGTTGCCTGCCAACTGACAGCTTGATAGGGCTGCACATCCATTGGTTCACAGCGAGCCAATGGGCATACAGCCATATCAGACATTTGTCCAGATATGTGAATGAATTCATTCACATATCTGGACCAGAGTAGTAGAGGAGCACGCCCATTGGCTCATGCTGTGAACCAATGGGCGGCAGCCCTACCGAGTTGTCAGTTGGCGGGCAGAGGGGCGGCAGGCAGGGTGCTGCCGCCTGACGGGCTGATGGGGGGAGGGGGTGGTGGGGTTCAGGGCGGTGGGTGGGGCATACACAGACCACCAGGGTAGTAGGGATATTTGATGAGGTACTGATGCCCGTGATTGGGCAGTGATTGGTCCACTGGACCACCAGGGATATTGGACAGGGGGATTTCACTCCAGGGATGCCTGCGATGGGGCATGGGGGGGGTGCCACCAGGTGCGGCAGGAACTCAGATGGCCACCCACAGGTGGAAGCTGCCATGTTGTGCCCTGAAATGTGGCAGCTCACCTGTGGGTGGCCATCACTATTCACTTTTGTGGTTTAACTTGTGCAGGCGCGGGTAGGGTTGTGCGGCATAACTCTGCCATCCCAGGCTGAATATCGGGCTATGCAGGTTATGCATGGACGCCCACCTGTGCCTGCATACATTACTGATGTGTTTCTCGCCAAGATCGATTTGTGCAGCGACTTTTCCCTTTTGAATATCACGTCGGGCGATCAGTGGGTTGCACATGGCACAACACTGTTGCACCATGTGCAACCCTTTTGAATATCTGGGCCAGTGTGTAGTTCTAGAAAACACACACACACACATGCACACACACACACACACACACACACACACACACACACATTGTATTAAGATCTTTCACTCCTGCAGCATGATAAACTGTTAAAACAAAGGAAATAAATGTATTACTAGAAAAAGACTGAGTAGAATGCTGAGCTAAGTGCATGGGGGAGGTTTCCCCTCAAACCATTGGAAATGAGCTGTGGTCAATGGAAACCAACACTGAGGTCACTTTTTTTTTTGCATGCTCCTCTCCTCACCCCTCAAGCACCTGATTCAGCTTCTACTCTGCTTTGTCATCCCCATCGCTGCTCCAAAAGTTGCTTGGTGCACTCTTCAAGTTTCATATTTATTGCACTCTCATGTTTTGAAGTTTTGCTTTATTTTTTCCTCTGCTCACTCTTTTGAGGGATCACGTTTTGTTGTATCTTATTGTGCTGTTGGGTTGTTACCCTACTATTATAAGTAGTAAGCTTCAGTTATTAATTTTGACAGACTCCCATGTCAATTATTGTATTACTGATCTACCCAGTTCCCCTTCCTCTGGGTTGCACCTGGAAATGAGCCTCAGCTCAATGTGCCTTTCTTGGTCACCAATTTTCAAATAAAAAAACATTGTAGCTTCTGAGCCATCACAAATGGTGCCCAGAGTCTGTAGGCATGGCAGCCTAAGCTTTGGTTCCCTAGAGGTTTCATCCACAAGAGTTTATGTCCACTGCTCCATGCCAAATGTCATAATACAGTGTGCCAAGAGTTGGACCTGGATGGTGGCTGTTTGGATTGACCCATGTGGATACCTGGAAATTTCCAGGTGGGCTCCACTCTGCTGGGCACCAGAACACATCTGATCTCAGAAAATCTTTGCATATGTGGTCTATTTTCAAATTAAATGGGGCTGTTTCAGCACTGCAGTACATTAAGATGCAAACACAGAGCTAATGTATCAAATGTACTGTTGTAAGTGGAATACTGAAAAAAGATTGCATCACCTTGGGCTCTCCCTTATTGATTTTCCAAGTGGGTCCCTGCATCAACTTTCTAGGTGGGCCACCTGTACCCCAGTCTGACCCTGTTGTTTGCCATCTCTGCAGTGTGTCTTTTGTTTTAACTAACTCTATCTTCTCCTTGGGAATCTGGTATTATGTCTATCAAAGTTGTATTTTTTGACCTTTTTTCCTAAGGTGCCTTTGATTTGTGGGATCTCATCTGTGCAACACCTCCAGGTATTAGAGCCATTCTCTGTAACTTTATGGCATCATAACCAGAAGGAAGTCACTGTGGCAGGGACAAAGAAAGGGGAAGTCAAAGTTCATTTAATCTGAACAAGCAGTCACATATCATTACCAGTTATGTCAGTCTTTGTTCAGTCTTAAATCATAGGATTCTGATAACCCTTTGAATTATGTTACCTAATTATGGATCGGTTAATTCTAAGACTCCATTCAGTACTGACTGGTCATATAAAATGCCTTGACAGTATGATTTCTTTTTCTCAGAATTGATGTGAGTATCCATATTTTCCTTCCAATTATTAGTTAATCTAGTTACACACATACATTTTTTATTTAGTTTTAAATCATTGTTAATGACAGTTCATTTCATATTTTTCTTGGTGCTGTTCCTTCTTATTAGCAAGAATTTCAATATAAGGTTTTCTTTGTTTAATTATGCTACATTCATTCTTGTTGGATTTTTTTAATTTGTCTTGCTGACTTTTTTTGTTAGTGTCTTCATTTTGTGTCAAACCAAGACTTTTTGGTGGGGTTTACTTCTTTATAAATAATGGATTCTAGTTATTTAAATACTAAATCCAATTTATTACCCAATTTATTAGTTTACCCTTTAGGTCCTACACTCCTGTGTCCCCATGGAGAACAACTGTACCTGCTCACATCAACAACTACTGTAGGCTCTTTCTGTAATTCTTCTTAGCCTGACATGGCCCCTGACCCAACCCCCACATTTCCCTCTGACCTCTGACCAAGTTTCTACCACCCACCCAACATCCCCTGCATCACCTCTGATACCTCGTCCCTACTGTACCCTTCCCCTTCCAATATGCTACACCACTAATTACTTCCTTGACATTGCCTCTTCTGGCTGATAACAAGTCCATCCACTAATTAACACCCTCCCAGTCTGAGAAGTAGTCATTAGCCCCACTTTGATTTACTCATTCTATTGCCCTGTACCTTTATTGTACTTTCCCACCTTGCCTAATCCCTGAACCACACTTTTCAAGTGCTGCTGTCATATTTATCAGCACTTAGTAACAGCAACATTGTGTTATCCTAGTCTGCAGCATTTTATGTCTCAAAACTGTTCTTCCAATTGTTCCTGTATTCACTGTTCACTGCTCTAGTTTGTAACTCAACATACATTAGGTATTCTATGTATCTTATGTATCGTTACGTATTTTATGTATTTCTGTCATGTTATGTTCCTTGACTTGGAGCCTTTGAAAATGAGTCTTCTTGGCTCAAAGGTTATAATCCAAAACTTTCAATAAATAAATACATTATATATCATGTTTGTGTTAGTTCTCACACTGAAGTAATTTATTATATAGTTTCTTAAAATATTGATTTAGTATTTTATTCATTTTTTTCTAATGCTAGACCTTCACATCTAAGTAATTTTTATTACTGACCGTAATTAACAATTCATTTAAGGTACTAATTTTAGTTTTGTATGTTTTAATATTGGCCCCTACTGTTAATCACTGGCAAGTTATCACTTTCCAAAAGGAGCACACATATCAGAATTGCAGTGACACTCCAGAATGTAAACTGCATGGGATAATGTAACTTCCCACAGGTCAGAACACTTGACCATGATCTGTGTCATGTCTTATTGCTTAAGTAAAGTATGCTGGTTGCCCAGGAGAGACATTATGAGCTGTAGAAGGGAAATATAATTGTAACAGTTGGAGTAAGTGAAAAAGAGGCAGGTGCTCTAAACTTTACACTAAATATGCAATGACTGTTCTGGAGGGGCAGTAGGTGTGTTAGTGGGGTAAAAAGAAGGGTGATATAAAATAGAGACTTAAAATGGGAGCAGGTCAATGATTGAGCCCAGTTGTAGGAGCAGGTGGCAGTGGTCAGGTCATTAATGGAGGCTTTGAAGGAAGCGAAGAAAGGAACGGAGGTGGGAGAAAATGTTAGCTTACCCTACAGTGGGGCTAGATAAAATTTAACTTGTGCCTATGGAATTCTGGCAAAATCACAATTCTGTTTTTGTAAAACTTCACTGAAAACATTGTGAATGTTTGCCAGATTTTAATTTTTAGTTATGTCCATCTAATTTTAAAACTGTTTATCCAAATTTCACCAAGTCCAGTATGTTGGAGTTCCACTACAGAATTGATATGTATGCCGAATTTCAGATCTTTAGATTTAAAGTGAGGAAAGTTATGAGCAAACATTCAAAAATGTTTAATGGAGTTTCACAAGTACTTACACTGAAATTTTAAGCCCCTGTAACTTTAAAACTAGAAAACACAGTATCACCAAGTTTGACAGATTCAAAGATCCTAAGCATAAGGCATGTATGTGTCAACATTATAATTGCTGTCAAAAGGGTATAGACCCTAAACAGTCTGCATGTGTCAACTTAATAATTGAATAAAGGACGGCAAAGTCATACGTTGCCAAATGTGCAAAATAACATCAGTACCTCAAGTTAAATTAGACAAGTTTTTGGAAAATCATGGAATATGCTGATAATTGTGTGGAAACCATATCATTCATTTTTTACCAAGGCATGCACCTGACTTGCCACAGAGCAAGAAGGAAAAGGCTGGTAGAGTGGTCATATGGAAGCATTCTTAGGGATCTCCATAGTAAATGTAGTGGAAGAGTTGCAGAATCTTAGGACAAAAATGCTAGTGCAGGTATGGCTATTCACCTGTATGCTGCATAGGTCAAATGAGTAATAGCAGTAGTAGGTTTATTTGCCCTGCACCCTTCTCCTGGGGCTCAGGGCACCTTACACAGATATAAAAACATAACAATAAAAGCAGGTTTATAAAACAAGCATGCAACTCAACAAAACAGCAATAAATAATGTATAAATACACTGAACATTTAAAATAAATAATTAACTACCGAGATAAGCATTTCATAAATAGAGACCTTTCAAAAGACCAGATCCCTAGAGATGCAGTGAAATAAAATGTCACCAGTGAAATTGCAGCAAAATTGTTACATTTGCGGGTGCAAAATGCAAAATGTTGCCCTAAAATTGCTAAATTTTGCCCTAGAATTGTAAAATTTCACCCCAAAATTTTGAAATTTCATATTTTGAGGTGAAATCTCACCATTTTTGGGTGCAATTTCACAATTTCCACCAAATGTTGAATTTTTTAGGTGAATTTTCAAAATTTTGGGGTGAAATTTTGAATTTTGCACCTGAAAAATATTTTGCGAAATGTGGAAATTTTGCAAAATATTTCACGTAGTGAAATTTCCTAATTTCACACAACACTAAGCCTGATTCTCAAAAGGCCCTTAGATTGATGCAAGCTGCAGCAAAAGGCAGCTTGCATCAATGCCTGGTGCAGTGGGGACCCTTCTTCCAATTCTCTGTCAGGCAGGGTCCTGGTGGCAAAGTCTCATGGTTTGTGGCAATCCTAGCCATGCACCAAACAGGCAGTGCACCTGGAGGGTTTGCTGCAAACTGTGAGGCAGCTGTGCACCACTCCAACACATCCCTGGTTGCCAGCAGCACCTCCTCTCCGATCCTCGATGTCACCCATAATATTAATTATATATATCCCATTTCCCTGGTGGCTAGCAGCACCCCCTCATAGATTCCCAATGTTGCCTGTAATGTTAATAAATATCCCCTTCACTGGTGGTGTACTGGACCCCCTTCCCTGATCCCCAATGTTGTCTAGAATGCTAAAAATGAAATAACCCCTTCCCTGGTGGTCTAGTGGACTCTCACCCCCCACCCCGGTAGGCACTGTCTCACCAGCCCACTCCCTCCCCATCCCAAAACCCTTGTCCTTGAGCTCTTTTTCTTTTGAAAAATACTTCCATCCTGTACCTTATTTAACCCTGTGTCATATTTAAAAGTGTCTATCATATCCATCTTCTGTTGGAGGGTGTACAAACTGAGATCCTTTAGTCTCTCCTTGTAGGGTGGTTGATGCAGATCTTGCACCATTTTAGTTGCCATCCTCTGCACCACTTCCATTCTGTCTATGTCCTTTAGAGGTGTGGTCTCCAGAAATAGACACAGTACTCTGGAAGGGTTCTTAACTGTTATTTACTTTATCTGTATGTTACTTATTTATTATCACGTTTATTGTTTTATATGACTGTTTTTATCTTTCTGTAAAGCGCCTCGATGGTCTGAAAGGCGCTTATGCAAAATAAGATGTATTATATTATTATTATTTATATATTACCAGCAATCTATACAGAGGGAATACCACTTCCCTCTTTCTGTTGGTGATACCCCTCCCTATGCTCTCCAGCATCCCACTAGCCCTCCTGACTGCCTTGTCACACTGACTAGACACCTTTAGGTCATCTAATATGATTTCTTCCCAATATCTCTCCTCCTTGGTTGACATCAGTACCACTCCACTTATTTTGTACTCTGCCCCAGATTTCTGTGCCACAAGTGCATTTCTTTACACTTTTTCACATTCAAACCCAGCTACCATACCCTTGACCACTCTTCTAGTTTTCTCAGGTCTCTGTTCATCCTTTTCACTATCTCCAGAGTGTCCACCTTATTGCAGATTTTGGTGTTATCCACAAGGATGCAGACCTTCCCTCCAGCTACTCTGCATTGTCACTAGTAAAGACATTATGAGATCTTGTCCCAGGACTGTTCCCTGAGGCACTCCACTGGTCCCTCTTCCTTCCTTAGCATGAACTCTGTTTACCACTACACTCTGTTACCTATCCGCAACCAGTTTCTTATAAAGTTTACCTCCTTTGGACCCAGTCCTATGCTACCCAGCTTGCTTACTAGTCTTCTATGTGAAACGGTGTAGAAAAACTAACTGTAATCAAGGTAGGCCACATCCACCACTCCTTCATGGTCTTTGTCACTCAATCAAAGAAATTTAGCAGATTTTTTTGACATGACCTTCCCCCTGTGAACCCATGTTGCCTCGGGTCTTGTAACCCACTGGATTCAAGATATCCCACAATCTTTTCCTTCAGTAGTAATTTCATTAACTTTCCCAACACCAATGTCAGGCTGACTAGCCTATAATCGACAGCCTCCTCCCTGCTACCACTTTCATGTAGTGGGTCTAAATCTGCCTCCTCCAATCCTCCAGAACCACTGCTATTACCAGTGAGCTATTAAACAGTGCACTCAGAGGTGCAGTCAGTATTTCCCTGAGATCCCTCAAAACCCTTGGATGCACTCCATTTGGCCCCATTGCTTTGTCCACCTTCAGATTAGCAAGTCCCTTCAGGAATCTGTCCTCCAAAAAAGGACTTGTATACATCTCCCTTCCACCAATTGTTCTGTTACTTTTTTGTGGCCCCTCCCCTACTCCTTTCTCTGCGAACACTGAACAAAAGAATTTGTCCAGGATGTCTGCCTTTTCCTGGTCTCCCTATGCACAGTTCCCCCTTTCTTTTTTAACTTTACAATCCAACCTCTGGTTTGCTTCTTTTCACATACATACCTAGAAAATGTATTGTTCCCCTTCATTACCTGCTGGGCTGTTCTCTCTTCAGTTTGCACCTTTGTACTCCTTACTGATTTCCCTCCTTTCTTCTGTTTCCCCTGAAACACCTCCCTATCTCCCCTTCTCTACTTCTCTTTATATCATCTGAATGCTACCCTTTTAGCTTTTACCTCTCAGCTACCTCTTTCGGGAACCATAGCGGTCTATTTTTAACTCTTGCTTTGCTTACTTGTTTGTTTAATGTAGAGGTTTGTTACCTTTACTATGCTCCCTTATAGCTTCACCAACTGTTTCTCAACCCCACCCAGGTCATCCCTCTACTAGGCCATCCCTGAGGCAATAACCCATCTTTATAAAATCTCCCTACTGAAATCCTGGAGCCTGACTCTTAACTAATTTGATTCCACTGCCATCCTTATATAAAACCACACTGTATGGTGACCACTAGTCCTCTGGTGGTTTCCCACTTTGATGTCTGTAATATTGTCCTTGTTAGTGAGTACCAGGTCCAGCATTGCCCCATCATGAGTGAGTTCATAACTAGTTGCCAGAGGAATGTCCCCTACTGAAAGTCAAGGATATCCCTGCTTCTAACTTTAGCTGCTGTTGGGGGATCAAATCTATATCTGGCAGGCTGAACTCCCCTATCAGCAGCACCTCCCCCTTTTCTGCTATCTTGCCAGAGGGTTCCACCTTATTCAATTTATCCCCTTGTGTTGGACGTCTATAGATCACTCAAGTGTGAATAGTGGCTCCATTCCCCATCTCTAGGGTGATCCGCTGTACCTCTGCCTCCTCATGTATTCCCCATATCTCTATTGCTTTTATGTTTTCCCTTCCTTTCTCACGCTCTTTTTAGTGCTCCTGATCCCTTCTCCCTTTATCTCTACCTCCCTGCTTCCTAAATTAATTTGCACACTGGGCACTTCATCTCCCCTTGGGTTCTCCTTAATCTCTACTTCAGCCTGTAGGAGGCAGTTTCTGCCTCCTCAGTCCTTCTGTCACCCCCCAGCTAGTGTAAATGTTCACTGAAGTAACATTTAAGCCATCCACTGAGAACTGTGGTTCTCCTCCCTAATGGATGTAGGCCATTAACCTTGTATAGGCCCTTGTCCTTCAAAGTGGGTTGCCAGTCCATAATGTAGCTCAACCCTTCCTCTGTGCACCATTCCTTCAACCATGCGTTGAAGCTCCTGGTGTGGAGATCCCTCTCATTTCACCTGTCATAAACAGACAGCACCTCAGTGAAAGCTACTAAGTGAGCCACCTGTCCAAGACCCTTCCCTAGCTCCCTAAGCTCCCCCTGCACTATCCCAGCCCTGTCCCTATCAAGGTCACTAGTCCCCAGGTTGACAATGACATTGACCTTTCCCTCTCAACTTGCTGCCTTAGGTATTCTCATCATCTGCTTCCCTTCTCACTGGGCCATGGCACTGGGTAAGCAACTAACCTTCCTCTTCCCCCTTTCCTATTCCCAAATCTATTCCCTTCAAAATTGAGTTACCCATTAGAAGTTGCTTTCTCTTCCTCTGGGGTCTTCTACCACCCTCCTTAGGGTCTTCACTATGGAGGGGCAAACATATCCTCCCTGGCCACTACCATAGGTGCCTCCTCCAGGCAGGCCCACACCACCAGAGTGATGTAGGAACTTCATAGTGGTACTGGTTGAGGAATGTGCCTCTGTCCCTTGAACCCCCAGAGCCCACTATATTTATTTATTTGTTGAAAATGTTTCACCAGGAAAGGCACACTGAGCAAAAAGATGCTCATCTCACGGTGCGACCTGGGGGGGTTACAATGGAGGCAGGTATACATACTACTGTTGAAATTAGGAGTAGAGCAATACAGACAGATGAACATAATTGAGTGTGATTACTTTTGAACTTGTTACATGAAGAGAACAGTACAAAACATGAGCCTCAAGGAAAGTGGTATACATAACATGAGTACACATCTAGGGCAATAAATGATTACATAAGTGCCAGTAACAGAATTTGAACTGAAGTGAGATGTACCAAGTTGGCAATGGGAAATGGAAATTGGAGATAGGGGTAAAAGACAGGTGTAAGGGCTGTCTAGTAGACACTAGAGTGATTGGGGGATGCTTTAGAGGAGACGGTGGGGGAAGAGAAGGGAGATAGAGCTGTGAATAAGACTGTAGGTGCATAGGGTGTTTAGGGCAATGTATAAGCCAGACAATTAGGCAAAGGCTGAGGCACTGGTCAGGTGCATAAGGGGGGGGAAGAGAATCCTTCAGTGGGTGGGAGGTCAGGGGCAGTTACAATCTGGTGCAAGGAAGTTAGTAAGGGCAGAGGATAGAGAGTGTTTGGATGAAGAATGGCAGATTTGGGCTGGCAAGCCATTCCAGAGCTTAGGGAAGAGGTAAGAGAAAGCTGATTGGCCTGCAGAGGTCCTCCAGTGAGGGATGACTAATAGTCTAGAGTCAGTAGACCTGAGAGCAAGGGTGGGGGTAGAAGGGGAAGATAGGGAGGATACAAGGTAGGGAGGGAGGGAACCGAGCCAGAAGTTGGAAACAAATTTAGCACTGTGAAGTAGGCGCTGGTTACTAAGGGATGGAAGGGCTAGGGAATGGTAGAGATCACAGTGATGGGAGCGGGAAGGGCATCGAGGGCAAACTGGCAGAAAGCATTAAAGAGGGGGTCCAGTCTGGCTAAGGTGGTCTTAGAGGCAGAGCTGTAAACAACATTGCAGTAGTCAAAGGAGGGTAGAATCATTTTCTGTACTATTTTGTGTCTCACAGGTAGTGGGAGACTAGCGCAGTTTCTATAGAGGGCACCAAGTTTTGGGCACAGTTTTGATATGATGGCATCCACATGTGTGAAAAAGGAGAGGTGGTGATCAAGCCAAACCCCTAGGTACCTGAAAGAGGGCACGTCATCAAGGATGGTGTTATTTAGGGTACGGAAGATCAGTGGGAATGTGAGTCTGGATAGACACTGTCTAGTGCCAAAAGACATAGAGACAGTTTTCTTGGCATTTAGGGAGAGTTGGTTGGAGTTGAACTAGTGTTGTATTTTGTTGAAGTTGGTCTGAAGATTAGAGGTGACTTCTTCGTAGGTACGGCCGGAGGTAAAGAGGACTGTGTCGTCAGCATACATGTGGATTGCGGTAGTGGAGCAAGAGTTAGGTAGATCATTTAGAAGGATGGAGAAGAGGATGGGGCCAAGGACTGAGCCCTGGGGAATGCCGGTGGTAATAGGGAGAGGGGGAGTGGTGTAGTCAGCTATTTTAGTGGATTGGGTTCTATTTTGTAGGTAGGCACTGAACCAGTTTGTGGCGGATGCTGCTAACCCAGCCCCTGATAGGCAGGATACTAGGAGGGAGTGGGATACCATATCGAAAGCTTTGGCTAGGTCAATGAAAATAGCAGCAGTAATTTGCCCTTTGTCCATCCCAGTGAGGATGGAGTCCATGAGTCTTAGTAGGGAGGTGGTGGTAGAGTGTTTTTTTCTGAAACCAGACCAGACTGAAATGGAGTGAAGGCGTTAGTTTCAGAGAGAAAGTGGGAGAGTTGGGATAGTACTAGGTGTTCCTGGAGTTTGGCGAGAGTGGGGAGAAGGGAGATGGGACGGTAGTTGGTTGTGGAGATAGGATCACCTCCTTTTGGCAGGGGTAGGATGGTGGCATGCTTCCATCCAGAGGGTAGTGACTAGGTGATGAATGAAAAATTTAGTAGGGCCATGAGGGGAGTAGCGATGGCAGGGGCAGAAAAGAAGAGGACTTTGTTATCAAGACCATTGGGGGATTTGCCTTTGGAGGGGTTCAGGGAGCGAAGGGCATCTAGGGTTTCGATGGGGGAGATGTGTCTGAAGGAAAAGGGGTTCAGACCAGGTGGTAGGGGGATAGCTGTCAGGGGAGTGGGTGTGGTTACAGGAGTTAGGGAATCTAGAAGGGTTGTAGGAATTAAACTCGGAGGCTACCTTCAGGGTGTCAGAGAGAAGAGTCCCTTGGGCAAGGAGGTGAGGTGGGGGATTTGCTGTTTGGGGGGAGAAAAGGGAGTTAATGACTTTCCAGAATTTAGAAGGTCTCCTGAGATTTGCATTTAGGGTGTTGTTAAAATATTCGGCCTTAGCTAAGTGGATGGCCTTTGTGCACTTGTTGCGGAGCATGTAATAGGTGATATTGTCACTTGGGAGGAGCGTGGATTTGTAAATGTGCCAGGCCTTGTTACAGGCTAGTTGGCAAGCTATCAGCTCAGGTGATATCCAGGGTAGGTGAGACCCTTGGACTCTAGCCCGTCGCGGGGAGGCGTGTTTGTCCCAGGAGGGAAGGAAGGTGTTCCGAAAGTGCGTAAGGGCAGAGTCCATGTTACAGCAGCTTGAGCTCGAGTCACAGTTAGAGTGAGCTAGATCTTACGGGGGGGGGAGAGGTTTAAGGATTTATATGACCATTGGAATATAAATTTGGGAGGGGATTTAACTCTGTGGATTTTGAGGACCAAGTAGATTAGGTGGTGTTCACTAATGGAATCAGCGAGGAGGCCCGAGCTGATGACGCGGTGTGAGTGGGATGTAAGCACCCAGTCAAGAAGGGAGTGGTTTCTGGACTTATGGTTTGACCGTGTAGGTTCCGTTGGTTAAGGTTGAGTGCAGTTATCTCATTTCTCCTGCCTGGCATCCTTTGAGTTCACAGTGCTGGACATTGTGTCCCCTGGATTGAGGAAGAGGTCCTCCAAATCCTAGCCAACTTGGCGTGGAGTCTAGAGACCTTCTCCCTCATCCCAGAGAGATATGTGCAGATTGGGCAGCTCCACAGTCTCCAGAAAGTCTCTCTGAAAACTGCCACCCCACAGCCACTGCACTGAACCACTCCCAGCATTTTCAACTTCTTTTCTTTTACTTTCCTCTATTTGCCTAGTAACCTTAGACTAAAATCAAAATATATGGAGTTCTTCCTACACCTCCCTTACTCTCTAAACCTTACATAAGTATAATATACAGAACTAACAATCTACATCGGGCAGGTTGAAGTCCTCCACCAGCAGCACCTCACTCTTCTGCAATCTTGCCAGTGGCTTCCACCAGTACCTTATCTAATTCTTCTCTCTGTGCTGGAGGTCTGTCAGTCACTCCAATGTAAGTTGTGGCTCCATTTCCAGTGTCCAGGGTGACCCACAGTACCTCTGCCTCCCTCTGTATTCCTGTGTAAGAAGGATCAATGAGGAGACAGGATCTTCCCAAGACAGTCTAGGTTAAACCTATATAAGGCCTTATAGATCAGTTATCTGACCTTAAAGGTAATACACTACTTCACCAGCAGCCAATGCAGCTGAAGCAGGACTAGGGTCATGCTGTGAGACCTGGGAAGGCCTACCAGCAAACTGGTCACTGCATTCTGTACTAGCAACAGACATTGTAGGATACCTCTGTTTACTACGAGGTAGTGGGCATTACAATAAGCAAGCCTGGATGTCACAAACTCATACACCAGTGACAAGTCTTCTGGAGGAACAAGTGACTTAATCCAGGTGATGCTTCTGAGATTCTAAAAAACCACTCTAGACTACTACTGACATCTGAACATCCAATATCAGCCTCTCTTCCAGAATGAGCCCCCAGATGTTTCACCTCAGTGGAGGCAAAAGCCTAAGGATCAGAGCATTAGCTCTGCCACTTCTTTGGCTGCCACTGCACCCCCTTAAAGCCAGGCCCAGTCACCAGTAGCTCCATTTTATCCTGACTGAGTCTCAGCAAGCTAGATGCCATATAATCCTGGATCTCAGGCAAACACAAATTAAGCACCTCAACAGCATCAGGCATCCCTTGTGGAAATTACAGATACAGCTGAGTATTGTCTGCATAACAGTGAAATCCCAGCCTGTAACATCTAATGATCCTTCCTAAGTGTAGCATATACACTGCAAACAACATAAGAGAGAGTACACACCCCTTGGGTACACCACAGAGCAGGATATTAGGCTTAATGAGAAATTTCCAATCATTACGCTTTGCATCCTGTCCCTGAGGTAGGATTCTAACCAACAGATGACAGTGGCGATAAGCCCACAGTACTCACTTAGTCGGTCCAGTAACAATCCGTGGTCCACAGTGTCAGATGCTGGGGCTATCTCAAGGAGAATGAAAATTTACTATTCTCCTCTGTCCCTCACCCTGAGGTGATCACTGTGCACCCTAATCAGCATCGTTTCAATGCTGTGCCTGGATCCAAATTCAGACTTTGCTCATTTCAAAAACTGAACATTCTAAGGATGTCTAAATTTTTGTGTTAAAGTGATTTTCTTCAAACTGCTTTTGTCTGCTGTCTGATAAAAAGCAGTTTGATGGAAAACAAAAGTAATTTCCTTCACACTGTTTTCATCACATGGCTGAAAAAAGCAGGTTAATATGATCACATTCACCCATACTGCTAACACACAGCCCCCCCAGAACACCGCCATGCCACCAATACAATTACCGTACAGTAGGTGCCCAATCCCACAGCCAGTGTTCCCCTTCCCAACCCACATTTAATTTTATATTACTGGATAGCAGGTGCCCAGTCTCACCACTGGTAATCCCCCCTCCCAACCCACATGTTAAAAAAAAACTAAGAATGGCAGGTGTGTTCCCAATCCCATACAGTCATTACACATTTATAAAAACTGACACTAAGGTGCCCAGCCTCAGTGCCAGCTGAGATACCACCCTCTGCATAAGAAGTAGACTGGAATGCCCACCTCTAGTACCACTGTAAATGTCCCTCCTTCCACTCTTGCCCTACTGCCCACCCCCAAACATAGCTTGCAACTGTAGGCTGTCCATACCCAGTGCCACAGAAGACTTCGCTGACACTGGGGTGCCCAATCCCCAGTAGCAGTATCCCTGAAAATAAGAAAACTGTCCCTTGAAAGACTTAAATTTTTTGTTTTAACCTCAAAAGAAGAAAACAGTCCCTCATCAATCTCTAATCCCAACCCCACCCACTCTGCACCCACCATTCCACCCCCCTACACACACTGATTTACCTACAGAGGGTCCCTCAATGTAGATCCACTGTCACCAAAAAATATATCCTCCTTCTCGAAGCATGACTGCAAACTGAGGAAACCAGGTAAGTGCTGTCAATGTATTTTCAATGAGTTTTGAACTTTTACTCATAACATTGTCATTCTTAAATATTTTTGCACCAAGTTTTCAATATGGCCTTTCTGAAGTCCCACCTCATGAACCAGGTAGGTGAATTGTTTCAAACCTGGCTCAAAAGGTAATTCCATGAAATCACCAGCCAGGTGGGATTTGAAACATTTCACCTACCAAGTTCATGAGAAGGGGTTATATAAAGATTACTTTGAAAATTTGGAGCAAGAATATAGCAAAATGACAAAGTTATGAGCGAACATTGAAATTTTCAATGTTCTCTCATAGCTTCTCTATTTTTTAATAATGTGTCCTTAAATTTATTTTATTTTATTTATTTATTTATTTATTGAAATTGTTTCACCAGGAAAGGCACACTGAGCAACAAGCTGCTTGTCTCCCGGTGCGACCTGGGGGGAGGAGGAACAGGGAATGGATAACCCGCAGGTTATCAATTGAGTAACATTTAAACAGCAGAATACACATTGTTTACACTTTGTGTGAGTTACAGATGAGATCAATGAACAACCAGGTTACAGATATAGTAGGCACATAATATATTTAGTATGCATATAAGAATATACTGTAGAAGAGATTACATGGATTGAACAATTGCAGATGTATACTCACAAGAAGCAGCTAGCAAAACTATAAGTACATAGATACAAAGTGCATCTGTTGAGCTAAAATAGGCCAGCTTCGTAGTATTTGCTATGTGCCGCTGGTCAGGCGGGGGGGGGGAATGGGGCAGGCCTGAAAGTCAGGTGCAGGAGCAGTTTACCATGAAGTAATTTGCCAGGGTGGTGGAGAGATAATTGGCGGAGGAGTGACAAATTTGTGGCAGCAGCTCATTCCAGAGCTTAGGGAAGTGGTGAGAGAAGGCTGCCTGGCCAACAGTGGTCCTCCGCTGAGGGATTACTAGGTGATGTGAGTCAAGGGATCTGAGGGCATGTGGGGGTGGAGGTAGAAGACATCTGTCATGTGTGAAAGAGAAGACCAGTAAAAGCCTATGCTCAAACTTTGGGGTCAAAATGTATAAAAAACAAAGATATGAAAAAACATATGCAGGACTGGCCATTGGCCCAGTGGGTAACTCATTACAATCTCATGCCGCTAAACTGAGTTCTGTGATGAACTTAGTGAGCCAGGTGGATGGGCCACGTCTGGAGTAATGGCAGTGCCATGCAGCACCACTTCAAGCCTGTGGACAGATGGTGCAGTGTTGTGCTGCACAGGCAACAAGTAACTAGTCCCTGCATCTGTAGCTGTGTGGAAGCACTGGGCCCAAAGGACCCTGCACTTCCACAGGCAGATGGACTCTTGACCCTGTCATCTACTCCAGATTCTCTGCACACACCAATCCAAAAAGGGACACCACAGCATTAACATGCAAAATTTGAGTTATTACATTAAAAAGGCAGACAGTGTAGGCCAATGCCTAACATGTTTTGAACCTGGCCAGTTCTTCTTCAGAGGTTAAAAGTCTTGGTTAACAAACCACCACTTATATAAGGCTTCTATAACATGTGATCACACTAAACACCTATCAATCTCACATACAGTGTAATTAGTTAGAATTCCCCCATATTAAAACCCAATCATTAAGATCACAGTATTCTACAAAAAATCCTATTTTTAAAAATGTTTATTTCCATATCACATTCACATAACTAACATCTAAATATGTTTTTATTTAAAAAGTATATAAACTTACATAGAGGCTCAGTAATAAATCAAATTTTGCACGTTAATGCTATGGTGTCCCTTTTTGGATTGGTGTGTGCAGGGAACCTGGAGTAGATGATTTTGGTGAGTTTCCTAACCCCACATCCTAGTGCATACTCTATGGAGACACTCTTGATCCTGTGTATACCCATCTGTAGCCACATGGAAACACTGGGCCCAGAGTACCATACACTTCTGTTGCCCAGCAGATGTTTTGCATCCATAGCTGCACAGATATCAGACAGACTTCCCTTGTTGCATGGCCTGGAAGGCAATGCACATTAGCATCTGTTTACACAGGTCCTGTAGGGACCTTCATGAATGAGGATAGGATTCAGCTATGGCAAAACATAGGAAATTCACTACAAAAAACTATGTTAATGCAGACATTAGGGATGAAGAATGCAAAGCGCACAAAGAATGCACAAAGTAGAGAAACAAATATGTAGAGTTTTGGGTCTCTGGAGTCTTGACAAATGAGTGATGGGCCGTTCCTTTGAGATGTCAACCCTAATGCCCACCCCTGCCACCCAACCCATAGCCTTTTGTCTAAAGTGCAAATTACAGATCCATGCCGGTGCTTCACAGTGACATACTCTTCAGAGGCAGAGACATATGGCTCACCACGTTGCCAACACAATCAGTTGTTTTCTTCAAAAAGGGACTTCACATATGGCATTGTTTGCTCATGGAAGGGGGTTATCATTAGGGTTTGCAACCCCACCACTACTTTGTTAAGACTCAGGAGACCCTAAACCCTAATATTTCCTTATTTCACTTCTTCATGCATGTCACTATCTTCAACCCTAATGATTGGATTAGGTTTTAGTAATAAATATATACATTTATACAATTTGTGTGGACTCACAAGGGGGTGTAATAAATTCATTTATTTATAGTCATGTTTAAAAAAATTGTGGAACCAACATCTATGTGGTCCCACTTGCTTGGTCCTTGACAGACAACACAGACAATAGATAGATGGAAAATGGACAACATGAATACAATAGGCAGAATTAACCAGATAAATCAACTAAAATAAAAAAATAAACAAATATTCTCAAATTAAAGCAGCATCCTTGCTCTCATAAAAGCAAGGAACAAACCTGCTATGTTTCTATAAAACTATCTGGTACTCCTACACAGGAAAAGCAGACAACCATAAGGCACACTTTAAGCAGCTCAACATTGCATCCCTAGCAACCACACTAGCAACCAGCCCTAAAGCATGTATAACACACAGCGGGGCACAAAATATCCCATTTATTTCTTTAAAAAAATCTAAACTAAACAAAAAAAATGAAAGCAACAACAAAAAAAAAATACATTGCTACTGCCTAAATTGAATATGCAGTGGGGACTAGGTGAAATGAATGACCTGCATGCACTCGAGAAGTTTAACTTCAGACTCTTAACTCATGACTTATGCCACTTGTGAGGTTATCTGAAGTCAAACTGTTCTTGTACACCTACAGGTAACTTATTCATCTCGTTCATCCTCTTTGCATTTTCGGTATCTGTATGTTTACATATACTACACTGTGTGGTCACAGTACATAATAGTACATACAAACATACAAACAAATGAAGAAGTCAGAAGAATAAGGCCATTTGGACTATCTAGTCTACTCGTATCGTAGGGACTTCAACTTAAGCTACTGAACCTTTGCTTGCTGAAACCTGGCTCTCCTCCCTCACGCCTGACTCAGCCATCTCCCTTCCTGGTTTTGCCATTTTCAGGGCCGATAGGATGGGCAGGCGTGGAGGGGGGTGTGCTATCTACTTACGCAACTCGGTCCTCGGGCTTGCCCTCCCCAACCCTGAGCTTAACCATGGGGCGCAAGCCATTACCTTAAAAATCACACCCTACCCTGGACGCGGTCCGCTCTACCTAACTGCGGCTTATCTACCCCCGGGGTCTAACAAAGGTTCTGCGGCCACCTCTCTCCTTGACTACCTGTCTACCCACCCCAGCTGAACAGTTAATTATGGGTGACTTAAATTCCAACTGGCTCAGCCCGTCGGCTGATAATTTGAAGAATGAGCTTGCAGCCCTTGACCTGTCCCAAATGGTCACTCAGCCCACTAGACTTAACAAAGTAACAGGAACTAGCTCCCTCCTGGATGTCATCCTCTCTAACCGACCTCACAAAGTAGTCTCCGTTGAAGTCCTTGCGGACTCACTCAGTGACCACTCCCCAGTCATCTGCTTCTGGTCCTCCCCCACCCTCAGCCCTGTGTACAGCAGGACCCCTCGCCGCCGTTTTCTCCCCAGAGGTCTCGCCAACCTCAAACGTCACCTCACCCAAATCGACTGGTCCCCATTGGCCAGCGCTCCTGACATTAACTCTACCCTAACCTACCTCACCACGGCCTTCAACCATGCCTGTGATCTGTATGCACACCTCAACACTCTTAGGATAAAAAAACGGACTGCTGCATGGATAACTCCTGCACTGGTCCAACAACTAAAAAAGAGAGATAACCTCTGGCACTTAGCTAATGACTCCGGTAGGGTTGCTGACAGGCAAGCCTACAGGGCAGCCCGCAATCAATGCACTTGGACAATCAAGCAGGCTAAAGCTAAATTCTACCAGGCTGCATTGACATCCTCCTGGGGCTCGTCCAGAGCTTTCTGGGACAACATTAAAGATTTAAATGGTAAGACCCGCTCCCACCTCCATCCCAGATTGTCATAAATGGGACTGTCTCGACTGACCCCACCTGTATTGCTGACTGCCTTAATAAAACCTTTACAGACTTAAGTGCCGTCCTCCCGGCCCACTTTTCTGACCAGTTGCCAATGCCACCCACGCCCATTTCCAGGCCACAATTCCACTTCCAATGATCTCACCCCACGATGCCAACCTTTCTTAATAAAGTCCCTGCCTCTCAGAACCCTATCAATGACCCTCTTGACTCCAGGATACTTCGCCTCATGCTGGATGTCATGCTTACCCTTCAGCGGCTTATTAACAAATCCCTGTACCTCGCTAATTCCCTAAGGCCTGGAAGCAGCGGTAACCCCCCATCCACAAGTCTGGGGACCGATTTCTGCCTAATAACTACAGGCCCATCTCCATCCTTCCCCTATCCAAAGCCTTAGAAAAATAGAAAACACACAGCTCACGGAATATCTTACTAACTATAACCTTCTATGTCCAGAGCAACACGGGTTTCGCCTGGCCATGCACATCCACTGCCCTTCTGGAATTCTCCCACCACATTCACTCAGCACTTGACAAAGGTCATCTTGCAGGGATGGTTTTATAGACCTATCCAAGGCCTTCGACACGGTGTGCCACCCCTGCTATTAAACTCCCTTAGCATACTGGGTTTATGAGCGACCCCTTGAAGTGGTTCTCAGCTACCTACACAACAGGTCCCAAAGAGTCAAGCTAAATGGGACCCTCTCCTCTACCTTCCTGTACACTCGGTGTTCCTCAAGGCTCCATCCTTGGCCCGACCCTTTTCAGCCTATTCCTGAACACCCTCCCAGCTCCTGTTCAGTAAAATATTACTCTATGCTGATGCGCTTTGTATCCTAGCATCACACCCTGACCCTCCCACTCCAAATCATGCTGCAAAGCGCCTTCCTCCAAACTGAAAAGTGGTTCAATAATCACCGCTTAGTCCTGAACCTAAAGAAAACTAAGTCCATGCTATTTTCTCATCGGCAAAACAATGCCAGAGACTTTCCCCTCCACATCACCACCAGCATGCCCCTCCCTCTGGAGCAGATTACATCCTATAAGTACCTGGGAATCACCTTTGACTCCGGCCTTACTTTCCACGCCCACCTTAAAGCTTTGTCATCTGCAATGAACTCCAGGATCGGTCTTCTCTACCGCCACAAAGACTGTCTCCCGAACCATGCTAAAACAGCCATCACCCTCGGCTGAATTATGCGCTGGCTGACTACGGACTCCCTGTTTACACTGCTGCTGAGCGCCTCCGCCTTATCAAAGTCAGACCTCCATCAACAAAGCCTGTAGGCTCCTTACCGATGCCCACAGCAGAACCCACACCTGTCTGCTATACTCCGCCACAAAAATACTCACTCTTGAGGAAAGACTGAAATATCAAACCTGCCTACTGGCCAAAAATCCATGTCCAGGTCTCTGCCCTCCTGGGTCTCTGGACTCTTGCAGCGGGCTGCCAGGTCCCTCAACAACCTGGTACGCCGCGCAGTCACTTCCTTCAACGTTCCCGAGTGTTAGGACCTCTCATTGCCAAAGATCTTTCCATCACCAAGCCCCATCCTGGTTTAACTCCCTTCCTGAAACTATCTCCAAGATCCCAGGTATTGGCCTCTTCAAAATCGCCCTCCGCCAACATATTATTGACTAGCCAATGTTGTAAAGCGCTTAGCTGCCCCAGCCGTCCCTCCCAACCCTTTCAGGCCCTCGCCTCCGGTCTTTTAACACTACATATTAGTTTGTGACATGTTGTTAAATTGAATAATGTATCTCTTGCTGTTTACCAGTGTTAGTACCTTACACAAGTTTGTTCCAGTACAGCTTCGCTGTCTGCTCTCTCCAAGTGTGTATTTTATGTATCTAACCTGTACGTCATCCCTGTCCTAACCTCACTCTACTGTTGTCTCCACCCCCTTTTTTGACGAGGTACCTTTGTAAACGAGTCTTTGACTCAAAGGTTATAAAACTGATCTCTCCAATAAATAAAAAAAAAAAATTAAAAACCTGCCTACCCGTTCCTCCCATCCTTTCCATTTGCCCCTCCCATGAACCTTATTTTCCCCATAAATCCATCCCAACTTCATTTGAAGCTGCCCACCATCTTCATCAAGACTACCTCTTCTGGCAGCACATTCCAACTGGCCACCACCATCTCTGTGAAGAAATGCTTCCTAACCTTCCTCCTAAACCTCCCCCCTTCAACTTAAGACTGTGCCCCCTTGTGTTTTGGTTGCCACTTACTTAAAAGAGACCCTCCTTTTCCACCATATTTGTCCATTTAAAGTACTTGGAGGTCTCAATCATGTCCCTCCTCTCCTCTCCTCTCCTCTCCTCTCCTCTCCACTCCTCTCTTCTCTTTCAGGGAGTACATGTTCAGGGCCCCCAACCTCTCTTCATATGTTTTACCCTGCTGACCCATGATCATCTTCATTGTACTACTCTGGACCATTTCCAGCAACTTAATGCCTTTTTAAAGTGTGGGCATCAGTACTATACTCCATATCCAGATGTCAACTCACCAGTGACATGTACAAGGGCAGTATAACCTCCTCTCACCTGCTGTTGATCCCACTGGCTATGCACCCCAGTGTCTTATTTGCCCTTCTTGCTGATTTCCTGCTCTGCATGGAAGGCTTCAGGTTGCTAGTGATCATCACTGTCAGATCCTTCTCCTTCTCCTTCTCTGTTGTAGATACCCAGACCCCACCCAGGTAGTACGCCATTCTGGGATTCTTGCTTCAAATGTGTATAACTTTGCATTTCTTTGCATTGAAACCAACCTGCCAAATCCAGAACCACCTTTCAAGTTTTTACAGATCCTCCTTTAGTTCCTGTATCCCTTCAGCTGTCTCCACCCTCCAAAAAAACTTGGCATTGTCCATGAATATGCACATTTTACCCTTAATGCCATCCTCAGTATCACTGATGAAGTCATTGAACATCACCAGTCTTAGCACTGAGTCCTGCATGATCCCACTTTCACCTCCTTTGTGCTAGATAACTCCCTGGGTCCTGTTCCCCATTCAGTTTTCCATCAATTTGGTCTTTTCCCCTACCCCAAGTTTGGCCAGTTTCCCAGTCAACCTGTTGTGGGGTACAGAGTAAAAGGTCTTGCTGATGTCCAGGTAAAGTATGTCTACCACTTGACCCTTGTCTACTGTTTTGGTGACCCAGTCAAAGAAGTCAGTCAGATTCATTGAGTAGTATATACTGTAGTTATAGTATTATACTGATGCAGTAGTGCCAGTATAGTTAGGGTTCACTGAGAGGTTTTAAGTTAAACCCCTAACTTTGCACCTTAATAGCTTTGGCAGTGTTTGGCAACATTGGCTGAAATTTTGCATGCATTGTTTAGTAGGCAAGATCAAATATGTGAAAGTTTTGTGATGACAGTTTGTGCAATTTCTGATTTCTACATATGTACTTTTCCTGTAGACATCTAATTTTTTTTCCTATACATAATATGGGTTTTTGGTGTTGCTGTCATGTACTGCCTACAGGGAATTTCATTTTTTTCTGAAACTTTTACATTAGAAGCATGCTGTGGCAAGGTAGTCTTTGAAGGTTTCATAAAGAAATATTAAGTGTCCACAGTTTTAGGGATTTAAAGGTGTTTTTGTGTGTTCTAAGCATGCTCAGTAGGGTTTTATGATAGCATTCTGATTCAACATGGAACATTCCATGTCATGAGACTAGTTTTGTTTTCTCACCTCTTGCTTCTCACAGTATGAAAAATGTTTTTGTTTGTGTCAGCCGCAATCTTGTTTTTTCCTCTGAACTAACAAACAGCAAATACATAAAATTGGTACAATTAGCAACATTCTGGTGTTTGTTAAAAAATGGCCAGAAATTCCTTTTCTAGGCACCTCAAAATCCAGGGTGCCCAGCTCAATGAGAGGCCCTTTCGCCCATGCTTTTTTTATGAGAATAGCAGGACTTTCTTGACTGTTGAATCCGCAACCAGAGTCATGCTGCTGGCTTCAGTTGAAACAGTGAGCCAATAATTTCCTGTTGTCTCTGACTCTGTTTATCTATCTGTCTATCTGTCTGTCTGTCTGTCTGTCTATCTATCTATCTATCTATCTCATTAAAATATATCTTAAAAGGGAACTGTTAGAATTCCCCAATTAAAAACAGGAGACCAACAGGTCCCGGTTTTCTAAAGAACACAAACTGTACAGTAATTGTTTTAAATACCTGAGACTGCTGAAATCTTAAGTTTCTCTGGTTGATCCTGTGACACTCTGCTTGCCATTATTGTGCCAGAGTCACCAACGGTCATCCCTCTGATGATGCGACTGATGGGCTAAGCATCAGAGGACTCCAATGTGACAGTACAATTGCCGTAAAATATTTTTAATTAGGGAATGCTGACAGTTCCCCTTTAAGTGGACTGCTGTGCCCAACCCTCATGCTGGTTCATTCTCCCCTCTCCTCTCCAGGTCACCTGCACACCCATCCCAATGATAATACATTTTATGTATCAGTAGACCAGGGTGCTCATCCCTGGACCTGCTTCTCTTGACCCTCTTCCCTTCTAGCTCACCTGTCCCCCTTCCCATCATGTACTTTGATTCATAACTTTGTCAGTTTTACATATTTTGGTTTTTTACATATTCTGATACCAAATTTTTAACATGGTCTTTTTGGGACCTCACTTCATGACCAATGCTGGTAGAATTATGCAAATGTGGCCTGAGAGATGATTTTGTGATTGCTTTGCAAAATTACTTTTCAGGTGTGATTTGAACATTTTCACTGCTCTTGTTCATGAGGTGTGGTCCTGACTGCACCTTGCAGGGAGCTATTCAGACAAGGGGGTAAAGTTCACATAAACCAGTCATTGTTGCTCTGTCCTCGTAGAAGAAGTAAATATCAACCTGGGTACTGATGGGTCACACTCAGAACAGGAACAATTGTGGTGGCATAAGACTAGAGTTGGGTCTCCTCCAAGCTGGGTGGTGTTCTGACTGGGAGTGGGTAAGTTCAGGGGGCAGCTCAGCTTTGTTGGAATTTGTGGAGGCAGCAGGTGCAGTTGATTTGGGATGTCACAGTTTGGGTTCTGGCAGTGCTGCAGAGTTGAACTTCAAAAGTGGGGTATACTGGCTCTTTGGTACATCTGTCAAATTCCTGGAGTAAGCACAATGTCCAATACTGTGGCTATGGCTCTTCAATTGAGTGGGGGAGAAACTGTTCTTTTTTGTCTGCTAACAATCTCCATCATTTCTGGAGGATAAGAAGCCAGTGATCTTTGTGTGGTTGAGCTGTGTGCTTTGGTGGAAGGGTAGCCTGAGTCTCGCAGTTACACGTGGTAGGGGTAGGGGTTGTGTCCATGGCCTACAGATCTTCAAGCTGGGTGGTATCTGGCAAACAGGCCTTGGGCCAGGATCCTGTTATGAACTCCTCCACTATCTCTGGTGTGTAGAGGGAATGCTGCACACCATTTCTGGTTAACTGGCATGTGGCAGAGTATTTAAAACTATAAAGCACTTTGATTTCCATCTGGGCATGTCTGACTTGGGTGAAAGCCTGTCAACATTCAGTTATTGTAGGGGAGCTATCTGGATAAATTTGAATTTTATGCCCCTGCCACATTGGGGGGGTCCTCTCTGGGGCCAGTTACATGATTCACTCCTTCAATGGGTACCAGAGAAATGTAACAATGATTGGTCAGGGTTTTTGGCCTGGCTTAGGTGGTGGGGTTAGGGTGTGGTAGGACCTCTCTATCTCCAAGGGGTAGGCCGTGGGTGACGCAGTATCACTGGAAACATGTTTTTGAGAAACATATTCCCTTTGGGAATCTAATTATTATAAGGTTTTTACATCTGCCTTGATTTTTAGATGGTTTCTAATGTGTGCCAGAGTTACCTTATTGTTTGGTCTTGTTCCCAGTGGTGTGCCACCATTCTTTCAGAAGAAAGATCCTTAATGTCAATCTGTTGCTCGGTGTGGGTCAAACATTGTGAAAATCAGACTATGTCTTCACCCATTCACTGATTTTATGTTTTAAGATCTCTAATTTCTGTGAGCAGTTAGGTAAACATTGTTCTTATTTCTTGTATGTTGTTCAGTTTTTATGACAGAGCAGTGATATCGTGAAATGCCATGATCCTGGGCCATTCAGCAGAAGAGGTATCTGGAGAGAGGCCAACAAACAGTGGCAAACAGCAATGACTGGTCCTTGGGAGGCAAGGTTCTTAAGCTGACACCCCCATCTTACAGGTAAGTGTTCTTTTATAACAAAAATAACAAAGAGTGCTAAAGTATGAACTTTGATTGTATGACAAAGAGCAGAAAGAGCTATAGGGATTAAGTTGCCATCTTGTTGGCAGGTAATCCACACATCCAGCTTTGAGAAATTGAGTGCATCCTCACTATACATGGGGCTGTGCCTATGGCCTACAGATCTTTGTGCTGGGTGGTATCTGGCAAATGGGGCTTGGGCCAGGATTCTGTTATGAACACTTCCACCAACTGTGGTGTGTAGATGGAATGCTGCACACCATTTCTGGTTAACTGGCATGTGGCAAAGTATTTAAAACTGTAGAGCACTTTGATTTCCATCAGGGTGTGTCTGACTTGGGTGAAAGCCTGTCAACGTTAAGTTAACTTTGTCAGTAGAGAAGGAGGATGGCTCAGGACAAATAGAATGGAGCCTGACAAAGACAGCTAAAACACCAAAAGGGAAAATTCCAGATCAATACATTCAGGATCCAAAGATAATCCACCATTAGGATACTCTGAAGCAACATTTACTGTTTTAAAATGAAAGCACAAAGACAAAATATCTGTGATACAAACAAGTGATAGTAGCCTCCCAGTAAGTAGGGAAAAACGTCAATGTTTCATGTCGCTCTGATGCTTTTTCAAGACCAAGGCAAGGAGGAAAAGCTGTAGGGATTAAGCTGCCAACCTGTTGGCAGGTAACCCACACATCCAGCTTTGAGAAATTTAAATACAGTGCATCCTCACTATACTGAAACCTTGGTTAATCATAGCTCTCAGCTGGAGAGAGAGAGAGAGAGAGAGAGAGAGAGAGAGAGAGAGAGAAACAACTGCCACATCAGCTGTTCTCAGAAATGGCACAAAACTCTCCAAATTCCATAACCAACAGACAGCCACCAGAGTTACAGGACACATTACACTTAGCTGTACTTTCATTTTCATTCAAGCCTCCTAATCATTCCGTTCCTCTTTGTTCATGCAGCTCTTTTCAGAGAGACAGAGAAAGAGAGAGAAAGAAAAATCACAGCTGCATCAGCTGTTCCCACAAGCAAGCACAATATACTCCACACTTCTCTTACCATAGGCAATTTATCAGTTACAGTACCAGCTACAAACACAAACCAGAACCCAAACTATAATACTGTTGCATTTCAGCATGAGAGAGAGAACTTTTGTCACATTTGAACTACAGTTGCATTGCAGAACAAAATTGCCACCAACTTAGATGGAGAAATGGCTGCTAACTCAGTCACTGTCCTGTGTCAGAAGTCACTACCATCCCTGTGCTGCTGTACTTTCTTCCAGATGACCAAATATTACCTCACACTGGCAAGTTAAAAAAAATCCTGACCAGCGTTACATTTATGGTTTCTGTTTTTGAGAAGGGGGGGACTGGGACCAGAATAACTATGACTAGCCACTACACCATTTCCAGGAGAAATAGCCACCAGAAGCAAATACAAATGTGGTCTAGGAAAGGAAAAGTCCAAGCAAAAGATAGGTTAGTAAGAAAAATGTATATACACAGCATGGGAAAATTTAAAAGGGTTGGGAAGAGGAACATGTCAACTTAGCCCTTTTTTAAATTGTTTTTTGGTTTCCCTCAGTGTAACGAACAGAGGGCATTAACAAATAACCATGATGGATCTCAATTTGTTCATTATGGTGAGGAAGTGTTGTATATCTAAAAACAGTTAAAGCCCCATTGGATAGATAGTTGAATTCCTTTAAATCAGTTAAAAACATTAAAGGTAACAAGTTCAACCCAGGTGTACACAGAAGTTTTAAGTATATGAGATAGTAATAATATTTTTAAGAAGGCTGCTGGTTTGTGGTCCTGCATTGCCTGCATTTACTTAAATTAACTGATTTAAAGGAGACAGGCTGTCCTCTCATAGTAATGTTCCCCATCTGAAAGCAGAGGTGATTCCTTTTTGTTGATGTGTAGTATGTACATTCCATAGAGAGGCTTAGAGGCCTTTATTGATAACAAAGAAAAAAGCACAATACTTCTAATCAATAGAAATATTAAGGAAAATTGGGCATGCAATGAAATACTCAAAAGGGCTGTACTAATGATGGAGAGAATGTGAAAAATTGCAACTCATAATGAATATTTGAGAATTTAGAACAGTACAGGATGTAGCAAATGGGGAGATCTTAAAAGTGGTGCACCTCATTTATCCATTTTGTTAGCTGAAACATGCAACTAACTACTCTCTTTTTAACTGAAGTAAGAACTCAAAAAATGGGAAAAGACAGTTTAAATATGTAGCCCTTTTCTGGATAGCACATGATGAGGGACACTGGATTATGATTTTAGTGTAGGCATGACAACATACCAGCAGTGTCCCTAAAATCTTATCACTATCAAATTTATCTAAAACTTATGAGTAAGCCTGGATTAAACTTGCTACCTTTAATATGTTTAAAAGTATTGTGTTCCCTGGTGTCATGTGTCCCCTTTTCTTCACCGCTATCCCCTACCATTTAAATCTTCTCAGGTCTAATGTCACCTCATTTAACCTGAGTCCCTATGCTCTTCTGTTTCTAGCATCTCTGATGTCTAGTGGCATCTCATTTCACTCTAGCTACCAACCTATTTCCTCTCAAGTATTCTGTTGTCTAGTGACCCCCTTCATCACTCAGCCCATGATGTTAAAGGGTCTAGGTCAAAATCAAGTCAGAATAAACATGCAGTGAAAAACGGCACTGCACAAACACCAGACAATGGGAACTGTGAAAAACCGTACTAATATATATAAACAAATTCCGAAACCGTGCATGCTGTTTTGCCTCCATGGTTATCAACCACAGATTTTTACTGTCACGGTTTTGATTGGATATTGATGTTAAATATTTCCCTCTTCACTGAAAAATCCACCCCACTCAAAAAAGTGACCAGAAAGGCACTCCACTCACCTCCTTGTTTGCTGCCATTTCCCTGAAAATAATGCAAATTAGAGCTGTGCAAACTTCCCAAAGTTTGACCAAGCAATCTTTGGCAGTTGAATCCCAGAATGCTCACCAAAACAGCAAACTGGATTGCCTTGTTTGGCACTAGTAGGGCTGCCAGGCATTGAGGAATCCTGAGAAGGTGCTATGCACAGATGTGTAGGCCCTCAGGTTTGCTGTATAAATGAATATATTTTCATTCCGGGGACACATGATGCAGCCTGCTTAAGAAGACGCTCTTTCCTGAGCTCCACCCTCCTGGTGTTAAATTCACATTTTAAAGCTCCTTTTCTTGCTAATCGGGTCTGTTTCCAGGTCCCTAACTCTTGCTTGCCTATAAGTTAGCGAGACAATAGTTCTCCTTGCAGCATGGAGGTGTAAATACGAAAAGTGGGACCTTGGCACACGCCACCAATAACACCCAAGAAGGCCCAAAAAAAACAGAGGGCCCATGCCTCATCAGTTTCAGCAATACAATCCTCTACTAAACTAGAGCAAGAGCCACTTATCCTGGCAGACTGCCTTGCAGAATTTCATCCATTTCAGGATGAACTACGAGGTATGGCAGCTGAAATTAAGTCATTAACTACAGCCATGGAAGATACGGCAGGGAGAGTCTCGGATAATGAGGCCAGGGTGGTCTCCTTGGAAAAGCAGGTAGAGAAAACAGATTTGGAGGTTGTCGGTCTGCGCCACAAACTCACAAAGATGGAACAAAAGATCGAAGATTTAGAGGGGCGCAGCCAGTGAAATAATGTGGTAATTATAGGGCTCCTGGAGTTGGAAGAGGGAACCAGATGCGGTCCTGTTCATCCAGAAGTTGGTTGTCAAGGTGGCAGGTCCTTCTCCCTATGGTCCCAACTACGTTATTGAAAGGGCGCATAGAGCCCTGCGACCTATGCCCCGGCTGGGCTCTCCCCCAAGACCAATGATCCTGCGGTTCCTGAGTTACTTGGAAAGGCAATACTTCTTGTCAAAAATCCACGATATTCAGGACCTCCAGTGGGAAGGGAAAAAGTTTTGTGTAACCCAGGACCTCCCTCTCACAATATGACAGTGAAGACAAGCTTTACATCCCCTTGTATCTAAGATTATTGCTGCGGGTCTCTGGTTCTGAATGATTTACCCCTCAAAGCTGCAAGTCTTGATTTTGGGGGCCTGGCAGTCCTTTGAGGAAGCAGCAGCCAAAGCAGGACATAAGTCGGCTCTTCTGGATTTGTTTTGGGGCACCTTAACCACGTAGCTCCAGAAGCAAGTCCCTACTGCAGAGATGTGCTAGTTAATTGATTCGGAACTGAGTGATCCAGATGGCTTGTGAGTTTGTAATGCTGCAAGTTGCAATGGATGTTATTGCGAGTCGTGACTGTCAGGTCAGGATTTGGATCTTAGAGGAGTGTCGTTCGTTAAAGAAGAGGACAGATTAAGGCATCACCAGGTGTTTTGATTGGTAACAGATCCTCCTCTTCTTCTGGTGTTTTTTGTCCTTCTCGCAAAGGGAAGCTGTTAAAAAAAGTTGTCAATGTACTCTGTTTGTTGAATATAAATAAATAAATAAAGTATCGTTTTCCAGACAGCTGCAGGATCTGTATTGGAAGAGGGTTTTTCAATGTAGATCGCTGATTTTGTTTTGAGTTTAAATTTCATGTAGTTCCTCATTTTGTCCACAAGAGGGGGGTAGTGTATAGTGTTACTGGGGGATCTTTATATTCAATGTCTGAGAGTTATATTCATGTGTTTCAGGGTGTTTGGTGAGACAGGAATTTGCTTAAGCTGTGTTTACTGGGGGTTTTTCCCCCTGTTTTGCAAATGGTTTTCTTTTCCTTCAAATTGATAGCTGGAAACCAGTGTATAAAGGAAATTTGTTACTTAAAGATGGTTGGAGGGCAATAGAGGGGGTTAAGGGAGGCTGTAGAACATTTTGCTGGACAGGTAATAGAGGGGGGTGGGCTGGGAAAAAGGAGGATAGTGGGTTTTTTAGTAAGGGTAGTTGTTTGTTAAGGGTTAAGAGGGGATTGGACAGGGAGGGTTGTACAACAGTATCCAGGGGGTTGTGTCTATTTGTTAAATGGTATATCATCACCCACTTGTTTTATGTTTGTTTTCTCCTTATAAGACATGATGGCTAATGATATCGCTTTTGCAGCTTGGAATGTGAAAGGGATCAGGAGGAAGCCCAAGCAATATCAAATACTCAAACATTTGAATCTTTTACGATCCCAAGTTACCTTTTTACAAGAAACCCACCTATTAGAAACCGAGGCTTTACAACTGAGGAGGCAGCAGATTGGACAAGTTTTTGCTACCCAGGGGTCTACGAATAGTTGTGGGGTCATGATAACTATTAATAGAAATGTTCCCTTTACCCCCACGCAGGTTTGTAGAAACTCTGGTGATAGATACATTATGGTCCAAGGTACACTTTTCTCTATGCCACTTTTACTTTGTAGTACTTACGGCTCCAACATAGATAATCCCAGCTTCTTTATGAAGCTTATAACCTTTCTTTTACCCTTGCTTCCCATATCAATAGTAATGGGTGGGGATCTCAATTTAGTGTTGGACCCTGTTCTTGACAGGTCAGGATCGGTACTAAAGGTACTTTCACCTGGGCAGAGAGCAGTTAGAGATTTGTTAGATCAGTGTAGCTTATGCGACCTGTGGAGAGTTTTACACCCCAATAGTAGGGAGTATACCTTTGTCTCTCCAGTACATAGGTCGCACACTCACATAGATTATTTATTAATATCCCAATCTCTTCTTCCAGGGGTGATATCTCCCTCAATTCAACCTGGCCCTATATCTGACCATTCTCTAGTGATATGTTGTCTAGCCTTACTCTCACTTCCTAAAAAAGAGAGTCGTTGGAAACTAAATGATCAGTTACTTAAGGATTTACACATCTCTAAGCAGGTAAAAGACCAGATAGAGTTCTTCTTTTCAATAAATACCACAGAAGACACAACACTAGATGTTACATGGAGTGCCTTTGAGGCTTACTTGAGGGTTTTTTTGATTAGTTTAGCTACCAAGTGGAAAAAAAACACGTGAAGCTGAGCTTCTCTCATTATTGTCACAAATTCGTACCCTAGAGCCTAACTTATCCCCTCAAACTTTGAAGGAATCTAGGCAGAAACTGCTCACAGTTAAGGACAGGTATTTAGATTTATTAAGGGATAAAGCTGAACTGGCCATTATTCACATCAAGGCTCAGTACACCGATCAAGGTGAAAAAGCAGGGCACCTGTTAGCCTTAAGGATCAAGCAACAGGAATCTGATAGGTTTATCCCACCTGTCAGGTCTCATATAGATGGATCCCTGAGATCATCTCCCTCAGAGATTGTGCAGGAATTCGCTCACTATTATCAGCAACTATATAGTAACATGGACAATCCCCCTTCACTGGAGGCTCTAGAGGCATATCTCCAGGAGTCTTATCTCCCCTCCTTGTCTGAAGCTCAAAAGAGGTTTCTTTCTTCTCCCATTTCCTTGGTCAAAATTATTGAAGTAATAAAGGCTCTTCCTTCAGATTGGGTCCCGGGACCAGATGGTTTTTCATCATTATTTTATAAAACATTTCAGCATCAAATAGTTCCTGCTCTTCATAGATTGTTCCTCCACATCCTTTCTGGGGCTGTTTCCGATCCCCATTTGTTTGAAGCTCTAATTATTCTTCTTCCTAAATCTGACAAGGATCCTGAGTTGGTACAGAGTTATAGGCCCATATCCCTTTTTAACCAGGATATTAAAATCCTTTCAAAGATCCAGGCTGACAGGCTTACCTTGGTTCTCCCTGATTTGATCGGAATACCACAATTGGGATTCATGAAGGGGCGTTTGTCATCGGACCATCTTCAAACTCTTTCCATATCTTCTCCGAGTCCAGGGATGCCACATTTATGGCTGTCTTGGCATCCCTGGATGCCGAGAAGGCATTTTACAGTGTGAATTGGAACTTTTTATTTCAAATTCTCCAGACATTTACTTTTCCTTCTACATTCATAAGTTGGATCCGAGCTCTCTACCAAGTACCTTCTGCCAGGATCTCAGGGAACAGTGCATTCTCAAAGCCCTTTCTTTTATACTCTGGAACCAGGCAAGGCTGTCCCCTCTCCCCCTTACTATTTAATTTATATTTAGAACCGGTGATTTAGAATCTTTTAATTAATCCGGACATACAAGGGGTACTGGTATGTAATGCCATAGTTAAGGTTACAGCATACGCAGATGATCTTAGGTAAGGAAATGGGCAGACTGGGTGGGCCAAGCGGTCCTTATCTGCCATCAAAATCTATGTTTCTATGTTTCTATGTTTCCATTTGTCCTATCCAGATTTGTCAATTCCAGCTATGCTAGCTACAATCGTGAAGTTCAGCTCCTTTTCGAATTATAAATTAAATTCCAACAAATTATCCATTTTTCCTCTTAACCACAAAGTATTTAAACACAATATTATTTCTTTTGGGCTTTCTTGGTCACCGGTCTCACTCAAATATCTTGGTTTTAGACTTACATGTAACCCCTCCTTGTGGTTTAAAGAGAACCTTGAACCCCTGTCTCAGGTCATTACGCAAGATCTAGATAGATGGTCAAAACTCCCTATTTCATTATGGGGCCGTATTAGTTTAATCAAAATGAACATTTTTCCTCGTCTTTTCTATCCTTTATCGCTTCTTAACTCTTTCATCTCATTGTCTTGGTTCCAGAAAATGCATAGTTTATTTACTAACTTTATATGGTCTAATAAACATCCCCGTTTAATATACCACAAATTGGCAGTTCAGAAACTCAATGGTGGTCTCCGTATTCCTCATCTGGCTTTATATTACTGGGCTAGCTATTTATCAAAGTACCTTAAATGGCTAAACCCAGGTCCTGGTAGTCTGAGGCCGATTTGGCTCAAAATAGAATTAAATTTCATCCAGTCTACAGGTATCAATCCCCCAACTTTGTTCTATGTCAAGACTTCTTCCCTACAAGATATTCAAAGATGTCCAACGCTAGCGACCTCATTAAGAATACATGCTCAACTTTGCTGTTTTTTGTGCTATAAACCTCACCTGGATTTATCTCAATCCATATGGAACTCACCATCCTTCTTAATAAGCAAGCAGAGGATTCCCTCTAAGTTGTTGCCTCAGCTGGAAGAGGGGACTGTATCTACTTTTCTTGATGATGAGGGGTCTTGGCTTTCTGTACCCAAGTTAATCTCAAAATTTAATATTCCAGTATCTAGCCACTTCAAAGTTCTCCAACTCAAACACCTTTTGGTTATTACGTTGGGCAATATTCCTCCCCATACCCCTGCATTTTCTTTTTTACCAGAGCTTACTTCCTTGTTAGGTCCTCCAAAGGTACTCTCGAAGATATACCAGGCCCTTTTTCATTGGCAGTTTGGAAGTTCCTATGGTCCCACCAAGTATTGGTCCTCTCTCTTTCCCCACTACTCCTTGGACTGGCCTGTATTATGGCGGTATTGCCATATGTACGTATCACAAGATAGATTATGGCTAATGCAATACCATATTTTACACAATCTTTATTATACTCCCCTAAAACTGGCTAGTTGGGGCCTTCTGGATTCAGACTTGTGTTCTAGGTGCTCCCTAGACAAAGGGACACTTCTCCATATATTTTGGCAATGTCCTAAGATAACCCCCTTGTGGAACTCAATTAGGACTAAATTGGACCCCTTGTTGGGCCTTCAGGACTGTTTTACCCCAGAAATTTGTCTGCTTGGGGCCTATCCCCTATAGAGGTTACCACTCGGAGATTTCATATCTCCATGATAGCCTTGTCTGTTAAAGAAGTTGTCCTCAGGCATTGGAAGGATGACCTTTGTCCAACTTATCAAGATTGGCTTCAGGAAATCCTAGATAACCTCAGAACAGAGAAAGCCATTGTGGGCCTCTATAATAGACAACAGAAATATATGCGAGTTTGGGATCCCTTACACACTCTAATTACTATTGGTGATGGTAATAATAACATGTCTTAGTTAAATGACAGGATTGGTCCTAGGTGATACTGCTGTACTGGGTGGAGGGGGATGTGGGGTGGGAGGGATGGAATGTATCCATACTGTAATAATGTTGTTTAATTGTTACTATTTCTGTCTCCTATGTTACTGCAAAATTGCTAATAAAATTTGAATAAAAAAAAAAAAGAATATCTTTTCATTCCAGGACTTCCAACAATGGTGTGCATGCCACTATTCTTTTAGCTGTTAGGGAGTGAACTGTGGCAATTCAACTGGTTCGACTGGTCCACCCCATTTAGATCATGGTGAACCAGTCAAACCAACAGTCCACCTATCTCCCTTAAAAGTTTGCCATGGTTTGAAAGAATCAAACACCTAAAGTTCAAGGTGCTCAATTCTTTTTGAAAACCAAACTTGCAGCTCTAATGCAAATTGCAAATAAGTGAAAATAAGGGAAACTGTTATAGTGGTACTGGCCAGGATTCAAAGCAATACTGCAACAAACTGCAGTAGAGTTACTGCAGTAGACAATACAATTTAAATGGCAGTCAACCCCTTTTGTCATTCAGTAACCTTACTGGCACCACTGCACATTACATCAATATTGTCTATTTTGTTATAGTAGTTTACTGTATATTATTTTCACATCAATGCAGATGGAAGTTTTTTTTTTATTTAGATAGATAGATATTTTATTTATAAAAGTGCCCATCTCCAGAGACTCTAAGTACTGAACAATAAAAGCACAAACAACTATATATATATATATATATATATATATATATATATATATATATATATATATATATATATTCATAAAAAACTCCATTTACTGCATCAGTTAGAGTTGTTCCACAGCAACAAAAGCGAGGGAAATTCAGTGTTAGGGTTGAAAACCTAACTCAAATTCATCCCCAGCACCACACACACACAGACACGCACACACACATGCAAGTGGGGGGAGGACCAAGGCAACATGACCAATGACAGACAACCAGCAGCAGGTGACAAAAATAAAAAACAAATGTCTAAATGTACTACAAGACATCCCCACCCACCTGACCAGGTACTGCATGCTCAGTGGAGATCAACAGCAAAACTGAGACTATGTACACCAAATGTACACATCCCTGATTGCAGGTGCACACAATGTACCACACTTAGTAGTTGCATGACCTTACCTAGCGATGCCCCACACCTCACCACACCTGGTGGGCCATCTCAGCTATAGAGCACAGCAAAACTAAGTAGTTGTACAGGTATAATATGTGTGTTTGACTTCATGTATACACACTCTCCCTCTGCTAGGCACTGTAGGACCTTTGCAAGGCAGTGCCCCACCCACTCAGACCATGTACTGTGTAGTTACTGGAGAACGGCAGTTAAAATTAACCCATGAAGATCAACACTGTAACTCGTTGATTGCAGCCATCCAAAGCTTAGTATAATTATAACTCACAGAGTCTGTGATAGAGAATGCCCCCTCCCATCCTACAACACTATCCCATTATGACTAAAATCTATACTAAAAGAAATTCTGTTTATATCTACACTATACCTACTTGATTCCTGTTGTAGTACAATAAACGTAGTTATCACTTTGATAGCATCAGTGACAGAATTGTGCCAAACCCAAAGACTAGGTACTACAATCTGAGTATAGAACAACTACTAAAAAAGTGAGGCTGTGTGCATAAGTGGTGTAGATCACTCATTGCAACAATACTAAACGTACCACTATTTCAATAAGTGAGGCGTCAGCGAGGCAATGCCATTGTCTTTACCAGGTAGTACATCCTCAGTAAGGACCTACAGGAAAATTGAGCCTATAGACATCTGTGCTACACCTACATCATTGTTGATTCAGTAATGTTAGGATATTTAGAAGTTGCTTGGCCTCAGTCAGTTAATTACATTGTTTGTTAGAAAGAACAGTTACTGCATTTTTAGTATACAAACACACTGAAGGTATATACAGTATATGTACAGCAACAGTACACCTACATCACTGAAACTGTATAGCTGATACTGACATTAGGAGTTGCACATCCTTGTACAGGCAATAGTTTTCCATACCTCAACATCAGCCTCTCTATCTTGAGTATACAGTTGCAGTAAATTTGCTACTACATAAATCACATAGTAAATGCAACAATTCTTTTATCTTGATGATGGCTGTGTCTTGTAGTAAATTTATGTTGTTGTCTTAATTTCTGTTTACTCATAAGTGTAAAAACCTTTGTACAGCTGCAATCAGACACCTGAATCATTGAAGTCCAGTCATGGTGCAGTACCAGGTGTGGTGGGGTGTGGGGCATCGCTAGGTAAGGCCATGCAACTACTAAGTATGGTACGTTGTGTGCACCTGCAATCAGAGATGTGTACGTTTGGTGTACATGGCCTCAGTTTTGCTGTTGATCTCCACTGAGCATGCCGTACCTGGTCAGGTGGGTGGGGAAGTCTTGTAGTACATTTAGACAATTGTTTTTTATTTATGTCACCTGATGCTGGTTGTCTGTCATTGGTCATGTTGCCTTGGTCCTCCCCCCTACTTGCATGTGTGTGTGTGTGCATCTGTGTGTGTGTGGTGCTGGGGGGGGTGAATTCTGAGTTAGGGTTTTCAACCCTAACATTGAATTTCCTCACTTTTGTTGCTGTGGAACAGCCCCAACTGATGCATTAATCAGAGTTTTTTGCCATGAATATCCTGTCTTTTTGAGAATGATAAGTACCAATGGTATATGATTTGCTGTTGTACCAGGATTGCACATACATAGAGAAATGCACCAAAATGAAGAACACAGTAACTCATTTAATAGTATTTTCTGTTATGAAGACTAAGACAACATCCATCTCAACCATATTCCTTTTTATATTTATATATTTACTTTCACTTACCACTGTTATGTCAATACTAATTTATTATGTTGCAGTGTTTTACCCATTATCTTTTTGCAGTCAATGTACCTACTCTTCTGACACATGAAGAATGTAGTACTCTATTTCTAAGCACCACTTTTAAATATTCATATCTTACATCTTCCTCTTCTGTATCTTTACTAGACAAAAAAATCAGACATAAGTCATACTTACTAATGTAGGTACAAAAATATTCTCATAACACTGCAATATTCATAACATAACAAGAATTTAAATGTGTCATCTGTTTAAACCTTAAATGCTGTCTATAACAATCTTCTTCACCAAACTAGGTAAGCTAAATGGTTTCTTATAGAATATGTAACCAATAAGGCATGACCAACAGTTGTGTTAATGGTCTGTTAATTACCTGCTACTGGTGTAGCACGACTCAACGTGAACAGCCTAACAGATGCACTTACAGGCTGATTAACTGTCCATTAACATAATCCCTGGAACTCCCTTATGGCCACAATTATTAAACTCATTTTAAATAGTGTGAAACCTTTTTCAACATATATCAGCCTACATATGTATGTCGATTTAAATTCCACATGAATCTGTTAGAATGTTTGAGGAAATGGTAAAACCACATTTGTCTAACCCTTTGTTATAAATATTGATGATAAACATCCCCACAATTGAATAATACCACAAACAAAAAGTTATATTCAAAAAATATTTATTCTCTGTTTTTATAAAAGTAAAAAAAAAATTTTTAAATCTTAAATGAAAAAGTCAGTCTTGACAAAAAAATGGTAAAAAATCAACTTATTAACTGTTAAAGTAAAAAAAGAGAAACTATATTGATTTGTTATAATTTAGAAAAAAAATAATACATAAAAAATATATATTTTTTATAAAACTTATTTTATATATAAAACATACAAAAATATTAACAACAATAAATACAACAGTTTGAACACAGTAATTAACATAAATTGCAGCCACCATTTGTGAGATGTGTGTGCTGCTTGAGGCAGTCCAAGCAGTAAGCTGGAGTCAATGTGGAGGCGCAACGGAAGTGGAAGCTGTTGCGCCCTCCAGAGGAGATACCGGACTCTGGTGGAGAGTGGTCACTTGGCCCCGGGAAGCTGGATGTTACAGCTGGAGGTGGAGGTGAAGTGCTGGTACTGGCCACAGTGTCCCCAGCCGCTGTCACCACAGGCTGAAGCACAAGGTTGACGGTCCGCTGTTGTGCTTCCATGAAGGACAGCAATCTCTGCTGTCCTTCACGGAGTGCAACATTATCTTTAATAAGACCATCAACCTTGCGCTCCAGCCTGCGATAACAGCGGCAGTGGCCAGTACTGCATTTCACACGACGTCGTCCTACAAAGAGCCAAAAAACATAAATCAATACATCAGCCTCAAAACAGTGATTACCTTTCTGTCTTTCACCTTACCATATTTATATCTAATTCACTAATAGTTATACATTTTGATGCCACTATTAACACTATTTAGAACCACGATACAAATATTGATTCCTGTCTTGCCAGTTCAGTTATCATACTTTTTGTACCATATTATGTCCTTTGTTGACAACATAAAAAGATTTATAACAACAGTACACTTTCTACACTATTCTTGTATTTAACTTACTATACGGCAATACTCAGTATCTAAATGTTTTACCATAATAAACAACACAGTCTCATACACTGATACTACCTCTTCATTGTGTGTGAACAAGTATACTTTAGCATCTGTGCCTACATTATTTCTTCACACCTGCAAGAGAATATCCGACTACCTGCACACCAACAGTATGATTACATAAGCCAGTGTTTACATTATCATCTGTTTAATAACTACTACAAAAGACACACACGTCAAGTTATTTACCCTCTGTACATATTTCCATTTATAAAAATCATCTTTTACTGCCATAACATTGAATAAGCAGCAAGCCATTAACAAGTGCCATTTTTATGTTGTTTTGATGAACTGCATGCCTGTAGTGTGGCAGAAAGTGTTACCAAATACCAAAATCTCTTAAATGGTGATTAACTGATCACTGGCACAATCAGTGGAAGTACCTTATTTGTATTTTAATAAAACAACTTAATAACACTCTTAAACCTTCTTCACCATATGATCAATGTCTACATTAATGTTTGTGAAAGATGTACATAACCAGTTAGAATGTTTACAGATAATTAAAAACTCTCTTTGTCACAATGTTTTTTTAATACTTGAAATCATCTTACAGATTTAGTAAGCAAGAGCCAACTTACTTTACTAAGTACTTAATCTAATACATTCTTTACACATCATGTATATAAAGAGTAGGAGATATGTCCAGAAGCGTTGTGCAAGAGGCACAACTGTGACACCATGCACAATGCACTGATGCATGCCAGTGTGATATTCAAAAGTGCTATGGGCCTGGCATTAAATACCAATCAATCTAAATATAACAGTAATACATGCAACACACTTAGCAGGTTCATTCCCATTCCATGTTACATACAACCCAATATTCAGCCCAGGATGTAGTAACACATCAGATGGATAGGCAATTGCCTCCAGGAACAGACCCAGAGGGTAGTAATTGGTGGGATAGTCTCATCCCCAAGGAGAGTCATTAGTGGGATCCCACAGGGATCAGTTCTTGGGCCCCTTCTGTTCAACACCTACGTCTCTGACATAAGGACAGGTATCAGGAGTGAGATGAGTCTCTTTGCGGATGACTCAAAACTGGGGGTGGTGATGGATGGGGAGGACGGGAGGGTGGCCCTATTGGGGGACCTGGAGGCTCTGGAAAGATGGTCTATAAAGTGAAAGCTGAGGTTCAATGCAGTGAAATGCAAGGTACTGCACCTGGGGTACAGAAACCCTGGCCAAGTGTACACCCTGGGGATGAAATGCTACAAGTCTTGATGACTGAAAGGGACCTGGGGGTGTTGGTGGATGTCAAGATGAGCAACTTGGAGACTTGTAGGAGGGTAGCTGCCAAGGCCAACAGGATGCTGGGTTGCATCACTAGAGAGATCACCTCCAGAAGGAGGGAAGTGCTACTATGTCTGTATAACTGCTTGGTGAGGCTGCACCTTGAGTACTGCATGCAGTTTTGGAGGCCACACTTAAAGAGAGACATTAAACTCCTGGAGAGGGTCCAGAGGAGGGCAACCAAAATGATTTGGGGCTTGGGGGACAGGACCTATGGGAAGAGGCTCGAAGAGCTAAATATATACACATTGGAAGAGAGAAGGGACCGGGGGGACATGATAGAGGTCTTCAGGTACATGAAGGGGGTAAATAGGGAGTGGCAGTCAGGGTGCTTTGGAAGGAAGGATGAGGGGCAACTAGGGCATGGGTGCAAGCAGGAGGGGGAAGAATCAGGGGAGAAAGGAGGAGATGCTACTTCACTGAGAGGGTGGTGGAGCCATGGAATGTGCTTCCCAGGAGGCTGGTGGAGGCAGAGATGGTGCAGGGGTTCAAGAGGGTGTGGGACAGGTACAGGGGAAGGGTTCTGGAAGCAAAATCCAATTCAGTGAGAATATCTGGAACTGGGAAGGGAGAAGCCAGAGAAGGACAGGGGGGCAGCAAGGTCAGCTCCAGGGCGGGGGCTGACCAAACGAGCAGACACGAAAGACTGTTAGGCCTATTCTGCTGGCATTTTAGTATGTTAGTATTATTACTTGGGCCAAGTACTGTTTTACCTTTACTGAGTAGATTCGTTCATTCAAATGATCAACAGCTGCCACTCACAGCTTGGTTGCTACATCACACCTTGCAACATGACAGCTGACAGCTCTGAGTGACCTCCCAAGCTACAGCAGCACCTTCATCCTGGCTCTCCCATACTGACTTTGTGTATTACTATAGTAATAATGCTTCCTATGTCCCTGGTGTCCCAGTGCAACACTCACAGGCCTATCTGCAGGAATCCCTGCAATATTATACCAAAGCAAAACATCCTTTGTTAAGTAGTCCTACACCGCTAGTCTCCCAACCACTAAGCAACAACATGTCCACTCCCCCCTTCACTCCTCTCAGTGGCTATAAGTAACTGCTTGCCAACTTGCAAGACTGATGCACAATCACTGACTCTGTGGAATAGGGCTGTACACACATTGGCCACAACAGAAGCAAATGAGCATGAACCTTGTACCATACTACACAACAGAGCTTTATAAATGGATTCATTTGCATTTATGTACAATGTAGTACTATACAGCCTCCACAGGCGTTGTTTAGGTTATGAAACAATGCTGAACAGTCCTACTATATGAGATCAGTCATTACGCAACCGCCTACCAAGCAGACAATTAACATAAATACATTCTGGGTTCAGGATACTGTAACACTATATCGTGTATGAATATCTGTTGTGATGGTACTTACGTGGAGAGCTGGTGCCTGGCTCCTGCTTCACCTCCACAGGTCTCACAACCACAGCTCTATAAAACATACAAGTACAAAAAATGATTACATATACCACAAAATATTAAGGTAGTACTATACTTTTATTGTGAAATCCATTGTTTTTTACTGTGTCATTGTGTTATTAAACCATGTAAACACATTTCTCTTTGCAATGACAGTTCTGTGTTTCTATGATGTACTGTCATTAAGCAACAGTGACATGCACACAACAACTCTTCTCATTTGTACAGTAAGAAAGTGACTTACATGAACAGTAACAACAATGTGATAGATAATTCCTACAACATGTGACCACATCATCGCTGTACACCCCACTGTAATTTTTAAACTATGTCTGTACATTACTGCAGATGTCCATAGAGCTCTTCAGTGATGCCCACCCCCTTTACAGCTAGTATGCCAGTGTTACCATACACATAGAATACTGTCTATTCACTCATTCACAGATTCTGATAATATGTAACAAAGACACAACAGGCGCAAAATCATTATCTGTAACATATACATGGGTCATATCACCCCACCTCATAAACAAATACAACTATTTTTACCTTCTCATATCACTATCTGCATAACAGGAAAATGTTCTTCTGTATATTGTATCTGGTGACATCAGTATGTATCACATTAGTGAGTAGTATAGCAATATGTAATAACTATTTTCATATACTATACAAGATCTAGATAACACATTTATTGTAGTGAGTACCTCCATTACTCATTTGTAAAATTACATAACACAAAAAATACAATTCAAATGTGTACAAATATTTTCTTACACTAGAATGAACACAACATTCACTTATTTAACAACTGAAAAAAAATTATAGTACAACAATATTTTATATGTTATTCTTGTCCACAACTGTCATGGTCAGTTATGGATCATGTTCAGTTAAACCAAACTGAGAAGTGTATAACTGATGTACATCTGTCTATAATATCTGTTTCTTTTGAATCACAATTTATATAATGAAATACCATGCTTTTTTTTTGTTACAATTCTCAAGCAACATACTCCAACATGGTGTTTTTTTACTGTAGATGTCTCATGACTGCTGTAGTTCAGTCACAAACTACAGGTTACAGACTTAACCATGCTACATGTGGCTACATCCTACAGTATACCCACTCTTTAGTAATATATTTAACTATACAAAAGTCCAGATATTCTGTTGTGCCAGTCTGTGACGCAAGCCCAGGTGCAGCTGAATGTGCCTGTGCAGTGGCGTGGGCTGGGTGATATTCAACAGACCTGCACCATGTCCCAGCATTGTTGAATGTTGCACCCTGGCCACCATCAGTGCACATAGCACAGTGGCACTGTGCCAGAATCAGTGTCCAGAGTGCACCATGGGGATGCAGTAGTGCTAGTTCCATTGTGCTAGGTGCAGCAACCACAATATTTGAAAGTCAACATGCAAATGGGGCCCTAATGTACGGCACAGTGCAAATGGGCAATTTTTATGCCACATTATGAACCCATTTGCATGCAGATGCACCAATACCTGCAAAATTTGTGCCTGGCGCAGCAGGTAGCAGCAACCCCTGGGTAATAAACCACCTGCAGCACATCAATGTGCCCCACAGCCCAAGTACAGGCTGAAGTAAAATAACATAAATCTATATCCCTGGTGTTCCAGTGGACCTGTCCATCCAATTCTGCACAGAATTTATATAAAATGAACCACTATCCCTGGTGGTTCTGTGGACATTTCTGCCCAATCACAGGTAAAAAAAAATAAATAAAAGAAACCTATTATACCTAGTGTGCAGTGGACACCCCTCTCCACCTACCCATTAATCCCTACCATCTAACTCCCCCCATTATCGGTGGGCAGGAGCAACCTACCCACCCCGCCACCCACCAACAAACAACGTTGGTTGGGCTGTGCATCCATTGTCCCACAGCGTGATCCAATGGGCGTGCAGACCATACGATACTACACATTCCAGATATGTGCATAGCTCAATTCACATATGTGCAATGTGTAGAACAATATGTGCTGCACGACCATTGCCTCACACTGTGTAATAATGGACATACAGCCCTACTGACAGTGACAGTCAGCAGGCGGCAGAGCAGCAGGTGGGTGGTATACTGCCAACTGTTGCTGACCGGGGGGGTGAAGTGTGACAGTGGGGATCAGTGGGAAGTTAAGGAGGGGGTTCCACTGGAACAACACAGATAGCAGCTTTCTGTTATTTGTACTAGTCCACAATTGAGCACATGTCAACTGGACCAATAGGAAAAATAGTTTAATTTTATGTTAATTCTGCTCCTGTATCACCAGACACCTCCACTAGAGCACCAGGGATAGTGGTTAATTTTATATTAACTTAGCCTATGATCAGGCAGGTAGCCATCCACTGACCACCAGGGATATACAATAATTATTTTATTATAGGTAGCCCACAATGAGGCAGGCAGCATTGCACTGACCACCTGATATGTATGAAAATATTTTACTATACTTACCTTGGTTTAGCAGGTAGAGTTCCACTCTACCATCAAGAATGTAGAAATATAGATTTTTACTTAGCCCACGATTGGACATGGGTTTGTAGCCACCACCACAGAGGTTCAGATGGAGCTTGGTAGCCACCCGGAGATGGTAGCTGCTGTGTTGGGTACTTCTGCATGGCAGCTACTGCGTTGGTGATTAGTTGTTTATCCTTTTTTTGAATCGTTTGTGTGTAAGCAGAGATTGTGATGGGTGTTGAGCACATCATAGATTGAAGTCGGGTTGTGCAGAATATGGCGAGAACACTTCTATCTGTGCCAGTACATTGTTGATGCACTTCATATTGGGATTTGTGACATGTGCAATTCCTGTTTAAATATCACACTAGGCACATCAGTCTTTACATCTTTGCAAGACTGTTGCAGCATGCCGTTTTTGAATATCTGCTTCAAAGTGTAACATTGTTTTTTAATAAATTAACTATACATCCATTGGTTTCAAACTTACTTCATTTCTGTGACATACATCCATTAGTTTCCAGCAGTTTTTATCTGCATTTGCCATAGAGTCTTGAGGGCTGACTGTGACTGCTATTTTCATAACTATGAGTTTATCTACAACACTAAAAGTGTTATATGTATTCTAAGAATTAGAATTTACAGATCATATTGCAATATATTGTATCATGCAAATTCTTATAGTTGCTTCCGGTACCTATTACTAATAGTATTTCCTAAAATGAATTGAGTTGTTAGGTCACACCTTACATGATACCCTCATAATCTCTAATTACATAGCACAATTATTTCATCATATCTTACCATCTGACCTGACAACAATGACACTGTTGTGTCAGAGTGACCACCTCCACAGCTTCAGATTGTGCTGGTACCACTGGCCAGGCGGGAGATCCCAACGCTATTCTGTGAAAAAAGACAATAGACCCACTAAGTCTTGTACAAATTGCATCATTATAACAAATAGCCTATGTAACCATTAAACATGCTCTACGAAGTAACATTGCTCTCTCATCAGGGACACCATACATTGCAGGTACTACATAAAATAACAAGTGCTGTTAATATCAATAATAATGCTTGAAGAGCATGATACAACAACAGTTGGAATCACCTTAAGTGGTTGTTTGATAACATGGACAACCTTGGGACTACAACCCTGAGAGATTAACTATTTCTTAGTAACTACAACAGACTTTACCATATTTTAAGATGAGATACCCTGATCATCTTTCATATCATATGATAAAAACACTATTTGCATTGTATGTGTCAGAATACAGCAACTCACTTAACATTCTCTTTGTTATACCAGTATTTAAAAGTTTAAACTCTGTTTAACAACTTGTGAAACACTAAACTTTTCATCACTAAGTTGCATGACTGCATATTATGGTGGTTAATACACACCAGCCATACAAAAGCAAAATTCTAATTAAAGAAAAGATCATAAACTCACTAACACATACTAATGGTTACAGTATAGAACTCCACATGAAGTAAAAAATTTGGTTAGACAAATGGATACTGTATAGTAATCAACATTATCATTAATGATTATTAAAATCATCATAAAATACATGTAATGGTTGCGAAAATTACAACCTAATTTACAAAAAAACATATACAGAGTTAATGTTAAACTCTCCAGCTATACCCACTATTAAAGTTTCATATCAGTATTACACAACACAATTTCAGCATTGTATCTTAGCAAATGCCATGACGGGGAACTGTGATACAGGTGTATTTATTACTTGCGCTGTTGTTCATGCCACCAGCTGAACCTCACAGCTGAACCACACCACGCATGTCAAATAAACAATATACTGTTAACTGTCATAGCATATTTCATAATTTTTATCTAAATCAATAGTAGACACATGCATTGTACAAAGTTCTTGTAGTAACTTACAATGATTGAGGCGCCCCGCTGCTGGCTTCCTGCAGCTCCTCACAACTCATATGGAGGTAGTACCAGCACCCACGTTGTCCAATATTCTCCGCTGCTTCAGTACATAGAAATGCTGGGCAACAGCTTCCACTTCTTGAGTTGTATGACGGTCTTATTTTTTTATCTTTAAGATAACATGCAAGAAGCTGTTAATGCACCTTCACATGAATCCAGCTTACGGTTAGTGCTCCACATATATGGGCACTACCCCTGGCTTGACTGCGTCAAGCAGCAAGTACACCCTTGCAAGGTCCACTGCCTCGTGTTGTGTTTTTTCTGCAATAGAGACATAAAGTAAAAATTTCATTACTGTCATGTCTCATAGTCTATGTAATTTTATGTATTGTGTGATAGTTTTATTCTTAGAACATGACAAGAACACATTTCATAACCCTACCAAACTCCTTCAGACAGAAATAACTTTTGACATGCATTGTTTTGTGGAACATTATAACTATTATGCACACTTAAGACATACTGTTATTGACCCTGTAATGACATGAGTATGTCCAACCATGACCCGTACTTCTTCTGCACAGTGTTGAAGTTCCCCCCCAAAAAATTGTTTACAAATGAGAACAACAGAATAGCTGAAGTATTACACACCACAATATGCAATCAACAGCTTTGTGTTGAGAGACAAAGTCAACTGTACCATGTGTTGTCATCACCTGTGACTGAGCAAGTATGATTTTGCTATGAAAAGACATCCATGGTGATACAATGCACCCTACCCCCTCACCCAATTTTGTTCTTTCTGTTTAAAAGTAACCATTGTGCTGTACTGCAGCTACCACTCCACATTTATTTAACAACAAACTAGAGCTAACAATGCCACAAAGGATTACTTTTAAAAACGTTACCCATTATAACGTAATAGGCAGCACTACACTGTACTACCACCATTTGTTTTTCAAAAAAAACAAAGTATACTTTTGAAATAGTTAACCAGCAAGCTACTGGGGGGGTGGCATCAGTAGACAACATATCCTGACTCAGGCAGTACAAGCAACAACTTACTAATAAAGAGGATACCTGCATACTAATAATGCCTTGATAATATGAAAATAGCTGTGTTTATGCCTTGCATGTATTATGGCTCCATTTGCACATATAGTACTAAATAGTGTAATACATAAGCCTACCACCACTGCACTTCACTGTTGTAACACCCCTAGTCCTCTCTACCCACTTACACTTGTGTAGTGCCACAGTAATATGTATAATGTGCCTTACAGACTGAAATATTTAACAATGCTAACCACACCACAACATTGTGAAATTTTGTACTAACAACAACCTGCTGCATTGCTATTGCACTTTCCTCAGTGTTGTTACACAGCATGGCACGATCTGAATATTCCCAACCCGCTGTGTTACATGGTGTGAGTGATGTGTGCAGCTGTTCTATTTTTTGACTAATTTTTTTGGTTCTGCAAAGAACCTTGTTAACACTTTGATATTTGATCAAACAGTCTGACATTCTTAGATGACTTTGAGGATTGTATCTAAGGCCTCACAGGAAATGACACCGTTGTAAAGCATGCGAGAAATGTACACTGTCGGTAGGTATAGCCAATCAACAATACTTAATTTCTGGGTGAAGTATGGTGTACATTCCATACATGTGTAGAAATGCAGATATTTGTATGTTGGATTCTTTTCTTTGAGCTCTGTCAATCAGGTACATATGGTGTTCTGGCTTGCCAGACCCTACTTTATGTAATAATTGAATATATGATTATACAGGCAGGCAAATATACTTATAATAGAGGCAAGGTCCACTTTTGCTTCTGTTACTAAATCTACTCCTGCGGCGCTTTGGTGCCTCCAAATCATTGGCTCGGGGATGTATCAGTAATACAAGTCAGGAAGAGGCTGAATATCTGTGTCTTCATGGTTGGCAAGAGATGCCTCACCTCATTCCACCCCTACCAAAACCATTTCATAGAGCAATTTTGGAGCTGCAGGTTTCTCCCAAAATCACTATTGTGAGCATACTCAGACGTCAGTCTTCATGATACTGTTTCCAACTATCCACAAAGTCCTTTTATATTTTCTGCCATTCTCAGTTTTAAACTCAGAAGTGGACAGAGAGCTACCAAAAAAGTCAGTGTTCACCCTGCAGTGGCTAGGTAGTAGTGAAAGTAAACTGATATTTTCCCTCTTAACTTCAAGCCAGCTTCACTAGGCTGATTCATAACACAAAAATAAAAATCATCGGTTAGTACTGGCTTTCATTAACCAATGTAGCTGTAACATTCTATTAAACTTCTGCTAAGGCCAAATGCAAACATTGAGAGGTGGGAAAATACATCCTTTCATAGGCAGTTTTAAACAATTACAACTGCAGAAACATGTCTGATTGGTTCCTCTTCTGTTATTGTAACAGTCCATGTGCGGCTCATCTCTCTCTACTTGCAGCCGTATCTGTACAAGTTAGTACTAAACTACTATCTGACTTTAAACAGTTTTACCTAAAGAATACAGCATCTTAGATTATAACAAGTAACATAATCAAATACAGCAATAAAAAATGTTTTGATTAATAGTATTTACATGTTGCTAACACTTTTTATCATACTGGAAAAATACTTTATAAAATATAATGTACTTACAGTTTTCAAAATGCTGTCTCTCAGTATGAACTAAGATGGCTGCTGTTGACTTCTTCTTCAGTGTTGTCCATCTCTGATTGGTTGTCTCACATGGCCTGACAAATCTGGCATAACATTGGTTGAACAAGCTGTCACCCAAATACAATCAGATCTAATTTGATAATGAATGCACTTTCCACCTCTGTTAAAAATGTGCACACTTTTAACTACATTTACTAATAATTTTATGACACTGTCAAATGCACAAAAGTACTTTTTAAGACACTGTCGAATGCAACAATATTTTTTGTGACACTTTCAAACGTTTGACATTACTTTTGAAATACTGCCTAATGCATGACAGTGCCATTTGCATACTGTCTTAATGCATCATTACTTTTTGTACACTTTCATGCACAGGACACTATTTTCCCAAATTGTTTATTTTTACCAGAATTTGATGATTAATGGCAAAAATAATCAATTTTTCAGTGCCGAACACTGTCACATTGCATTGCCAGTGTCACAACTGGAGACGCATAGTATTGTAACTTTGTAAATACACACACAAAAAGGTCATTTTCTTCAGTGAGTATGGTACCATGCAACAGACTTGCAAGAATGTATTGTTTGGCAGTTGTTAATCACCTCACAAAATAATCATTTTATGCAGCATTGTCACCAGATTTTCAACACAGTCATTTTAGGACCTTGCTCAACAACAGTGTAACTGTCATTTAGTTATCTGCTCCAAACACTGTTTTCACAGACAGACCATACCATCCTGTGCTGGAATTCATAAAAGACATTTAGGGCAGAATAAGAAAATCACACCTGTACATTTACAGCAAACTGTGGCAAATGTCAACATTGAGAACCAGCATTAAAATACTGTGAATACGCTAACTTATGAGTTTGCATTGTACAGTTCCTACACACACTCATAAAACAGTGATTTCATGGACTATTCACACCAAAATGTTAGCATAGGACTTTTAGGATCTCTGTTCATTAAAAATGACAGCTGTACAATTCACAAGAAGAATTGGTGAAATGCAATCTTGTCAACCTGCCATGGAAATAGTGCAATATACTAATCTACAAGTGTGTGTTGTAAGTCATACACACTCACATAAACAGTCATATAACAGACTATCATTACCAAATTTTATACATACTTATTTCCATACTTCTGCTCATGAACAGTGTCACTGTCATTATCATAATGTGTTCTGAACAGTGGTTTCACACATCGCCTGTGGCAGTGGACACTGTAACTCATACAAATATTTCCTAGCAAGGATGTGAAAATGACAGCGTATAATTGGAAAAGTTGTAGTAAAATGCCAATGTTAGCAATGTCACAAGAAAATATTGATAGTGCAGTAACTTAAGCTAAGTGTAAAGTGTTGACTTAGTAATGTGTTACTAATTAACAGAAAGATCGTTAATAAAGTTATTGTGTAACCAGCAGTGTGACAGCATTAGCTACATAAATTATTCTTAATAATACTAATTGTTCATAACTGAACAGTGAAATCATATGAAAACAAAATCTATATGCTACAGTGATAATGATATACAAGACAATGTAACAGAAACAAAATAAAACTGTTACAATGTCAATAACTAATGCAATTTAAAGATTGAAAATATTTTTTTTTTAAATAGATGTGATACTTAGATCATATGTCTCAATGCACAATGTTAGGAGGCATGAACACAGGCATATAGTCATTTTGTCTTTTTCTCTGTCTTTTATACAGGTGCCTGATACTTCTGTAAGATTGCTGGCTGCCACTGTGAACTATCATATTAAAAGATGCCGACTAAATACAGATGTACATGTATAGGGAAACGAGACAGGTATCATAGTACTTCACTGTTGCTTAAGGGTGATAAAACACTTACGTGAGATAAGAATATAAAAGAAAACAGACTTCTACTGCAACAGTGAGCTCTACAACAACTCACTGCACATCAAAAGCACATACTTCCTAAAGAGCAAGTAAAAAATGTTTACCTCTGCAACAGTTGTGTAGATCTCTCAGACTTAACAACACAACTATTGCAACAGTAACCATCAACAAACCCTAAATAACGCCGCCGAAAATCACACCTGGTGATTTTCTTATCTGAGAAAGCAAAAGTATTTTCGATCACTAGCAACTAAAGCTAAGATCGACAGACTTATTGCTGCTGTGATGAGACATGAGCACAAAAAGACAAAGAGTCATCTGCCTTTGATGAAATTGCATCTGACAGTATGCACTTTTGTTAATAGAGCAGTGTTTGCACTGCAATGTTTGTGGCATAAGATGTCTCATGTGCTTGAACTATTCGGAAAAGTTGTGTATGACATCAAAAAAAGGCTACAACAGTAGCCTTCTTTGACTGTCCACAATTTCTGTGATGTATTCACAGGCCACTGGATGCAACACACAGCACTTCCAGAGGCATATTTCTGGAAGAATCTTATTATCTCAGTAGTGCGAAGTCAAGTTCACTATTGATGAGTCCAGTAAACTGGTCAATGTCCTCAGTATCTGTGATGATACTGCAATGGACACAGACACACTGGTGATGCAAACCACTGTAACCAATAAATGGCACTGGTTCATATGGGCATGTGATGACACCTGCAACCATAGGCAATTGTCATTTGAAAAAGTTGAACAGTTTGTCAAAACTATTTGTGATTACAGATCGCAAAGAAAGATATAAACTGTTTAACAAGATTGACCATTATGAAATCCGTCCACATACTAGACTTATGGGTCACTCACTTGCATGCCTCGATAGTGGTGTTTGTGACAGTATCTCTCACAACATGTGGATGCTTGGAGTGCATCAAACAGGCATGCAAAACTTTGTATACAGAGTATATGGAGTACGATGAGCTGTAAGTCAGCACACTTGTTTAAATGACTTATTACAGTCAGGTGACATGCAGGGTGCCATCACATTTGTCAAACAACTGCAACATGTAACTTCTGTACCAGACACAACAATTTCTCAGTCAAACACTTTGCTGAAACATTGGTTTCACTCTTAGAAAATGACATACTGAGACAGTACGGCAAAGAAATAGCAAAATTTGAATTGGCAGTCTCAGAAGTTTGACTCTGTATATGTGTCATGTGACCGTTTGTACTACAGTAAATAAACAGTCACAGTGAACCTGGAAATCTTGTCACCATACAATGACATGTGGTTGTGTCTCTCAGCATTTTTGCTGCTGAAATCTGACTTTCAATTAGAAAACACCATTCTGCTGTGCAAGCACTGTTTCTCCAAACTGAAGTCTAACATTTTGCCACCAAGGTCACTGCTGAATAATATGGAGGCACATGTTACACCAAGTGAGATTTCAACATTGAATATGTATGAACACATTCTAATTCAGACAATGAAACCATTCCAAACCATTCTATGTCTGAACACAAAGACACGGAACATTCCACAGAAAGAACTTGTTAGATCTCTAAAGGGTTCCGTGATGTATCTACCACTTTCTCTACAGGAAAATGTAGAAGCAATCTGTATGGAAAATAGTTTGGTGATTCTTGTAAATGGTGTTCCAACAAAGTCCAAGGTCATCTGGCAAGATGTTGTCAATGTACAGAAGGTAAAGCTTGCTCCTACTTATTTAAAGAGTAACAATCCCTTTTATACAGACCTTGACATAGATCAGATGACTAGTCTCTCTGTCCAACATGATCTCTTAGAAAAAAATAAACCAATGATTGAGAAGGTCAGTGGACAGACAAGTGACAATCTTTATGAACAGTACACAATTCACCCACTACATGGCAGAGATCTAGTAGGAGACAACATTGATCTGTATCAAATGAAACAGGTGGAAGGTGAGCCTTTGGGAGGCAACACTAGAAGGACGCTGTTTCACAGACCTATTCCCAAAAGGGTCAGATGGATGCCTACATGAAAGAAAAGTGCATGTACAGGGTGCTGAGTACCGTACTAGCCATGTACTCAGTAAAGATGGCAAATTCAGATGTAACATACAGTACCTGTTTCATCTCCTCAGGGAGAGTGAACTTAGCATTCTGTCTGTGTCTGTTGCACATACTATTCATCTCACAAGTCCACTAGATGGAATAACAGCTGCTCCATTTCTAGAGAAATTAAAGCAGAAAGATGAAAATCTGCAAGTGAATCTGTCTTCCATTCTTTCAAGTCTTCGAGGTACCAAAGAATATTGCTATTGCAGACACTCCAAAGTGATGACAATGCTGCGAGAGTATGGTGCAGCCACATGGTTTGTCACACTTAGTTGTGCTGAATATGCCTGGGATGAGCTCATTGAACTGTTGAAGTGGGCAAATTCTGATGTCAATGGCATCTCATCAATGACTGTCGGAGAAATGTGTTCACTTGATCCTGTGTCTGTCACAAGACATTTTCACAAGCGGTTCCATGACATTCTGAATTTCATATTGTCAAAGGACAATCCACCTCTTGGTATTGTGGAGCATTACTTTGAGGATGAGTATCAACGGGTGTCCTCATATCCATATGCTGTTGTGATCAAGGATGCACCACGATAGTGAACATGAAGCAACACAAGTGCTATCATTCATCAAGAAATATATCACTTGTCACATTCCAGACAAGTACGACAGTCCTACACTATGGAACTTGGTTCAAAAGATCCAGTGACATATTTGTGCAAAATACTGCCAGCGAGTAGCAAAGAACAAATCTAATTGGTACACATGATGTTGCTTCGGATTTCCGAGACGAGTTTGTCAGGATGGTTCCATGAATTACCTTTTCTCAGCAGTGCGACACCACTTGAAGGCAAAATCAACCAAGAGGGTATACGAGTTACCCAGAGATGAGAAAGAGGTGTACATTAATGACTACAACCCAACTGTTCTCCTAATGTGGCAAGCAAACATAGATGTTCAGTTTGTGGTTGATAACCTATTGGCCCTGGTGCGGTACATCACTGCACGTAACCAAACATGAGCAGACTAGTTTGCAGATCTGTGGGAAGATATTGCCAGTTGAAGCAGAAGCCTGACATCTCAGCTCTGGTCATTGATTTGAAGACTCTTCACACAGAGAATGTGATTTATGAAGCCAGTGACCGCTTAATGGGTACACATCTGTACCGGAAGTCTGATGCTGTCCAGTTTCAGTGTAAACTACAAAGGAAACGAAACATGTACTGATTCCTCATGCTAAAATTGAGGATCTCACTGCTAATAGACCTTCTTCAAAACATATCTTGAAGAATAAACTGATTGACATACTACCCTGTAGACACGACGTCATGGATGATATGTGTCTCTTTCAGGTGGTTAAGGGTATGACTATGAGGCAGATATATCACCTGATTCAACATGCCAGATTTACAAGGTGAATGGAGTGGATGGCTGTCTCATAAAGAGACACAAGCCATGGCTCATAGACCACTGTAGATTGTATCTAGCAGGCATTGGAGAGCAGAGAACACTACTACTTTGCTCTCCTATTCCTATTTAGACCCTGGAGGAGAGAGTCTGAATTAAAAGGTGACTGTGATACACTGAGGAAGAATTCAATCACAGTTATGAGACTCTTCAAAACTGAATACTCAGAGACACATACAGGGACTAGAGGCTGAGAAAGAACAGCTTGAGAAGGCAGAGAAGCAGCTTGAGGAAGACACTCTGTTAGTTCACAAGACAACCTTGATCCAGAAGGACAAGCTGTTCTAGGTGAACCTCTGCCCTCAAATGCCCCAGAAGTATTAATGTCAGAAATGGAGACAGCCATGGAACATGAAACACACTCTACTGTCAACCCAGCTGACTTGAGAGAAAGACTAAATCAGCAGCAGAATACAGTTCACTCTCAAGTAGTTGCCGCTGTCCAACATGACCTACAATATGAAACAAAATAGTGACTGTTGTGACAATAAACCACTACTGATCTTTGTTAGCCGCTCACCTGGCACAGGAAAGTTTCTTGTTGAAGCCGCTACTGCTGACATATGGAGGCCTGGATAGGTCATCAATGTCTGTTGCTGTTACTGCTCCCACAGAACTAGCCGCATACAACATTGGTTGAGTTACATTACACTGTCTCTTTATGTTGCCAGTGGAACATGGCAGAACTGGAGAGTATAGCAAACTGTCATTTGAGGTTGCATCTCAGCTCCATTCCATGTTCACAAAGATGAAGTTACTCATTATTGATGAAATCTGTATGGTCGCCAATGTCATGCTTGCCTGTATTCATCTACATCTACAGGAGATCTTAGGTACTGACGTTGAGTACCATTTGGTGGCAAAAGTATTGTTGTTTTGGGAGAACTTCTATAGCTTGCACCAGTTAATGCAGAGCATGTATTTACAACTCTAACTGCCAAGCAAGTTAAGAATATTCTCGGCTGCATTGCAGGCTATAACATTTGTGAGTTATTTACCTATGTTGAGTTGTATGAGAACATGCGCTAAAGTTGTGATCTGGCTTACAAATCACTTTTAGATGAAGCTCGTACAGGTTCTCTATCAGCAGAGCATGTTTATATGTTAAACGATCAGAGAATCACACTAGATACTGCAGCCATAGAAACAGCATATAATGTTTTCAGCGATGTATGCTCTACAGGGACCACATAGTGTGTCTTATGCCATGACTAAAGAAATGCACTGAGTTCACAATGTAATGTTGCAGAGAGAAAACCAAGAAATTCTAACTCTGCATGCTGTTGATACAGTTGATGGTGTCATTCTTAGTCACAACCTAGTAGCAAAGATGACTGAATGACTCAGTGAACTCAAGTCAGATGTTTCACGCACATCTGGCCTAGAAGCTGTTCTCACACTTTGTAAGAATGCATGTATCATGCTGCGACGTAATCTAGATGTTGAACGAGGCATGGTAAATGGTGCCATGGGAAACATCACTGACTTTGTCTACAATGTCCAGAAGACATATATTGAGACACTTGTAGTTCACTTTGACAACATGGAACAGCCTGTACACATAGAATGGACTTGCCTAAAATTCCAGGTATTTAAGGATATCTATGTAAACAGGAAACAGTTTCCATTATGTGTTGCATATGTTGTATCCATTCACAAATCTCAGGGCTTGAGTTTGGATTCAGCAATGGTGGACATAGGTACAGACATTTTCAAGGGTGGCATGAGCTACATGGCACTTTCTTGTGTCCGCAGTCTTTCTAGGTTGCACATTATAACTCTAGCACCTCAGAAAATATGAGCTGACAAATGATGTATTCTTCAGTGCAACAGGTTACATACTCTACATCAGCCACAAATGTCTTTAATACCACTGCCTGCATATCTGGCTGTCTCACATCATACAGTCAAATCTACAGGAGTCAACAAACAGCCACAAGCTTCCAGAAGTGATTCAACTCAAAAGAGTTCAACAAAGGTCACAACTTCAAATAAACATTCACAGCCAGCAATTCATCAGAAATCAGTTGGTAGCTGCTGTACCAGTCTTTAATAACAGCACTAGAGTGAACTGCTATGCTCACTCAGTTATGCAAGTTTTTCTAGCAGATGCCACACTTGTGCAGGCACATTCGCTTCACAAGACAATACCCTATCAAACGCTTTGAAGCAGATTGTCAACATGACTTCTACCAGTCTAACAATGTACAGTCACAAACACCACTCTTGCAGGTGTTAGGTACATATGATGGATGTAGTACATTTGCTGCTGACATACAGTAAGACACTAGTGAGTTTATGTTGGCTGTAATAAATAACTGGATGAAGATGGCACCCCAATGCGCCCTTACTTCACAGTGTCATATGTAACCAAATATGTATGTGTTTCATGTGGCCATTCACAGCATGAAACTTCAGAAGACATGCCGTGATTATTCTTTTGTCCTCAAGCCAAAAGAGTCAAATTTCGGCTGTCTATTCACCAATGTTCAATGTGGTCACTCCTGTAAAGGTGTGGAGGCAGATGCACTCAATCCATACATCTCAGGAGTTCATCTCAATATCTCGTTACTTATGTTGCACAGGTTTGACTCACGGGCCCAGAGTTGACACTCCTATGACAGATTACACAGCTGTTAGAATAGTCTTTAACCAACAGTGTTTGACACTCACAGTATAATCTATCACCATGGTCAACCCATGCATTCTGGCCATTACACCTGTTTACTAAGGTACAGAAGTGGATAGGTAGAGTGATGATGACTCACAAGCAGTTTTAAACAGAGATCACACAACATTTAAAAATGCATATCTTCTAATATTGAAGAATTATGATGACCTTCTATATTGTGAAGAATAGGACAGAACATGTTGCATTTTTTAAATGACTACTTTGTGACAGAAACAGTCATAGGTCAGTACAATTGTTTCCAATCTCACTTATCTCAATAAACCATAGCATTTCAACACAATGCTATACTGGCATACACATTTCATGCACTATGACATCTAAGATCTGTGTGGATCAGTGACAACATGGAAATTTTTGTAGTGGCTTCAATCGGTGCCAACAGTATTCACAGTCACTAGAGAAACCATGCTTACGTGTCTATCAAAGATTGTACATCTCAAAACAGAGGCCCTCCTTCATCTCCTCTTCTGTACATATCTTTTCTTGTTACTGTATCATATCCATACATAACAAGAAGTTGCTGCCAGTTTCTAACTGTTACTCTCTGCAGAGAAACAAAAGTTCTCAGTTACCATCGTAAATAACTGAGCAACACGCCCTATTCACCAAATGTGGTACAGTCTGTCACAAGTTGTCTATCACCACTTGTTTTGTCTATTAGCTGTTGACATGTAGACAATAACATCATTCGCTCACTCATGCAATAGTGTTGAACTATGTCTGCTTTATTTGTTATACTGATACTGTACATATGTAAAATAACAATCTTTATTCATTATACAACAAGTTGAATGAAGCAAGTGTAAATACTGAATGATTGCATCTTATTATTAACTGACTTTGCTATGCCTTTGTAATTACTTGTAAATAATATTTACATTCTTATTCCATCTTGCTTGTTGCTAACTACTTTTATTGTTCTATTAAAAGTATTAGTATAGGAGTAAAGTACAAATGAATGTTTAACATATATAATAGTACAATACTGTTTAAGTTCAATGGACCATATATTTGATAAAGACAGCATACCATGATGCATTTTTTTACTTACTAGTTCAGAGGTAACATAGAAACCAATGTAACAATTGAAAGCAATGTTTGTTGTTCCTGTAATAATATGTCATTTTTTTTGTACTTGTCATACAAGTAATTCTAACCTATGTTAACATCACTGACAATTGTAAATCAGACACTGTTACTGATCACAACCTCACGCCATACCTGTTCCTGACAATATTTATGATTGCTTCTATTGAGGGGTTGGTGGAATTTTCCATATGTGCCTAGTCAGTGACATATCATTAAATATTTAACTGAACATATCAGTAATCTAATGCCACTGAAATCAGATTTTTTTATATTCTATTACTTGAACACTTAGCATATGTTTTTTTGCCCACCCCAGGAACATCCACATTATCAGTCACACAATAACAACTCAATATTTCTGTTTCATGTGTGTAATCACTGTTTAGAAGCTCCTGACATACCTTTATTAATATAGGACACAACTAATGGATGACACATAATTAGAACATTCAACTACTTAAAAATATAAATAATATTGCTAACCAAAGTCTCTTCAAGTTCAGTGGCAAATATATAATGAAGAGCCACAGGTTCAGCTTGAGTGTCACAAGTTCAGGAGGAATGTCAGAAAGCACTTCTTCCCACAAAGAGTAATGAACACTTAATCTTCACTGTAAACACAGAACACCTAATTAAAACAGTGACCAGCTATTAAAGAACCAGATATATGCATAGAAGGAAGATAACAACCCCACCAACAAAAGATGGGAGAACACTGCAGGGATAGCAAACACTTTACCTCAAGATGTGAACCCTGTAACACAATCACAATTAATAGAACAAATTACCTTCTTATGCTACCTTCTTTCTATGCTGTATTACAATATCACATACTTGCTCCAATTCATATAATCTAGTTGCTATAAATGTGACACATTTACATATATTCCAAGCAATGATTACACACATACAAGGATTGTATTGTGAGGCTGATTTTGTAAAAAAATATACAGTCTTAATTGGGCCTTTTCAGTTTCACCAATAGGCAAAAATCTTTTAAAACATAACCACCTGTGTTGAGTCTTTACTGAAAATAGCATAACGACATTAGAACATAACTGTTGTTTCTACTAAGCATGCAAATCAACTGCAACAAACAGTGCCACAACTATGTGTCCATGAATTTTTTGATTGCTATGCTGTCCACTCAGTATCCACAACATAGGTTATGATGTGGCACATTGCATGTCACACTTCCCATAATTCCTAAGAGTGTTAAAAGTCTGCAATGCACTTACATTTTTCCTCTGCCTCTACACTCAGCATGTAGTAATTACTGTACCAAGGTGGCGTGCATCACTACCTAACACTATGCAGTTTTGACTATACACTTAGGGATGCAGTGACTGCTATGTCTACTGCAATTCTCAGCCTAAGCTTCTGCAACTCCTAACTGTGGTAACTTCACTGTACCTATCAATTACAGAGGTGTGCCATACATCTCCAGTCCCCTATGGTTCCTATAGATAACCAGTCATAATGCACTACAAATTTTGGGAGACGCAGCCGCCTAGCTGCCTAAATCCATGCATATCCTAACTGAGGTAACTTCAGTTTCGCAAACAGTGATGTGTACCATTGAGTATAAACCTCACCTGTGTTGTGCATGTGCACCAACATGTGCATTCCCTGACTTGTGTTCTGTATCTCCACTTACAATGTATTACCTACTGTCACATTTGTAGACACATTGCCTGCCTGAAACCATTCAAGTGGCAACTGTGCTAACTGGACTGTTCCTGTAATCACAGAGCTGTACAGCTGATGTACATTGCCTATCTTTTCCTCTGGCTGTTTACTTAGGATGCAGCAAGTGCTGTGGAAGTGCAGTTCCCCCATCACACTGTTCACCTCCATGTTTTTTCTGTTATGTACTGTCAACTCAGTGTGCAATATGTGGGCTAGGTGTTCAGACATTGAGTTACAGATCTCCTGTAATTCCTAACTGTTAACTACCATGTACCGCACTTACATCTACTGTCAGTCTACAGTCAGAGTGCAGTACCTGGTCTAGAGAGCTGTGTGACATTCTACCTAAGGACATGCAGTTGTGACTCTACAGTCAGGATGAGTAACTGGTATGTGTGTGGAAATTGCCTGTGTGAAGCCATAGAAATCCTAACTATGCTAAGTTGTGTGTATCAACAATTACAGAGCTGTACCATTGATGTTGCTTGCCCCATTCTTGCTGCACATCGATACTCATGATGCAGTACAAACTTTGGGGAGGGTGTATTACCTGTATCAGCCAACACAAACACTAACTGTGCTAACTTGAGAGTCCCTGAAATCACTGTTGTCTACACATTGATGTCCATACCCTCAGCTCTGCTCTGGGTCTCTACTGAGGATCCAGTACCTGGTGTTGCAGTTTGAAGAAACATTACCTGGCTGCCACCATTCAAGTGACAACAATGCTAACTACACTTTATCTGTAATCAGAAAGTTGTGCAACTGATTTGCATCACCCTTCTTTGCCTGTGGCCCTTCCAACCCGTGGTCCCACCACACAAAGCACAAACATATACAGTACTGTAAAAACAAAATGTACTAGTGACAAAGCGGAGGGCCCTTCAGGCCCCATGCTCCTGCCATACAAAACACTAACATAAACAGTACTGAAATATACTAAATGTGATAGCAGCGGGAGCACAGGGATCTTCCAACCCCACTCCCACCACACAAAACACAAACATAAACATTTCTGAAATATATTAGATGTGATACAGCAGTGGGAGCACAGGGCCCTTCGAGCCCTGCACTCCCTATGAATGTTTACATGTGAGATTGTTAGGTTGGCATTTAACACAACTCTTTTTGAATTACACAGCTGTCATTTCTGAGATCTTGTGAGATGTTTTGTGTAGTTACAGTGGCGACCATTACGAGATTGTGTGAAACCACTATTCAGAGTATTGTTTAATGACAGTCACACTGTTCATGAGTAGAGGTGTGGAAGTATGTTTAAAATCTGGTAATGATAGTCTGTTATATGACTGTTTATGAGGTGTGTGTATGGACTTACTACACATTTAACAAGATAGTGTATTGCAGGATCTCCATGTCAGTTTGGGGAGCGTTGCATTTACATCCTAAGATGACATTGTTGAAGTGGTAATAATGGTGCATAAAAAGCTGCTTTGTGAAGTTAGCAGCTGGCAACAATGCATTACTACAAGTCAGTTACCTGTTCGTTGTCACTGAGATAACCACCTGTTTTGGGTGTATTTACAATGTTACAATACTATCGTGTCCACTTGTGACAGTGCCAATGCAGTGTAGCAGTGTTTAGCATCAACAATTTGGTTATTTTGCCATTAAGCATCAAACTATGTAAAAATAACAATTGCAAAAATACTATCAATGCCAAAGTGTCACAAATAATAGGCGTGCATTCGACAGTGTCACAAATCTGCTGTGCATTCGACAGTATGGAAAAAAATAATCAGGAGTTAAGTTTCACAATAGTACTATACGTGCATTGAAAGTGTAAAAGTACTTTGTGCATTCAACACTATCGCAAATTACTTTCATCGTTAAGAAGTGTCACAATTTTAACTTGGGAGTGAAAAATGCATTCATTAATGAATCAATCGATTGTATTTGGTGACAACATTCTACCCCGATGTAATGAATTTGTCAGGCCATGAGACAACCAATCGAGGCGGACAACACTGAAGAAGGCAACAGCAACCATCTTAGTACAAACAGAGAGCCAGCATTTTTCAAAACTATAGTACAGTATATTTTATAAAACATTTTCTAGTATTAAAAGTGGTAGCAACATATTAATACTATTAATCCATTGACAGTGCTGTATTGGTAATCTTACTTGTAATAATCTGGATGCTGTACTATTAGATAAACTGTTTAAAGTCAGATAATAGTTTAGTAATACTTGTACAGATACAGCTACAAATAAAGGGAGATGACATGATGACCCACAACAGAGAGACAATCAGACATACTTCTGTGGTTGTAACTGTTTAAAACTACCTATGAAGGATGCATTTCCCACTCAATGTTTGCAAATGTTAGCAGTAGCATAGGTCTAGTAATAGTCAGTGCATAGTACATTGTTAATGAAACAGAGCACTAACAATGATTTCTTTTTGTTTGTGTGTTATTAATCAGCCCAGTGAGCTAGCGAACTAAGAGGAAAAATATCAGTTTACTCACTAACCTGCCACTGCAGGCGAACACTGACTTTTGGTAGCTCTGTGCACTTCTGAGTTAAAACAGAATGGCAGAAATAGCAAAAGGACTTTGTGAATAGTTGGAACAGTCTTATGAAGGACGTCTAGTATGCTCAAATAGTGATTATGGGACAAACCTGCAGCTCCCAAATTGCTCTGTGAAATGGTTTAGTAGGGTGGAATAGGGTGGGAGCACCTCATGCAGCCATACTGAGCTAGTACTCAGACTCGGATGACATATTGTAGCACATCTGAAACCAATGATTTGAGCATAAGCTGGGTGGTTAATAACAAGTAAAAAGTGGACATAGCCTATTATAAGTATATTGCCTGCTGTACAATCATATTTTGGATATTACAGGCGCGAGGTCTGTCAAGCAGAACCATATGTATCTGATTGACAGGCTTGAAAAAATCAACATACAAATATCTGCATTCTAACCATGTATGGAATACACCATAAACACAGAATCGTATTGTTATGATTGGCTATACCACAGACGTGTACATTTCTCATGCAGCAATGCCATTTCTAGGGAAGGCAAGATACAATCCTCAATTCTCCAAGAATGTCAACTGTTTGATCAAATATCAAAGTGTTAACAAAGTTCTTTTCAAAAAAAAAACTGTGGTCAAAAATAGATCAGCTGCATCAGTCACACACACAACACATTGTTGGGAATATTCAGATTGTGCCACGCAACGCAACAGCATAGGATGGAATAGCAATGCAGCATGTTGATGATACACAATTTCATTGTTGTTATGTAATCAGCATTGTAAAATGTTTCAGTCTGTAAGCACATTTTACATGTTACTGTAACTACACAGTATGGGCAGGAGAGGAGTAGAACACAACAGTGATGCAGTGGTGGTAGCTTATGTGCACTATTTAGTATATATGCAAATGGAACTATATCGTGCAAGCATAAACACAGCTACTATATTTTCAAGCATTATTGTATACAGGTGTCTCTTGTATGAGTTGTTGCTTGTATTGACTGACTCAGGATCTACTGTCTACTAATGCCCAGTAACTTGCTGGTATGTATACAAAAGTTATTTTGTTTTTTGAAAACAAATAGAGGTAGTACAGTGTGGCATTGCTATCACGTTAAAATGGGCATCACTTTTTAAAGGTAACACAATACATTGCTAGCTCTAACGTGGTTTTTAGCCATGGGTGGTAGCTGCAGTACAGCAAAAGGTTATTTTGACGAATGAACACAATTGGATGAGGGGTGGGGTGCAGTGTATCACCATGGATATATTTTATAACAACATATACTGCTCAGTCACGGGTGATGACAACAGGTAGTACATTTAACTTTTGTCTCTCAGACAAACTGTCGATTACATGTGTGTGACTTGGGTACAATGTTGTTCTAATTTGTCCATTTTTGGGAGAGCTTGATACTGTGAGCCAGAATCACAGCTAATAGTTCGAGATACTCATGGTGTCCACAGTCAATAGCACTATGTTTTGAGTCTGCATAATAGTTATCATGTTCCTAAAACAAGGCATATACAAGTTATTTCTGCCTGAAGTGCTTGGTAAAAGTAATAAAATGTGCTCTTGTCATTTCTAAGCCACAATTTCATACAAACATTAAAATACATTTACTATGAGACAAGACAGTAATGGACATTTCTCTTTATGTTTCCATTGCAGATCAAAAAACTACAATAATGAGGCAGTGGACCTCGTGAGAGGTGTGCTTGCTGCTTGAGGCAGTCCAAGCTAGGGGGAGTGCCCGCATTTTAATGCGGAGCATAAACCGGAAACTGGATTCAATGTGGAGGCTCATAAACAGCTATCTACATGTTGTTCTGAAGCTTAAGAACAAAAACATTACCCAACTCAAGAGGAAGAGGAAGCTGCTGCACCAGCGTTTCTACATCCTGAAACAACGGGAGGAGATACCAAACAATGATACGTGCTGGTACTACCTCGTGTATGAACCGTGGGAGGCTGCTGGGAAACCAGCTGAGAGAGCAGCTAACCCAGTTGTAAGTTACTCAACAGAACTTTTACAATGCATGTGTCTTTCTAGATTTAGATGAGATAGCATGACATATGCTATGGCAGTTAATAGTATATTGTTTATTTGACATGCGTGGTGTAGTTCAGCTGTGAGGTTTAGCTGAGTGACTGGATAACAGCACAATATGCTGATGATAACGGTGCAGTGACTATACAGCATCCATTTTATGTAGACAAGATTTTATTTCATGTACATTTTATATAGCTATCATGTTTTGTGACTCTAGTCAGTTTATGCTGTTTTCTTTAACTTAATTTTGCTCTGTATGCCTCGTGTGTATTAGGTGCCATAATATGCAGTTATGCTAGTTAGTGATGGAAAGTTTAGTATTTCCAAACTGTAAAATCCACGTTTAAACTTTGAGATACTGGTATAACAAAGACAATGTACCAAGTTGCAGCATTCTGACAGATGCATACAAATAGTGTTTTTTTTAGCATGTAGCATTATACATAATGTTTATGTATCTAACATGAAATGTGGTTAAATCACCATTAGTAGTTACTAGGGTATTGTGAATGTCTTGAGTTGTTGTTGCAATGTTGTCCATGTTACCATAACAACTAGTTACACTGATTGTACAGTTTTTCTGTCCTGCTCTTGAAACATTATTATTGATATTAACAGCACTTGTAATTTAATATGTACCCGCAATGTCTAGTGATGTACCAGATGAGAAGCAAGGCTGTTACGCGAAGCATGTTTAATGTTTGCATCAACTGTTGTTAAAATGTGATGCAATTAATATTCAAGACTTAGTAGGTCTATTTTTGTCTTTTATCACAGGCCATGGACTCCCCCTGCCCGTGAGGTGGTACCAAGCCCAGCATGAAGCTGTGGAGGGTGGTCACCGGATGTCAACAATAGTGTCATTGTTGTTGAGTCCGATGGTAAGATGCTGATATAAATAATTGTACTATGTAATTGGGTGGTATGAGGGTATCATGTAAGGAGTGGCCTGTGCTGCTTAACTCAATTCTTTTTCAGAAATACTGTTTAGTGAGTAAGTATTACTTGAAGCATCTATGAAGTATTTGTAATTGAAAAATGGGTTGGGGAAATTGTTTTACCTGATTTAGTAAGGCAACCAAACAGCCAGTCTGCCATCAGGCAATAGAGACCAGGTGATAATGAGTCCTTGTCTACACTGATTGATTAGCTTCCAAATCCTTGTTTAAACAGAATGTTCATTTTGCTAAAACAACCATGTTTTTCGTACCATGTAAGTGAACCACACACACACACACACACACACACACACACACATTGGGCATAACAGTTTCACACTCACTCCTGCTGTCATGTCTTCATTGAGCATGCCTCATCTGTTCCTTTGGCTGCATGCTGACTTAGCTGTGACACACAAATGTTTACATCGGTAGCAAAACAGAAAATACCACGATAGAAGTGGCGATTCCTCATTAGGGTAGAATGCCTTACGCGCCACCCCTGTTACTCATCAGTGTTAACCAGCAAAACAAATACAAGAACACTGCAGAAATGGACAACTATGCTTCCAGATAGAAACTGCTTACCCAGGTTGTGGTATAGCTTAGAGCTGCAGCTCGACACCTTTCCACACGTGGGGCGTGTACTGGGGTGATATCAACAGAACTATGATATGGCTCAGCAGCGTTGAATATTACCCTGGCCCACCGGTGTGCATGGTGCAGTGTAACTGCACTAGCATAAGTGGTCCAGGCTGGCATGGGAAGCAGTGATGCAAGTTCATTTTGCCACGGACGGCAACCAAAATGTTCAGCAATTAACATGTAAATAGGCCGCGATGCATGTAAGACACACATGGTCCATTGGCGTATCATTATGAACCCATTCACATGCAGGTGCACGATCCTCATGACTTGTGGCTAGCCCCTCCCAGGTAAGAGCTGTTGGGGACCATCGCCACATGCAGCACAATCATGGGCATTTGCAGTAAAAAAAAAACACTATTCTGTTCAATGTTCCTGGTGCTGCAGTGGAACGCTATTCCCCTTATTGTGGACATCTGTAGAAATAAATGTAGAATTCCCCAGTATCCCTGGTGGTACAGTGGAGTGCTATCTACCCAATCGCGTTCATCTGTATAATGAAAAGACTTTGTATGATATACCTGGTGGTCCAGTGGAATGCTTTTTTCCTGATCGTGGGTATTTGTGGAAACAAATAGTTCCAATATCCCTGGAAGTGTAGTGGTACCTCCACCACCTGCCCACTGAGCCATAGCGCAATGCTCACCCCTGTTCAGCCATCAGGCAGCAGAACCCCACCCTCCTGATGGCACACCGGCTGCTGACTGATTGCTTGGTAGGGCTGTATGCCCATTGGTGAACAGCGTGAGCCGATGGGTGTGTGAACCATACCATACTACACAGCACACCCACTTGCTGATTGTACGGAACATTGATAGTGTGGTTGACGCTTTTCTGTCCCTTTGATGTGACTTTATTTGTAAGGTGAATTTCTCTATATCCTTGGTGTCCCACTGGACGACTGCCCGGTTGATCAAAGGCTACGTCAATATAACATTTACCACTAACCCTGGTGCTCTATTGTAGGTGTCTGAGTGGTGGCAGCTAGAAGTAACATAAAATTCACCTGTTTCCCCTGTTACTACAGTTGACATGTGTGCTCAATTGTGCATTAAAGTACAAATAACAGTAAACTGTTATCTGTGTTCTTTCAGTGGAAACCCCTCCTTGGCTGGTGAGCAATCTGCACTGTCATGCTTGACTCCCCCTCCTGATGAATGGCAGGCAGTACACCACCCAGCTGCTGCTCTGCTGTCTGCTGACCGACACTGTCAGTAGGGCTGTATGTTCATAATTACTCGGTGTGAGCCAATGGTCGTGCAACACATATTCCTCAACAGAATGCACATATGTGAATTGATCAATTCACATATCTCTAATGAGTACTATTGTATGGCCTGTGCGCCCATTGGATCATACTGTGTGACAATGGATCCACAGTCCTAGCAATGATTTAACTTGGCATATGGCAGGGTGGGTGGGTGACTGCTGTCCACAGCTAATGGGGGTTGGACATTAGGGATTAACGGGTGGGTGAGGTTGTCCATTGCATACTAGGTATAATAGGTTTCTTTTATTGTTTTTTTCTTAACCTGTGATTGGGCAGACATGTCCACAGAATCACCTGAGATATTGGTTTATTTTATATAAATTTTACGCAAGACTGGACTTACAGGCTCACTGTAACACCAGGGATATAGGTTAATGTTATTGTAGTTCAGTGTGGATTTGGTCTGTGGGCACATTGATGTTCTACAGGTGATTTGTTGTCCAAGAACTGCTGAGTGTCAGTGTGTCAGGCCCAAGTTTAGGGGTATTAGAGTAATATGGATGTAAATGGTTTAATAATGACATCTACTTGCCCATTTGCACTGTGCATGCATTGGAGCCCCATTTGTAAGTAAAGTTTCATATATTTTTGTCACTGCACCTAGAACAATGGAACTAGTGGTACTGTATCACCATGGTGCACTCTGGCTACTGATTCTGGGGCACTGCCACTGTGCTATGTGCACTGATGGTGGCCAGGGTGCGGTATTGAACAATGCTGGGACATGGTGCACCTCTGTTGAACATTGACTAGTGGACATTACTGCACAGGCATGACCAGCTGTACCCAGGCTTGCATCACAGACTGGCACAGCTTGAATGTCTGTTTTTCTCTTTAATTAAATATTCTAATAAAGGGAGTGGGTATATAGTAGGATGTGCCACATGTGTTATGCTTAAGTGTCCAACCTGTTATTTGTGACTGAACTACAGCAGTCATGAGACATCTATGGTGAACAAACACAGTGTTGTAGTATGTTACTTGAGAATTGTAACAGAAAAAAACAATGGTATCTCATTATATTTATTACGATTTCGAAGAAACAGATAGCATACACAGATGTATGTCAGTTATACACTTCTGAGTTTGGTTTAACTGAAGATAAACAATAACTGTCCATGGCAGTTGTGGGCTAGAATAACATATACAATATTGTAGTAGTATTATTTTTTGAATTGCTACATAAGTGAATGTTGTTATCATTCCAGTGTAAGAATATATTTGTACACATTTGAATTCTATTTGTGTGTTATGTCATCGTACGAATGACTAATACAGGCACTAACTACAATATATATGTAACCTAGATTTTGTATAGTCTATGAACACAGTTTTTACATATTGCTATACTACTCACTTATTTGATACATACTGATGTCACAAGATACAACATGCACAAAAAAATGTAATGTTATGCAGATAGTGATTTGAGATGAAAAAATAGTTTTATTTCTTTATGAAGTCCAGTAATATTATCCATGTATATGTCGCACCTCTTAATTTTGAACCTGTTGTGTTGTTGTTACATATTATCAGAATCTGTGAACTTGTGAATGGGCAGTATTCTATGTGCGAGGTGACACTGCCGTACTAGCAGGAAATGGGGTGGGCATCACTAAATAGGTGTATGGACATGTACAGCAAATGTACACATAGTGTTAAGATCACAGTGTGGCGTAGAATAATGATGTGTTCACAAGTTGTAGGAATAATATGTGACATTGTTGATACTGTTCATGTAAGTCACTTTCTCACTGTACAAATGAGAAGAGTTGCTGTGTGCATGTCACTGTTGAATACTAACAGAACATCATATAAACACAGAAGTGTCATTGAAAACAGGGATGTGTTTACATGTTTCAGTAGCACAATGACACAGTATTAAAAAATAATTTGATTACTAAAAGCATACGTGTACCTAAATATTTAGTGGTTTATGTAATCATTTTTTTTTACTTGTTTGTTTTATAGAGCCCGGGGAAGCTGAGGTTGAGAGACCAGTGGAGGTGAAGCAGGAGCCAGACACCAGCTCTCCACGTAAGTACCATCGCAACAGATATTCATACAAAATATAGTGTCACAGTATCCTGCACCAACAATGTATATTATGATGATTGTGTGTTTGCTAGGTGGTTGCAAAATAACTGGTATCATATAATGGACCTGTTCAGTGTTTTTTTTAGAACTTTAAGACTGCATGTGAAGGCGTTATAGTACTACATTGTTCAGTAGTGCAAATGAATACATTACACAACTCTGTTCACTAGAATGGTGCGAGTTTCATGTTCATTTGCTTCTGTTGTGGACAAGGTGTGTGCAGTAGTAATTGTGCATCACATGTACAAGTTCCCATACACGGATGTAGTGCCACTGAGAGGAATGAAGGGATTGGGGAGTGTACATGTTGCTGCTTAGTGGTTGGGAGAGGAGTGGCGTAGAACAACTTAACAAAGGATGTTTTACTTTAATATTATATTGCAGGGATTCCAGCAATAGGCCTGAAAGTGTTGAACTGGTACACCAGGGGCATAGGAAGCATAATTACAATAGTAGTACACAAGCCAGCATAAGGGGAGGATGAAGGTACAGCTGTAGCTTGGGAGGTCACTTACAGCTGTCAGCTGTCATATTGCACGGTGTGATGTGGCACCCAAGCTGTGAGTGCCAGCCATTGAACATTTAAAGGAGTAAATCTACTCATTAAAGTACAAGCAGCACTTCTGAGTGTATACTACCATAGTAAGAATGCCATCAAAATAGGTGTTACGGTCTATCGTATCTCCTCATTTGGACAGCTGCTGCCCTGGTAGCTGAGCCTACTGCCTCCCCCTGAGCTTCTCTGGGTGTTCCCTTCCCAGTTACAGATATTCTGAATGCATGGATTTTTAATCTGGAGCAGTTATCGTTATAACTGTCTCACATCCTATTGAACTCCTGCACCATCTCTGCCTACACCAGCCCCCTGGGCACCGCATTACATGGATCTATCACCCTCCTAGTGAAGTTCAACTCCTCCTTTCCCCTTGAATTTTCCCTCTTCTGTCTTGCAGCCATGGACTGTAGTTGCTCCCTGTTCCTTCCTTTGAACCATCCTAACTGCTGCTGTCCTATTTACAACCTTCATGTATGTGAAGACCTGTATCATGTCTCCCCGGTACGTTGTCTCTGCCAGTGTGTAGATATTTAGCTCTTCACGCCTCTCCACATAGGTCCTGTTTCCCAAGTCCTACACTATTTTGGTTGCCCTCCACTGGACTCTCTCCAGGAGTTTAATGTCTCTCTTTAAGTGTGGCCCCTGTAACTGCATACAGTGCTTGAGATGCCATCTCACCAACCACTTACACAGACAGAGTATCATTTCACTCCTTCTGGACACAATCCCACTAGTGATGCATCCCAGCATCCTGTTGTCCTTAGCTGCTGCCCTCCAACAAGTCTCCAAGTTGTTCATCATGACATCCAACAACAGCCCCAAGTCCTTGTCAGCGACCAAAACTTATACCATTTCAACCCCCACCATGGACACTTGGTATGGGTTTCTGTGTCCCATGTGCAGTACCTTGCACTTCATTGCATTGAACCTCATCGTTCACTTTCTAGAGCATCTTTCCAGAGCCTCCAGTGCAGCCTGTAGGGCAACCGCCCCTTCTCGTCATCCACCAAAGTCCCCAGTTTTGAGTCATCCGCAAAGAGACTCATCTTACTCCTGATACCTGTCCTTATGTCAGACAACATAGGTGGTGAACAAGGGGGCTCAAGTGCTGATCCCCATGGAAATCTACTACTGACCCTCTTGGAAATGAGACTATCCTGCCAATTATAAAGCTCTGGGTTCACTTCTGGAGCCAATTGGCTATCAGTCTGATGTGTACCCACATCGTGAGCTGCATATTGGGTTTGTATGTATCATGGCATGAGAATGAACCTGCTAATTGTGTTTCATAATCTACTGTTATGTTTAGATAGAACGGTAATCAATGGAGGCCCTATGGCACGGTAAAATATCGCACTGGCACGCATCACTGTGTTGTTCATGGTGTCACAGTTATGTTTCTTGTACAGCACTTTTGACATATCTCCTACTCTTTATTTACATGCTTTGTACAGAAAATGTCAGATTAAGTACTTAGTAAAGTCAGTCAACTCCTGCTGACTAAATCTGTAAGATGGTTTCAAGTATTAGAAGACCATTGTGCCACTTGGAGTAGAAAATTAGCTGTTAGCATTCTATCTGGTCATGGACATCTATCACAAACACTATTGTCAAATTGATCATATAGTGAAGAAGGCTTAAGATTGTTATAAAGTTGTTTAATTAAAATAGAAATAAGGAACTTTCACTAATTGTGTTGCTGGCTAGTTAATCACGGTTTAGGACATTTTGCCATTTGGTTACACTTTCCACCACACTACAGGCATGCAGATCATCAGAATAATATACAAATGACATTTTCTTAATGGCTTACTGCTTAATCAATGCTATGTCAATAAAATAATTTTTTTATATATGGAAATAAGTGCAGAGGGTGAATAACAGCTTGACATGTGTGTGTCTTTTGTAGCACTCATCACACTGATGATGATGATGTACACATTTAATTATGTTATCATACTGTTGGTGTACAGGTACTCGAATATTCTCTTGCATTCTTCTGGTGTGGAAAAATAATATTGCCACAGATGCTAAAGTATAGTTGTTCACACACAATGAAGATATTGTATTAGTGTATGACAATGTACTGTTTATTATGCCAAACCATTTAGATACTGAGTATGTTGTATGGTAAGTTAAATAAAAGAATAGTATAGGAAGTGCACTGTTCTTATTACTTTTTTTATGTTTCAACACACGACATAATATGCTATGAAAGTATTATCACTGAACAGACAAGAATCTATATTTGTATCACAGTTCTAAATTGTGTTATTTGTGGCAACAAAATGTATAACTATTTAAGCAATAAGGCATGACCAGAGGTTATGTTAATGGTCTTTTAATCACCTTCTAGGGGTTTAATATGGCCGCAGGCGTGGCAGTGCCACATTCTAGAGGTGTGATTAATTGACCATTTACATAACACCTGGGAGTGCTTTATTGCTATTATAATAAAAATGTTTTTAAATAGTGTTAAACCTTGTTCAGCATATTATTAGGCTGTACATGTATGTTAATCAAAGATTTACATAGGGTTGATAGAATATTTACAGCCAATCAGAAAGCTCCATTTCTCAGATGCTTTTCATAATACTTAATTAGATACATATTATAAGGTGAAACACAGAAAGGACATCACTGTTTTGAGGCTGATGTACTGATTAATGTTTTTTGATTCTTTGTAGGGCGCCGCCATGTGAAACGCTGTACTGGCCACTGCTGCTGTTACCGGAGGCTTGAGCGCAAGGTTGACGGTCTCAAAAAAGATAATGTTGCGCTCCTTGAAGGATAGCAGAGAACGCTGTCCTTCATGGAAGTGCTTGTGCTTGAGCCTGTGGTGACAGCGGCCACTGACACCGTGGCCAATACCAGCACTTCACCTCCACCACCATCATCTGTCCCATCCAGCTTCCCCGGGGCGAAGTGACCACTCTCCACCACAGTCCAGTATCTCCTCCGGAGGATGCAACAGCTTCCACTTTGGTTGTGCCTCCACATTGAATCCAGTTTCCAGCTTAGACTGCCTCAAGCAGCACACACCTCTCACAAACAGTGGCTGCAACAATTTATTAATAACAATTGTTTCATAACTATATATTTTTTTTGTATATAGAAGAAAAGTTTTATAACAACAAATATTTATTTTTTTATGTATAATATTTTTAAGTTATGCCAGAAAGTGCTGTTTTCTCTTTGTCTTTTTTAACTTTTAAAAAGTTGTTTCTTTTTCTAATTTATTTTGTAAAGAATAACTTTTTTACTTGTAATTTTAAAGACGTATTTTTTTACTTTTATAAAAAAATAAATATTTTCTAAATAACACTTTTTGCTTGTGTTATCATTCAATTGTGGGAATGTTTATCATCAATATTTGTTACAAGGGCTAGACAACTGTGCTTTTGTCATTACCTCAAACATTCTAGAAGATTTATGTGGGATTAAAATCTACATACATATGTAGGTTACTATATTTTTAAAAAGGTGTCACACTATTTTAAGAAGTTTCATAATTGTGGCCATAAGGGTCTTGCAGGGATTATGTCAATGGACAGTTAACCAGCCTGTGAGTGTATCTGTTAGGCTGTACATGTTGAGTCATTCTACACCAGTAGCAGGTGATTAACAGACCATTAATACAACTGCTGGGCATGTTTTATTGGCTATATATTATATAAGAAACCATTCAGCTTACCTAGTTTGGTAAAGAAGATTTACGTAGAAAGAATTCAAGCTTTAAACAGATAGCACATTTGAATTCTTGTAATTTTATGGACGTTGAAGTGTTATGAGAACATTCTTGTACGTACATTAGTAAGTATGAGTTCTGTGAGTTTTTTTTTGCCTAGTACAGAGACAGAGGAGGAAGATGTAAGATATGAATGTTTAAACGTTTGCTAATAAATAGAGTACTACATTCTTTATGTGTCAGAAAACTGGGTACATTGACTGCAAAAAGATAATGAGTAAAACACTGCAACATTATAACTTAGTATTGACATAACAGTGGTAAGTGAAAGCACATACATATATATAAAAAGCAATATGGTTGAGATGGATGTTGTCTTAGTCTTCATAACAGAAAATACTATTAGATGAGTTACTTTGTTATTCATTTTGGTGCATTTCGCTATGTATGTGCAGTACTGGTACAACAAAAAATCATATACTATTGGTACTAATCATTCTTAAAAAGATAGGATATTCATGGCAAAAAAAAACTCTGTTTAATGCATAAGTTAGGGTTGTTCCACAGTGACAAAAACAAGGAAATTCGATGTTAGGGTTGAAAACCCTAACTCCGAATTCATCCCCCCAGCACCACACACACAGACACACACACACATGCAAGTGTGGGGAGGACCAAGGCAACACACTAGGTAAGGCCATGCAACTACTAAGTGCAGTTCGTTGTGTGCACCTGCAATCAGGGATGTGTACGTTTGGTGTACATGTCCTCAGTTTTGCTGTTGATCTCCACTGAGCATGCAGTACCTGTTCAGGTGGGTGGGGATGTCTTGTAGTACATTTAGACAATTGTTTTTTTATTTCTGTCACCTGCTGCTGGTTGCCTGTCATTGGTCGTGTTGCCTTGGTCCTCCCCCCTACTTGCATGTGTGTGTGTGTGTCTGTGTGTGTGTGTGCTGGGGCGTGATTTCGGATATGGGTTCCTAACACCAAATTTCTCACTTTGTCGCTGTGGAACAACCCTAACTTATGCATTAAACTGAGTTTTTTTCCATGAATATATATAAATAGATAGATACGTAGTATATATATATATATATATATATATATATACACACACACATACTATCTATATATTCATGGCAAAAAACTCCATTTAATGCATCAGTTAGGGTTGTTCCACAGCAACAAAAGTGAGAAAATTCAGTGTTAGGATTGAAAACCCTAACTCCGAATTCAACCCCCCAGCACCACACACACACACAGACACACACACACACATATGCAAGTAGGGGGAGGACCAAGGCAACACAACCAATGACAGGCAACCAGCAACATGTGACAGAAATAAAAAACAATTGTCTAAATGTACTACGAGACATCCCCACCCACCTGACCAGGTACTGCATGCACAGTGGAGATCAACAGCAAAATTGAGGCCATGTACACCAAACATACACATCCCTGATTGCAGCTGCACACAACGTACCACACTTAGTAGTTGCATGGCCTTACCTACCGATGCCCCACACCCCACCACACCTGGTACTGTACTGTTAGTGGAAATCAATGATGAAGTTGCATGATCACAGTTGTACAAAGGTTTTAACACTACTGAGTACACATTAATTAAGAGAACAACATAAATTAACTACAAGACACAGCCATCATCAAGATAAAAGTAGTGTTGCATTTACTATGTGATTTACATAGTAGTAAATTTACTGCAGCTGTATACTCAAGATAGAGAGGCTGATTGCAAGGTATGGAAAAGCATTACCTGTACAAGGATGTGAAACTTCTAATGTCAGTATCAGACACACAGTTTACTGATGAAAGTGTACTGTTGATGTACATATATATACCTTCAGTGTGTCTTGTGTACTAAAGATGCAGTAACTATTCTTTGTAAGAAACAGTGTAATTGCCTTGGTGAGGCCAAGCAACTTCTAAATATCCTAGCACTACTGAACCAACAATGACGTAGCTGTATCGCAGATGTCTATAGGATAAATTTTCCTGTAGGCGCTTACTGAGTATGTACTTCCTGGTAAAGACAATGTCATTGCCTCTGTGATGACTCACTTATTGAAATAGTGGTACATTTAGTATTGTTGCAATGAGTGATCTATACCACTTATGGACACAGCCTGACTTTTTTAGTAGTTGTTTTATACTCAGGCTGCAGTGCCTAGTCTTTGGGTTTGGCACAATTATGTCACTGATGCTATCAAAGTGATAACTATGTTAATTGTGTTACAACAGGAATCAAGTAGGTATAGTGTAGATGCAAATAGAATGTCTTTTAGTATTGATTTTACTCACAATGGGATAAGTGTAGTAGGACGGGAGGGGTCATTCTCTATCACAGACTTTGTCAGTTATAATCACACTAAGGTTTGGATGGCTGCAATCATCAAGTTACATTGTTCATCTTCATGAGCTAATCTTCACTGCTGTTCTCCAGTAACTACATGTAGATGGGGTGACTGGGTGGAGAACTGTGTTGCAAAGGTCCTGCAGTGCCTAGCAGAGGGAGAGTATCTATACATGAAGGTAATCAGACATATTATACCTGTACAACTCCTTGGTTTTGCTCTGCTCTATAGCTGAGGTGGCCCACCAGATGTGGCGGGGTGTGTGGCATCAGTAGGTAAGGCTATACAACTACTAAGTGTGGTACGTTGTGTGCACCTGCAATCAGGGATGTGTACGTTTGATGTACAGGTCATGTTGCCTTGGTCCTCCCCCCTACTTGTATATGTGTGTGTGTGTATGTGTGTGTGTGTGTGTGTGTGTGTGGTGGGGGTGAATTTGGAGTTAGGGTTTTCAACCTTAACACTGAATTTCCTCACTTTTGTCACTGTGGAACAACCCTAACTGATGCATTAAACAGAGTTTTTTGCCATGAATATCCTGTCTTTTTGAGAATGATTAGTACCAATAGTATATGATTTTTTTGTTGTACCAGGACTGCACATACATACTGAAATGTACCAAGATGAAGAATACAGTAACTCATCTAATACTATTTTCTGTTATGAAGACTAAGTGAACATCCATCTGAACCATATTGCTTTTTATATTTCTGTATTTACTTTCACTTAACACTGTTATGTCAATACTAATTTATTGTGTTGCAGTGTTTTACTCATTATCTTTGTGCAGTCAATGTACCTACTCTTCTGACAGATAAAGAATGTAGCACTCTATTTGTAAGCACACTTTTTAAATATTCATATTTTACATCTTCCTCTTCTGTTTCTGTACTAGACCGAAAAACAGACAGACTCATACTTACTAATGTAGGTACAAGAATGTTCTCATAACACTGCAACATCCATAACTTTACAAGAATTGAAATGTGTTATCTGTTAAAACCTCGAATATTTTCTATAACAATCTTCTCCATCAAACTAGGTAAGCCGAATGGTTTCTTATATAATATATAACCAATAAAGCATGACCAGCAGTTGTATTAATGGCCTGTTAATCACCTGCTACTGTTGCAGCATGACTCCACATGTACAGCCTAACAGATGCACTCACAGGCTGATTAACTGTCCATTGACATAATCCCTGGAAGACCCTTATGGCCACAATTATTAAACTCATCTTAAATAGTATGACACCTTTTTCAATATATATTATAAAAAGGGTCTGAAAAACATAGCTTTCTGATTGGCTGCAAACATTCTAACAGCCTTATGTTAATCTTTTATTAACATACATGTAGAGCTTAGCCATATGCTGAACAAGCTGTAACTCTGTTTAAAAACATTTTTTATTATAATAGCAATAAGGCACTCCCAGGGATTATGTTAACAGTCAGTTAATCACCCTCTAGGGGCATTTGGTACTCAGCTACACCTCGTGACACAGTACACCCCTAGAAGGTGATTAACAGACCATTAACATAACCCTTGGTCATGGCTTATTGCTTAATTAGCCTACATATGTATCTTGATCCCACAATAGCGTACTACCACAACCAAAAAGTAATATTTACGAAATTTTTTTTATAAAAGTAAAAAAATATTTTGTTTAAAATCTCAAATACAAAAGTCATTCTTTACAAAAAGAAAATAGAAAAATATACAACTTTTAAAATGTGAAAAAAAGAGAGAGAAAAATAGTGATTTGTAATCATTTTTAAATATAATACATACAAAATATATATTTGTTTTTATTAATTTTTTGCTCTATATAAAACATAAAAAAAACAAACAAAATAAATATAATAATCAAAGAAGTACTCTATTAAATAATTAGCAGCCACTGTTTGCGAGAGATGTGTGCTGCTTGAGGCAGTCCAAGCTGCAAACTGTATCCGATGTGGAGGCGCAACAGAAGTGGAAGCTGTTGTGCTCTCCAGAGGAGATACCGGACTCTGGTGGAGAGTGGTCACTTCGCCCCAGGGAAGCTGGATGGTACAGGTGGTGGTGGAGGTGAAGTGCTGGTACTGGCCACGGTGTCAGCAGCCGCTGTCACCACAGGCTCAAGCACAGGGTTGATAGTCTGCTGTTGCGCTTCCATGAAGGACAGAAATTTCTGCTGTCCTTCACAGAGCACAACGTTATCTTTTATGAGACCGTCAACCTTGTGCTCAAGCTTCAATGTAACAGCAGCAGTGGCTAGTACATTTTTGTATTATGCACCCTACAAAGAGTCAAAACATAAATCAGTACATCAGCCCTCAAAACAGTGATGTCTTTTCTGTCTTTCACCTTACAATATTTATATCTAATTCAGTAATAGTTATAAATTTTTTTGCCACTACTGACACTATTTAGAACTGTGATACAAATATAGATATTTGTCTTGCCTGTTCAGTTAGAATATGTTTGCACCATAGAAACATAGAAGTTGACAGCAGATAAGGACCGAAAGGCCCATCCAGTCTGCCCATTTCTTTTTTCTACCTTATAAATGTGCCATCTGCCTTTGCTCTGTCAGTGGCCTATCTATTCATAGTCATTTGTATTGCTCCCTTATGCCTATCCCATACCTGTTTGAAGCCCTGCACTGTATTCATAGCCACCACTTCTTGTGGTAAGCCATTCCGTGCATCCACCAACCTTTCTGTGAAAAAGAATTTCCTCACATTCCCCTTAATCGTCCCCTCTAATCTCATGCTGTGTCCTCTTGTCCTGCTATTTTTCTTATATTTAAACATGTTAGACTCTTTCACCTTGTTAATGCCCTTAAGGTGTTTGAATGCCTCGATCATATCACTCTCTCCTCCTTTGCTCAAGGGTATACATATTGAGCTCTGTTAATCTGTCCTCATATGCTTCTGATGCAGTCCCTGCACTATTTTGGTTGCCCTTCTGACTGCCTCAATTTGGTTAATGTCCTGTGAAGGTGTGGCCTCCAATACTGCACGAGTACTCCAGATGGGGCCTAACTAGTGTCTTGTAAAGAGGGATTATTACCTCCTCTTACGACTTTTGATACCTCCTACTAATACACCCTAACACCCCCTAGCCTTACTTACTGCTTTAGAGGTCTGCTTGAATGATTTCAGGTCATCCGTGATGATGATGCCCAAGTCTCTTTCTTCCTTTGTGACTGCTAGTAACTCCCCTCCCAGCCTATAGGTGGCTTCAGGGTTTCTCTTCCCTATGTGCATGATCTTGCACTTCTTTGCATTAAATCCCAGTTGCCACTCTTCTGACCATTTTGCTAGTTTATCCAGATCTCTTCTTATTCTGCCCACCCCATCTGGATCATCTACTCTGTTGCAGATCTTGGTGTCATCTGCAAACAGACAAGCCTTACCCTCTAGTCCATCCGCAAGATCACTAATGAAGATGTTGAAGAGGACTGGCCCCAGGACTGATCCCTGAGGTACCCCACTTGTGACTTGCATCTCTTCTGACTGTATACCATTTACCACCACTCTCTGTTTTCTACCCGTCAACCAGTTTGCCACCCAGTTGACCAACTTCTGACCCACCCCAAGCCTACCCAGCTTATTTATCAATCTTCTATGTGAACAGTGTCAAAAGCTTTGCTGAAGTCAAGGTAGGCAACATCAACTGCTCCCCCTTGGTCCACCACTCTGGTTACCCAGTCAAAGAAATCTATGAGATTAGTTTGACAGGACCTTCCTTTTGTAAACCCATGCTGTCTTGGATCCTGTGCCCCTATGGATTCCAGGTGTTGCACTATCCTTTCCTTAAGGAGTGCCTCCATAATCTTGCCCGCTGCTGAGGTAAGACTGATTGGTCTGTAGTTCCCCACCTCCTGCCTGCTACCACTATTGTGAAGCGGGATCACATGAGCCCTTCTCCAGTCTTCTGGGACCTCTCTTGTGCTCAGAGACTCACTAAACAGTTCTGCTAATGGCTCTGCTAGTTACACCCTTAGCTCCTTAAGTACCCTGGGATGTATGCCATCAGGTCCCATTGCCTTATCCACCCTGAGCTTAGCAAGCTCTTGTAGGACCCTTTCTTTTGTGAAGGGAGTAGTGCTCACCTCCCTCCCCTGTGTCCATGATGTTGAGCTGTGGGCCCTGCCCTACCTCTCTTCAGTAAATACTGAGCAAAAGTATCTATTTAGGATAGATGCCTTTACAGGGTCCTCCTCCTCACATGCTCCTTTCTCCATTAAGCTTAGCATACTCTCTGGACTTTCTCCTCTCACTAATGTATCTATAGAAAGTCTTGTCACCTTCTTTTACTGTTCGTGCTAGTTTTTCCTCAGTTTGGGACTTTGCCTGCCTTACTGCCTTCCCTGCTTCCCTTAGGGCAGTTTGGTATGCCTCCCTATCTTCATCCCATTGTGTCCCCTTATATTTTCTGAAGGCCAGCCTTTTGGCTCTGACCTTTTCTGCTACTGTATTTGAGAACCAAAGTGGTTCCTTCTTCTTTGCACTTCCTTTTCTGTCTAACACAATGGATGTTGCTTCAAGTATTGCATCCTTAATGCTTGCCCACTTTGCCTGTACCCCTCACCTGTGTTTCTTTTGCCAGGGCTAGCTTAACTCTGTTGGCCATCTTATCAAAGTCAGCTCCTCTGAAGTCCCATATTTTTGCCTTGGAATGGGATGATTTAGATGTAGTAGCCAAATTGAACCATACCATGTGATGGTCACTGGCCCCCAGGTGACCTTCTACCTGGAGATCTGTGATCCCTTCCTTGTTAGTCAGTACTAGATCTAGGATAGCCCTGTCTCTCATGGGTTGCTGTACCAGTTGTTTGAGGCCCTTCCTCTGCAGGGAATCCACTATGTGTCTAGTTCTGACAGATGTTCCTGCTGGTGTTGACCAATCTGTATCCGGCATGTTGAAGTCTCCTATTATCAGAACCTCCCCTTTAGCTGTCATGTTTTGTATATCTTCTAACAGTAATGTGTCTATGTTCTCCCCCTGGTCTGGGGGCCTGTAGACAACCCCAGTTCTTATGGCTGTCCCATTTCCTGTTTCCAGGGTGACCCACAGTTCTTCTGGCTCCTTATGTGTATTCTGAATTTCTGTAGCTTTGATATTTTCATTGACATACAGGGCCACTCCTCCCCCCCTTTTTGCACCTCAGTCTCTTCTGAACAATACATAGCCAGGTACTGAAGTCTCCCAAGTGTGGTTACTAGTAAACCACATCTCACTAATTGCTACTATGTCCAGTTTAGCCTCTGACATTATTGCCTGAAGGTCTGGGATCTTATTTCCCAGGCAGTGAGCATTTGTGTACATGATTTTCCATTGGCCAGATTTTGGTGTAATAGTTGTTGGGCGAGGTTTGGCATTACCCTGTCGCGTGGTATGGGAGACAAACCTTTTCTTACCTGGTGATGCAAATGAACTGCAAACATGCTAATCCCTGTTTGACCATTAGCTGAGGGGAGGGGTTCTTCCATTCGACGTATGGGGTGCTGCACCCCTCTCCCCATTTGCTAGTTTAAATATTCTGCAAAGACATCAAACTTCTGACCCAATGCACTGACTCCCTCCTTAGTCAGATGCAGTACATCAAATTTAAAGAACTTTTGCTCCCAGAACTGTTGCCAGTTCCCTACAAATCTGTGTCCTTTTTCCTGGCACCAGCCCTTGAGCCACATGCTTAGCTCCCCTATCTCCCCTTCTCTGGCCTTCTGTCTATCTGCTCCCCTCTCCCACACTGGCAGGATCTCAGAGAAGGAGATGCCAGACGAAATAGATGATAGTTTGTCACCCAGCCTGGTCAGGTGTTCCTTGGTCTCCACAACTGACCGGCTGGTGAGATCATTAGTCCCTATGTGTACTAGGGCATCAATGTTTTCTCCTGCTTTGTGAACAATTTTAGCAATGCGGTCAGTGTCTCTCCATGCTGATGTACCTGGGAGACATCTGACCATTAATCCTGACTGGAGATGGGTATCAACTCCCCGAATCATGGAGCCTCCTATGATCAGAAGTTTTTTGGATTTCCTTTTTGCTTTTTTTGTTTTGGTTCCTGATTTGGGTGAGTTTTGTTGTGCTAGCTCCTGTGCTGCAGTGTCCTGCTCTGCAGTGTCTTCTGCCTCTTTGATTTCAGAGGTAGAGGCAGATACCTGTTTGTAGTGTTTATATGGTTTTTGGAGGTAATATGTTGGAGACCAGAGAGTGATGGGGCACCCGATTTGCCCCTCCTAACCACCTGCCAACCTCCAGGACCAACTACCCTCTGCGGTCGAGGTTTTTCTATTGGATGCTGGGGAAATGGTGGGTGGTTCTTATAATGTATTTCCTCTTGAATATGAAATTTGAGGCGTGCAATCTCTGCCCATGCTGCCCGGAGCTGAGCCCTAAGATCTCCAAAGGCCCAGCATGTAGGACAGTGTCCTAAATCCTGCAAGAATGTCCTTCTGAAAATTGTTCCACAGTACCTGCAGTTAATGATATCCATTCCAGATAAGTTGCTGGGTTTATAACCTAGTCAGAGTAATTAGAAGGAAAAAAAGGGGGAAAAAAATGCAAGTAATGGTTTGATTGTGTTTTGTTTAACTTGTTATAACAACACATTAAATTACTAGTGCCCCTGTAAATGAGCTCACCTTGTGGAGGCCCCACTGATCCACCCCTTCCTGCTCTGCCACAGCAAATGTCACAACTGTGGTACCCTATAAAAGGAGTGTAGTGTGGGGTGGTTGGGGATGGGGGGGTGGCTGGGCCCTTTCCTGCCAAAAACGAAACCACGGACGAAAGAAAAGGAGGTAAGAGCAGAAACAATCAGTCAACAACAAATGCAGTAACCCTGAAAGCTTATCCTAATGTTAGATAAAACTGTAAAGCCTGTAAAGCACCACCTGTAATAATTTCAGGAAGATATACGCTGTAAGAAACACTTTACAGAGAAAATAAACAATGAAATGTTAGCAACAAACAGTAGCAATCCTGTGAGTAAAAATAAAACAACACCACACAGTAAATCTGCTTAGCCAAAATAAGTCTTAATCCTTTTCCTTGCTCTGGTAAATTTCTACTCTGCCTATCAAGCAGTCTTAGAAGGAAAGAGCTCAGGTGAAGCCTAGGTGCCTTGGCAAGCAAACCAAGTCTTCACCTCCAAGCTATCAACTAACCTGACATTTTAATCCTTTTCTGTTGGAAATTACTGACAGTTTGCCAGCTCCACTTCTACATACACACTAATCCTATGGAAGAGCTGTGGAGGAAGCAATTAGCTCCTTCAATGTGAGAAGGAGACTGAAACACCTCTGAGACAACAAACCTTTTCAACAAACAAAAAAACAAGAATAAAATAAAACACAGTGTCAAACAGTAATTTTGCTTAGCCCAATGATAAAAAGTCACAAATGTAAGCTCCACCTGTAATACAGTAATTTCAGAGAAGATATACCCTGTAAGAAACACTTTGCTACAGAGAAAAATAAAGCAGTAACAGAAGATATACCTTGCAAAAGACAATTTGAATCAGAAGATTACAGCAGTAATCTGTTAGCACACACCTGTAGGCACACCTTGTAATAATGCAGAAGAAGGTATACCAGCAACAATAATTTGAATCAGAGGAAAATAAAGCAATGAAATGTTAGCAACAAACAGTATCAATCCCTGTGAGTAAAAATTAAAAACAACACCACACAGTAAATCTGCTTAGCCAAAATAAGTCTTAATCCTTTTCCCTTGCTCTGGTAAGTTTCTCTACTCTGCCTTTCAAGCAGTCTTAGAAGGAAAGATCTCAGGTGAAGCCAGGTGCCTTGGACAGCAAACCAAGTCTTTTGTTGTCAACATAAACAGAGTTCTAAGAACAGTACACTTCCTATACTATTGTTGTATTTAACTTACTATACAGCAATAGCCAGTATCTAAATGGTTTAGCATAATAAACAGTACAATCTCATACAGTGATACTACGTCTTCATTGTGTGTGGACAACTACACTTTAGCATCTGTGGCTATGGTATTTCTTCACACCTGCAAGAGAATATTCGACTACCTGCACACCAACAGTATGATTACATAATTTAATGTGTACATCATCATCATCAGTTTAATGAGTGCTACAAAAGACACACACATATCAAGTTGTTATTCACCCTCTGTACACATTTCCATGTATAAAAATCATATTTAACTGACATAACATTGATTAAGCAGTAAACCATGAACAAACTGTCATTTGTTATGTTATTCTCATGATCTGCATGCCTGTAGTGTGGCAGAAAGTGTAACCAAATGCCAAAATGTCCTAAGTCGTGATTAACTGACCAGCAACACAATCAGTGAAAGTTTCTTATTTGAATTTTAATTAAACAACTTAATAACACTCTGAAGTCTTCTTCACCATATGATCAACTTCACAATAGTGTTTGTGATAGATGTCCATGACCAGTTATGTTTTCAGCAAATTTTCAACTTCATCTGTCACAATGGTTTTCTAATACTTGAAACCATCTTACAGATTTAATAAGCAATAGTTGACTGAGTTTACTAACTACTTACTCTAATACATTCTGTACACATCATGTAAATAAAGAGTAGGAGCTATGTTCAGAAGTGGTGTGCAAGAAATACAACTGTTACGCCATGCATAACACAATGATGCATGCCAGTGCAATATTAAAAAGTGTTATGGCCCTGCCATTAAATACCATTCTATCTAAATAGAACAGTAGAATATGCAACACAATTATCATGTTCATTCTCATTCCATGTCACATACAAAACCAATATGCAGCCCAGGATGTATTAACACATCAGATGGATTGCCAATTGACTCCAAAAATGAACCCAGAGCTTCATAATTGGCAGGATAGTCTCATTCCCAAGGAGGGTCATCAGTAGGTTTCCACAGGGATCTGTACCTGGGCCCCTCCTGTTCACCACCTATGTGTCTGACATAAGGGCAGGTATCAGGAGTAAGATGACTCTGTTTGCAGATGACTCAAAACTGGGAGCATTGGTGGATGGGCAGAGGGGGCAGTTGGCTCTACAGGCTTCCCTGGAGGCAATGGAAAGATGATCTAGAAAGAGTATGATGAGGTTAAATGCAGTGAAGTGCAAGGTACTGCACCTGGGACACAGAAACCCATACCAAGTGTGCACCCGGGGAGGGTGAAATGCTACAAGTTTTTATTGCTGACAGGGACTTGAAGCTGTTGTTGTATGTCAAGATGAACAACTTGGACACTTGCATGAGGGCAACAGCTAAGGACAACAGGATGCTGGGATGCATCGATAGTGGGATTGCCTCCACAAGGAGGGAAGTGATACTCTATCTGTGTAAGTGGTTGGTGAGACCGCATCTCAAGTACCGTATGCAGTTGTGGATACCACACTTAAAGAGAGACATTAAACTCCTGAAGAGGGTCCAGAGGAGGACAATAAAAATAATGTGGGACTTGGGGAACAGGACCTATGTGGAGAGGCATGAAGAGCTAAATATGTACACATTGGCAGACACAAGGGACTGAGGAGACATGATAGAGGTCTTCAGGTACATGAAGGGGGTAAATAGGAGAGTAGTAGTTAGGATGGTTCAAAGGAAGGAAGGGGGGAAACCATCGCTGCAAGCCAGAGGAGGGAAAATTCAGGAGGAAAAGAAGGAAGTGTACTTCACTAGGAGGGTGGTGGATCCATGTAATGTGCTGTCCAGGGGGCTGGTGTGGGCAGACATGGTGCAGGGGTTCAAAAGGATGTGGGACAGTCATAGGATAATGGTTCCAGAATAAAAATTCAATGTAGTCAGAATATCTGGAACTGGGAAGGGAGCAGCCAGAGAAGCCCAGGGGGAGGCAGCAAGCTCAGATACCAGGGCATTGGCTGCCCAAATGAGTAGAAGCAATAGGCCATAACACCTATTCTAGTGCCATTCTTACTATGTTAGTATACACTCAGAAGTACGGGTTGTACTTTAATGAGTAGATTTGCTCTTTTAAATGTTCAACAACTGCCACTCACAGCTTGGTTGCCACATCAGACCTTGCAACATGACAGCTGACAGCTCTGAGTGACCTCCCAAGCTACAGCTGCATCTTCATCCTGCCCCCTATGCTGACTGTGTGTATTACTATAATAATTATACTTACTGTGTCCCTGGTGTCCCACTACAACACTCACAGGCCTATTGCAGGAATCCCTGCAATATAATATCAAAGTAAAACATCGTTTGTTAACTTGTTCTACACTGCTCCTCTCCCAACCACTAACCAGTAACATTTACACTCCCAACCCCTTCACTCCTCTCAGTGGCAGTATGGACCTGCATGTGAACTTGTACGCATGATGCATAATTACTGACTCTGTGGAATAGGGCTGAGCACACATTGTCCACAACAGAAGCAAATGAATATGAACTTTGCACCATACTAGTGAACACAGATGTATAATGTATTCATTTGCATCTCTGAACAATGTAGTACTAAACAGCCTTCACATGCATTCTTTAAGTTATGAAAGAATGCTGAACAGTCCTACAATATGAAATCAGTCATTACGAAACCACCTAACAAACACACAACGATCATAACATACATTGTTGGTTCAGGATACTGTAACACTATATCTTGTATGAATATCTGTTATGATGGTACTTATGTGGAGAGCTGGTGCCTGGCTCCTGCTTCACCTCCACTGGTCTCTCAACCTCAGCTTCCCCGGGCTGTATGAAACAAACAAGTAAAAACAATGATAACATATACCACAAAATGTTAAGGTACAACTATACTTTTTGTTATGAACTGTATTTTTAATACTCCGTCATTGTGTAACTGAAACATGTAAACACATCCCTCTTTGCAATGACACTTCTGTCTTTATATGATGTTCTGTTATTAATCAACAGTGACATGCACACAGCAACTGTTCTCATCTGTACAGTGAGAAAGTGACTTACATGAACAGCATCAACAATGTTACAGATAATTCCTACTATTTGTGACTACATCATTATTATACGCCCCACTGTAATTTTAACACCATGTGTGTACAGTGCTGTAGATGTCCATAGACCTATTCAGTGATGCCCACCCCATTTCCTGTTAGTATGGCAGGGTCACCATACACATAGAATACTGTACATTCACAAATTCACAGGTTCTGAAAAAATGTAACAAGAACACAATAGGTTCAAAATCATTATCTGTAACATATACATGGATTATATTACTGAACTTCATAAAGAAATGTTACTGTTTTTGTTGTCTAATATCACTATCTGCATAACAGAAACATTTGAACTTTAAATTCAAACGTGCGAAGAGGGACTGAAGGACTGAAGGACTGAAGGAGCTTAGTGTGTACACCCTTGAGGAAAGAAGGGAGAGAGGGGACATGATAGAAACTTTCAAGTACCTCAAGGGAATCAACAAAGTCCAAGAGGGTAGCATCTTTCTGAAAAAGAGATATGCAGGAACAAGGGAGCACAATTTGAAGATAGAGGGGGGACGGCTCAGAGGTAATATGAGGAAGTATTTTTTTCACGGAAAGGGTTGTGGATGCGTGGAACAGCCTCCTGAGGAGGCTGTGGAGTCAAGAACAGTGGGGGAATTCAAGAATGCATGGGACAGACATAAGGCAGTCCTAGTGGGGGGTAGGAGGAAGTAAGCTGTTGGTTAACTAGGATCTGTAGCTTATCTGTTAGGTAGGAAATTGGGCAGACTAGGTGGGCCAAGCGGTCCTTATCTGCCGTCAAATTCTAAGTTTCTATGTTTCTATATGTTTCTATTTCTTGTGCATATTGTGTCTGTTAACAACAGTATGTATCACATAAGTGAGTAGTATAGCAGTATGTAATAACTCTCTTCATATAGTATAGAAAATCCAGGTAACATATATATTGTAGTGAGTACCTGTATTAGTCATTCGTACGATGACATAACACAAAAATAGAATTCAAATGTGTATAAATATATTCTTACACTACAATAACAACAACATGCACTTATTTAGCAACTCAAGAAATAATAGTACTACAATATTGTATATGTTATCCTAGCTCACAACTGCCATGAACAGATAGGGTTCATCTTCAGTTAAACCAAACTGAGAAGTGTATAACTGAGGTATGTCTGTCCATGATATCTGTTTCTTCTAAATGGTAATAAATATAATGAAATACCATTTTTTTCCTTTTAAAATTCTCAACTTACATACTCAAATATGGTGTTTGTTTACTGTAGATGTGTCATGACTGCTGTAGTTCAGTCACAAATTACAGTTTAGAGACTTAACCATGACACATGTGGCACATCCTACTATATACCCAGTCTCTATAGTAGTATATTTAATTAAACAAAAAAACAGATATTCAAGCTGTGCCAGTCTGTGACACAAGTCTGGGCACAGCTGGATGTGCCTGACACTGTTTAAAAACATGTTTAATTATAATAGCAATAAGGCACTCCCAGGGAATATGTTAATGGTCAGTTAATCACCATCTGGGGGCATGTGGCACTTGGCTACACCTCATGCCACAGTACAACCCTAGAAGGTGATTAACAGACCATTAACATAACCCTTGGTTATGCCTTATTGCTTAAATGTCAAACTCTCCCTCCCAATTAGCGGTGGAGAGCAGCAACCCACCCAACCCTGCCATATGCCAAGTTACATCATCGCTACGGCTGTGCATCCATTGTCACACAGTGTGAACAATGGTCATACAGCCCATATGATAGTACACATTAGAGATATGTGCATTGATCAATTCACATTTTTTGCATTCTGTTGAATAATATGTGCTGCACGACCATTGGCTCACACTGTGTAATTATGGACATACAGCCCTACCAACAGTGTCGGTCACCAGACAGCAGAGCAGCAGGTGGGTGGTATACTGCTGACTGTCATTCATCAGGAGTGGGGGTAAAGCATGACAGCAGGGATTACTTGCCAGTCAAGGAGTGGTTTCCATTTAAAGAACACAGATAGCAGTTAACTCTTATTTGTACTTTACTCCACAATTGACTACACATATCAACTGGAGTACCAGGGGAAACAGGTGGATTTTATGTTACTTCTGCCTACAACCACTCAGACACCTCCACTAGAGCACCAGGGTTAGTGGTAAACATAATATTTACATTGCCTATGATCAGGCAGGCAGTCATCCAGTGGGACACCAGGGATATAGAAAAATATAACTTACAAAAAAAGTGCACATGAAAGGGACAGAGAAGCGTCTACCACACTATTAATGTTTTTTACAATCTGCAAGTGGGTGGAATGTGTACTATGGTATGGGCCACACACCCACTGGTTCATGCTGTGGACCAATGGGCATACAGCCCTACCGATGTGTCAGTAAGCGGCCGTTGTGGTGTGAGGAGGGTGGGGTGCTGCCACCCACTCACTGAACGGGGGGAGCGGGGTGCTGGGGCTCAGCGGGCAGTTGGGGGGTACCACTAGACCACCAGGGGGATTGGAATTATTTGTTTTCACAAATACCCATGATCAGGCAGATAGCAGTCCACTGGACCACCAGGGATATTAGACAAAAGTCTTTTTGTTATACAGATGAACGCGATCGGGTAGACAGTGTTCCACTGTACCATCAGGGAAATTGTGGAACTCTACATTTATTTGTACAGATGCCCACAATTGGGAAGATAGTGTTCCACTGGACCACCAGGGATATTAAACAGAATAGCAACATTTTGTTAATGCAAATGCCTGTGATTGTGCTGCAGGTGGCGTCGGTCCCCAACAGCTGTTGCCTGGGAGGGTGCCAGCTGCAAGTCATCAGGGATCTGTGCACCTGCATGCAAATGGGGCCATAATAACATGCAAATGGACCCATATGCGCCTTGCATGCATCATGGCCCCATTAACATGCTAATTTTTGAGTATTTCGGTTGCTGTGCATGGCGAAATGGAACTTGCTGTAGCGCATCCCCATGCTCCACTTTGGCCACTTATGCTAGCGCAGTTGCAGTGCACCATGCACACTGTGGGGTGGCCAGAGTGCAATATTCAACACTGCTGAGCCATGTCACAGTTCTGTTGAATATCACCGACTCCACACCCCCTGCACAGCAAAGTTAAGCTGCGCCCAAGCTTACACCACAGCCTGGCACAGTTTGAATATCTGAAGCAAAGTTGTCAATTTCTGCAGTGTTCTGTTTATTTCTTTCTTTGGAGGGTAAACAGTGGTCATGACCTGGGAGTGGGGGCGTAAGCTGTTGTAGCCTAACGAGGAGTCACCATTTCTATCATGGCATTTTCTGTTTTGCTAGCTGAGGGAAAAATTTGTGTGTCACAGCTAAGTCAACGGACAGCCAGAGGAACAGACAAGGCAGGCACAATGAAGACCTGGCAGGAGGAGAGAGTATGAAAATGTTATGCCCAGTGTGTGTATGTGTGTGTGTGTGTGTGTGTGTGTGGTTCACTTACATATTAAGAAAAACATGGCTGTATTAACAAAATGAAAATTCTGTTTGAACAAGGATTTGAAACCTAATCAGGCAGTAGAGACATGGACTCATTATTTCCTGGTCTCTATTGCCTGATGGCAGACTGGCTGTTTGTTTGCCTTAGTTAATCAGCTAAAACAATTTCCCCAACCCATTTTCTAAATACAAATACTACATAGATGCTTAAAGTAATACTTACTTACTAAATACTATTTCCTAAAAAGAATTTAGTTAAACAGTGCAGGTCACACCTTACATGATACCCTCATAGCACCCCAATAACATAGTACAATTATTTCTATCAGCATCTTACCATCAGACTCAACAACAATCACACTGTCGGTGTCCGAGTGACCACCCTCCACAGCTTCACGCTGTGCTGGTACTACCTCGCGGGCAGGCGGGGGAGTCCTACGTTGGTCTGTGATAAAAGAAAAAAAATTGAACCACTACATATAAAATTACAAGTGCTGTTAATATCATTAATAATGTTTGAAGACCAGTGCAGAACAGCTGTGAAATCAACATCAGTAGTTGTTCCAGAAACATGTACAACATTGCAACAACTCGAGACATTTACAATCCCCTATTAAGCACAAATGATGGCTTAACCATATTTCACATGAGATACCCAAACATCCTGCTTAATGCTACATGATAAAAAAAAACACTATTTGCGTTTCATGTATCAGAATGCTGCAACACACGTACATTGTCTTTTGTTCTACTAGTATTTTGAAGCTTAAAATGTCATTTTACAACTTGTGAAATACTAAACTTTCCATCACTAAGTTGCATGACTGCATACCATGGCACCTAATACACACTAGACATACAGAGCAAAAATTAAGTTAAAGAAAACAGCATAAACTCACTAGATTCACAAAACGTAATAGCTATGTAAACCTTACATGAAGTAAAATATTGTCTATATACAATGGATACTGTATAGTCACTGCACCGCTATCATTAGCAGATTGTGCTGTTATTCAGCCACTCAGGTAAACCTCACAGCTGAACCACATCACGCATGTCAAATAAACATTATACTATGGGGTATGAAAATCCTGTAACCTCACTGGTCAAAACAGATCACATGACTGTGGCAAATCCTCCAGTATACCCACTGTAAAAAGTTTTATATCACTATAAAAACAAAAAGAAAAGTTGAACATTGTATAATAGCAATATACCATGACAGGGAGTGGGTATACTGTATGGGTGGATTTACTACTTCTGGTGTTGTTAAGTCACTCGCCTACGCCTCATGACCGAACCATAGCAGACGTAGGAAATCCACCAATATACCCACTCCTTGTCATGGTACATTGCTTAAATATACTATAAACTGTCATAGCATATGTCATGATTTATATCTAAATCTATATAAAGTCACATGCATTGTACAAACTTCTGTTGAGTAACTTACAATGAGTTAGATGCTCCCCCACAGCTGGCTTCCCAGCAGCCTCCCACAGTTCATAGGCGAGGTAGTACCAGCACATATCATTGTCCGGTATCTCCTCCTGCTGTTTTAGTATGTAGAAATGCTGGCGCAACAGATTCCACTTCCTCTTCAACTGAGTAATAGTTTTGTTCTTGACTCTAAGGATGACATGTAAGAAACTGTTGATGCGCCTCCACATTGGATCCAGTTTGCTGTTCTTGTTCTGCATTAATATGCGGGCATTCCCCCTCGCTTGGACTGCCTCAAGCAGCAAGCACACCTCTTGCAAGGTCCACTGCCTCATTGTATACCTTTCGTTCTGCAATAGAAGCATAAAGAAACATTTCCATTACTGTCATGTCTCATAGTAGATGGATTTTTATGTATTGTATGAAGTTTAGTGCTTAGAAAATGATACACTGCGCCCAACCCCCTTACCCAATTGTATTCTTTCTGTCTAAAAGTAACCATTTTGCTGTACTGCAGCTACCACGCCATGTTTATTTAACCACAAACTAGAGGTAACAATGCCACTAAGCATTACTGTAAAAAAAGTTACCCATTATAACGTGATAGCCAACACTACACTGTACTACCACCATTTCTTTTTTTTTTAAATTACTTTTCAAATATAGTACCAGCAAGCTACGGGGGGAGTCATCAGTTGACAACATAGCCTGAGTCAGCCAAAACAAGCAACAACTCACTAATGAAGAGGATACCTGCATACTAATAATGGCTTCATAATATGAAAAAATAACTGTGATTATGTTTTGCATATAACATGGCTCCATTTGTACGAATAGTGCTAAATAGTGTTAAACATAAGCCTACCACCACTGCACTTCACTGTTGTAACACCCCTACTCCTATCTCCCACTTACAGTAGTGTAATACCACAGTGAAATGTACAATTAGCCTTACAGACTGAAAAATATTACAATGTGAACCACATCACAACATCATGACATTGTGTACCAACAACAACATGCTGCATTGCTATTACACTTTCCCCAGCGTTGTTACTCAGCATGGCACAATCTGAATGTTCCTAACCCATGTGTGTGTGATGCATGCTGCTGATCTATTTTTTGACCACATTTTTTGGGTTCTGAAAAGAACCTTTGTTGACACTGTAATATTTGATCAAACAGCCTGATAGTCTTAGAGGACTTTGAGGATTGCATCTCGAAGGTCTCCCAGGAAATGGCAATTGCCAGCATGCAAGAAATGTACACTGTCTGGTAGGTATAGCCAATCATAATAATAATTAATTTCTGGGTGACATATAGTGTACATTCCATGCATGCGTAGAAAAGCAGATATTTGTATATTGACTTTTCTTTGAGCTCTGTCAATCAGATACATATGGTGTTCTGCTTGCCAGACCCTACGCTCTGTAATATCTGAAAATATGATTATACAGGCAGGCAACATACTCATTATAGAAGCAAGGTCCAATTTTGCTTCTGTTACTAAATCTACCCAGCGTTTGGTGCCCAAATCATTGCCTCTGAAATGTAGCAGCAATATGTCAGGATGAGGCTGAGTACTCAAAAGTGTCTGCATGGTTGGCATGAGGTGCTCCCACCTCATTCCATCCCTACCAAACCATTTCACAGAGCAATTTGGGAGCTGCAGGTTTCTCCCAAAATCACTATTGTGAGCATACTCAAACGCTCGTCTCACGATACTGTCTCCAACTATCCACAAAGTCCTTTTGCTATTTTCTGCCATTCTCAGTTTTTAAACTCAGAAGTGCACAGAGAGCTGCCAAAAAAGTCAGTGTTCATCCTGCAGTGGCTAGGCACTAGTGAGAGTAAAACTGGTATTTTCCCTCCTTATCATATCAGATGACCTAAAAGTGGGCAAGCAATGTGAGAGGGCAGCAAGGAGGGCTGGGGGGATACTGGTATGCATAGGGAGAGGCATCACCAGTAGAAAACAAGAAGTTATTATCCCTCTGTACAGACAGCTGGTGAGACCCCATCTGGAGTACTGTGTGCAGTTCTGGAGACCCAATCTCTGCAAAGACATAGACAGAATGGAAGCTGTCCAGAGGAGGGCAACTAAAATGGTGCAGGGTCTGCACCAGAAGACATATGAAGAGAGACTTAAGGAGTTTAATATGTATAGCCTCGAGGAAAGGAGGGAGAGGGGACATGATAGAAACTTTCAAGTACCTCGAGGGAATCAACAAAGTCCAAGAGGGTAGCATATTTCAAAAAAGAGGTGTGCAAGAATAAGAGGCACAATTTGAAAATAGAGGGGCAGCTCAGAGGTAATTTAAGGAAGTATTTTTCACAGAGAGGGTTGTGGATGCATGGAACGGCCTTCGAGGAGGTTGTGGAGTCAAAATCAGTGGTAGAATTCAAGCATGCATGGGACAGTCATAAGGCAATTCTGGGGGGTGGAGGTAAGAAGAAGTAGGCTGCTGGTTAACTAGGATCTGCAGCTTATCCAGTAGGTAGGGAAATGGGCAGACTGGGTGGGCCAAGTGGTCCTTATCTGCCATCAAATTCTATGTTTCTATGTTTACTTCAAGCCAGCTTCACTGGGCTGATTAATAAAACACAAATAAAAAAAATCATTGGCTAGTACTCTGGCTTCATTAACCAATGTAGGCTATGCACTGACTATTACTAGACTTATGCTACTGCTAAAATTTGCAAACATTGAGAGGTAAGAAAAATGCATCCTTTTCATAGGCAGTTTTAAACAATTACAACTACAGAAGCATGTCTGATTGGTTCCCTCTTCTGTTATGGGTCCATGTGCAGCTTCTTATCTCCCCCTATTTGCAGCTGTATCTGTACAAGTTAGTACTAAACTACTATCTGACTTTAAACAGTTTTATCTAAATAATATAGCATCTTAGATTATAACAAGTAACATTATCAAATACAGCACTAAAAAACATTTTGATTAATAGTATTTACATGTTGCTAACACTTTTTATCATACTGGAAAAATGCTTTATAAAATATACTGTACTTACAGTTTTGAAAAATGCTGGCTCTCAGTTTGCACTAAGATTGCTGCTGTTGACTTCTTCTTCAGTGTTGTCCATCTCTGATTGGTTGTCTCACATGGCCTGACAAATCTTGCATTACATTGGTAGAACAAGCTGTCACTCAAATACAATTAGATCTGATTTGATAATGAATGCATTTTCCACACCCAAGTTAATAATTTGTGACACTTTTGAATGCACGAAAGTACTTTTGCGACAGTTTCGAACGCACGACACTGTTATTTGTGAAACTGTCAAACTTCGACATTACTTTTATGCATACTGTCGAATGCACGAAAGTACCATTTGTGACACTGTCGAATGCACAACAGTATTTTTTGCGACACTTTCATGCATTCGACACTAATTTTTCCAAATTGTCTATTTTTACCACAATTTGATGCTTAATGGCCAAAACAACCACATTTTCAATGCCAAACACTGCTACACTGCATTGCCACTGTCACAACTGGAGACGCATAGTATTGTGACTTTGTAAAAACACCCACAAAAAGGTGGTTTTCTTCAGTGACAACAGCACCGTGCAACTGACTTGTAGTAATGCATTGTTTATCAGTTGTTAATCAACCTCACAAAGCAGTCATTTTATGCAGCATTGCCACCAAATTTCCAACTAAGTCATTTTAGGATGTAAATGCAATGTTACCAAACTGAAATGGGAATAGTGCAAATACAGTAACTTACAAATGTGTGTTGTGAAGTTTATAAGCACACTCACATAAGCAGTCATAGTACTGACTATCATTACCAAATTTTATACGTACTCATTTCACACCTCTGCTCATGAATAGTGTGACTGTACTTATCACAATGTGCTCTGAACAGTGGTTTCACACAACACCTGCAGCAGTGGTCACTGTAACTACATAAAAAACATCTCTGCAAGCATGTGAAAAATGACAGCTGTGTAGTTGCAAAACAGTTGTAGTAAACTGCCAACCTTCACAATCTCACATGTAAATATTCATAATGCATTAATTTCAGCTAAGTGTGCAAAGTTGACTTATTAATGTGTCAGTAATTAACAGAAAGATCATCAATAAAGTTATTGTATAACCAGAAGTGTAACAGCATAAGCTATATAAATGTTTCTTAATAATACTAATCATTAATAACTGAACATGGAAATCATACGAAACAAAATATAGATTCTATAGTGATAATAATATGCACGACAATGTAACAGAAATGAAATACAACTGTTACAATGTCAATAACTTATGTGATTAAAAGATTGAAAATATTTTCTTTTTTAAATTGATGTGATACTTAAATCAGATGTCTCAATGCACAATGTTAGAAGGCATGAACAGAGGCATATAGTAACATTGTGTTTGTCTCTGTCTTTCATACAGGTGCCTGATACATCTGTAAGATTGCTGACTGCCACTGTGAACTACCATATCAAAACATGCCAATTAAATACAGACATAGATGTATAGGAAAAAGAGACAGGTATCATAGTACTTCACTGTTGCTTAAGGGCGATAAAGAAAACACAAATGTTACATCAGAATATGAACAGAGACAGACCTCTACTGCAACAGTGAGTCCTACAACAACTCACTGCACATCAAAAGCACATACTTCCTCAAGAGCAAGTAAAGTATGCTTACCTCTGCAACAGTTGTGTAGATCTCTCAAACGAAACACAACTATTTTAACTACAACCATCAACAAACCTCCAAAACAACACCGGAAACTCACACCTGGTGATTTGCATCTGAGAAAGCAAAAGTATTGTCGATCACTAGCAAGTAAAGCTAAGATCGACAAACTTATTGCTGCTGTGATGAGACATGAGCACAAAAAGACAAAGAATCATCTGTCTTTGATGAAATTGCATCTCAAAGTACGCACTTTTATTAACAGAGCAGTGTTTGTACTGCAACGGTTGTGGCGTAAGATGTCTCATGTGCTTGAACAATTCAGAAAAGTTGTGTATGACATCAAAAAAAAGGCTACAACAGTATCCTTCTTTGACTGTCCTCAATTTCTGTGATGTTTTCACAGGTCACTGGATGCACACACAGCACTCAGAGGCATATTTCTGGGAAGAATCTTATTATTCCCAGAAAAAAGAACTCAAGTTCACCATTGATGAGTCCGGTAAACTGGTCAATGTCCTCAGTATCTATGATGACACTGCAATGGATACAGATGATGACTGTGATTCAACGACTGTGTCATATAAATGGCACTGTCTGGCATAGGCATGTGATGAGACCTGCAACCACAGACAATCGTCATTTGAAAAAGTTGAACAGTTTGTCAACCTGTTTGTGATAACAGATTGCAAAGAAAGATATAAACTGTTTAACAAAATTGACCATTGTGAAATTCGTCCACATACTGGACTAATGGGTCACTCACTGGCATGCCTCGATAGTGGTGTTTGTGATAGTATTTTTCACAACATGCGGATGCTTGGAGTGCATCAAACAGGCTTGCAAAACTTTGTATACAGAGTATATGAAGTACGACAAGTTGTAAATCAGTACACTTGTTTAAATGACTTATTGTAGTCAGGTGACATGCAGGGTGCCATCACATTTCTCAAACAACTGCAACATGTAACTTCTGCACCAGACACAACAATTTCTCAGTTAAACACTTCAGCTGAAACATCTGTTTCAGTCTTAGAAACTGACATACTGAGACAGTATGGCAAAGAAATGGCAAAATTTGAGCTGGCAAAGTCTCAGAAGTTTGACTCTGTATATGCATCATGTGACCGTTTGTGCTACACTAAACAAACAGTCACAGTGAAGCTTGAAACCTTGTCACCGTACAATGACATGTGGTTCCGTCTCTCAGCATTTTTGCTACATAAATCTGACTTTCAGTTAGAAAACACCATTCTGCTATGCAAGCACTGTTTCTCCAAACTGAAGTGTAACATTTTGCCACCAAGGTCACTTCTGAACAATATGGAGGCACGTGTTACACCAAGTGAGATTTCAACATTGAATATGTTTGAACGCATTCTAATTCAGACAATGAAACCATTCCAAACCATTCTACATCTGAACACAAAGACACAGAACATTCCACAGAAAGAACTTGTTAGATCTCTAAAGGGTTCCGTGATGTATCTACCATTTCCTCTACAGGAAAATGTGGAAGCAATCTGTACAGAAAATAGTTTGGTAATACCTGTAAATGGTGTTCCAACAAAGTCCAAGGTCATCTGGCAAGATGTTGTCATTGTACAAAAGGTGAAGCATGCTCTTACTTATTTAAAGACTAACAATCCCTTTTATACAGACCTTGACATAGATCAGATGGCCAGTCTCTCTGTCCAACAGGATCTATTAGAAAAAACTGAACCAATCATTGAGAAAGTCAGTGGACAGACAAGTGACAATGTGTATGAACAGTACAAAATTCACCCACTACATGGTAGAGATCCAGTAGGAGACAACATTGATCTCTATCAAATGAAGCAGGTGGAAGGTGAGCCTGTCAGCATTTGAGAGGCAAAACTAGAAGCACGCTGTTTCCCTAGACCTATTCCCAAAAGGGTCAGGTGGATGTCTAGATGAAAGAGACGTGTGTGTACAGGGTGCTGAGTACTGCACAAGCCGTGTGCTCAGTAAAGATGGCAAATTCAGATGTAACATACAGTACCTGTTTCATCTCCTCTGGGAGAGTGAACTTAGCATTCTGTCTGCATCCATTGCACATACTATTCATCTCACAAGTCCACTAGATGGAATAACAGCTGCTCAATTTCTAGAGATAATAAAGCAGAAAGATGAAAATGTGCAAGTAAATCTGTCTTCTATTCTTTCAAGTCTTCGAGGTACCAAAGAATATTGGTATAGCAGACACTCTGAAGTGATGACAATGCTGCGAGATTATGGTGCAGCCACATGGTTTGTCACACTTAGTTGTGCTGAATATGCCTGGGACGAGCTCATTGAACTGTTGAAGTGGACATATTCTGATGTCGACGGCATCTCATCAATCACTGTCAGAGAAATGTGTTCACTTGATTCTGTGTCTGTCACAAGACATTTTCACAAGCGGTTCCATGACATTCTGACTTTCATATTGTCAAAGGACAATCCACCTCTTGGTATTGTGGAGCATTACTTTTGGAGGGCGGTGTATCAAGCACGGGGTGCCCCTCACATCCATATGCTGTTGTGGATAAAGGATGCACTACGCATAGGTGAACATGAAGCAACACAAGTGCTATCATTCATCAAGAAACATATCACTTGTCACATTCCAGACAAGTATGAAAGTCCTACACTATGGAAGTTGGTTCAAAAGTTCCAGCGACATATCTGTGCAAAATACTGCCGGCGAGTAGTAAAGAACAAATCTAATTGGTACACATGATGTCGCTTTGGATTTCCTAGGCGAGTTTGTCAGTTTGGTGCCATGAATGACCTTTTCTCAGCAATGTGACACCATTTAAAGGCAAAATCAACCAAGAGGGTATACGAGTTACCCAGAGATGAGAAAGAGGTGCACATAAATGTCTACAACCCAACTCTCCTCCTTATGTGGCAAGCAAACATAGATGTTCAGTTTGTGGCTTATAACTCATTGGCCCTGGTGCGGTACGTCATTTCGTACATTACGAAACATGAGCAGACTAGCTTGCAAGATCTTTGGGAAGATATTGCCAGTTCAAGCAGAAGCCTGATGTCTCAGCTTTGGTCATTGGGCTTGAAGACTCTTTCACACAGAGAATGTGAAGCTTATGAAGCCAGTGACTGTTTAATGGGTACACATCTGTACGGGAAGTCCGACGCTGTCCATTTTCTCAGTGTAAACTAAAAAGAGAAACACAAATGTGTACTGATTCCCCATGCCGAAATTGAGGAGCTCTTTGCCAATAGACCTTCTTCAAAACATATCTTGAAGAATAACCTGATAGACACATACTACCCCCATAGACATGAAGACATGGATGATATGTGTCTCTTTCAGGTGGCTAAGTGGTATGACTACAAGGCAGATATATCGCCTGACTCAACACGCCAGATTTACAAGGTGAACGGAGTCAATGGCTGTCTCGTAAAGAGACACAAGCCAAGGCTCATAGACCACTGTAGATTTCATCTAGGCACATCGGAGAGCAGAGAACACTACTACTTTGCTCTCCTATTCCTATTTAGACCCTGGAGAAGTGAGTCTGAATTAAAAGGTGACTGTGATACATTCGAGGAAGAATTCAATCACAGTTACGATACTTTCAAAAGACAATACTCAGATACATACATACAGAGACTAGAGGCTGAGAAAGAACAGCTTGAGAAGGCAGAGAAGCAGCTTCAGGAAGACACTCCTGTTAGTTCACAAGACAACCTTGATCCAGAAGGACAAGCTGTTCTAGGTGAACATCTGCCCTTAAATGCCCAGAAGTGTTAATGTCAGAAGTTGAGACAGCCATGGAACATGGAACACACTCCAGTGTCAACCCAGCTGACTTGAGAGAAAGACTAAATCAGCAGCAGCATACAGTTCACTCTCAAGTAGTTGGTGCTGTCCAACATGGCTTACAACATAAAACAAAAAAATGTGACTGTCGTGACTATATGCCACTTACTGATCTGTGTTAGCGGTTCAGCTGGCACAGGAAAGAGTTTCCTTATTGAAGCCATCACTGCTGAAATATGGAGCTTGACAGGGTCATCAATGTCTGTTGCTGTTACTGCTCCCACAGGACTAGCCGCATACAACATTGGTGGAGTTACATTACACCGTCTCTTTGTGTTGCCAGTGGAAAATGGAAAAACTGGAGAGTATCGTAAACTGTCATTTGAGTTTGCATCTCAGCTCCGTTCCATGTTCACAAAGATGAAGTTACTCATCATTGATGAAATCAGCATGGTCTCCAATGTCATGCTTTCCTGTATTCATCTACGTCTACAGGAGATCTTAGGTACTGACGATGGAGTGCCATTTGGTGGCAAAAGTATTCTTGTTTTGGGAGACCTTTTACAGCTTGCACCAGTCAATGCAGAGCATGTATTTACAACTCTAACTGCCAAGCAAGCTAAGAATATTCTCGGCTGCATTGCAAGCTATAACATATGGGAATTATTTACCTATGTTGAGTTGTCTGAGAACATGTGCCAAAGTGGTGATCTGGCTTACAAATCACTTTTAGATGAATCTCGTACAGGTTCTCTATCACCAGAACATGTCTGTATGTTAAACGATTGGAGAATCACGGTAGATACTGCATCCATAGATACAGCATGTAATGTTTACAGCGATGTATACTCTACAGGGACACACATAATGTGTCTTATGCCACGACTAAAGAAATGCACTGAGTTCAACAAACTAATGCTGCAGAGAGAAAACAAAGAAATTCTAACTCTGCATGCTCTTAATACAGTTGATGGTGTCATTCTTAGTCGCAACCTAGTAGCAAAGATGACTGAATGACTCAGTGAACTCAAGTCAGATGTTTCATGCACAGCTGGCCTAGAAGCTGTTCTCACACTGTGTAAGAATGCACATATCATGCTGCGACATAATCTAGATGTTGAATGAGGCATGGTAAACGGTGCCATGGGAAACATCACTGACTTTGTCTACAATGTCCAGAAGACATATAGTGAGACACTTGTAGTTCACTTTGACAGCATGAAACAGCCTGTACACATAGAACAGACCTGCATAAAATTCCAGGTATTTAAGGATATCTATGTAAACAGGAAACAGTTTCCAGTATGTGTTGCATATGCTGTATCCATTCACAAATCTCAGGGCTTGAGCTTGGATTCAGCAATGGTGGACATAGGTACAGACATTTTCAAGGATGGCATGAGCTACGTGGCACTTTCACGTGTCCACAGTCTTTCTAGGTTGCACATTATAACTCTAGCACCTCAGAAAATACGAGCTGACAAGCGATGTATTCTTGAGTACAGCAGGTTACATACTCTACATCAGCCACAAATGTCTTTAATACCACTGCCTACATATCTGGCTGTCTCACATCATACAGTCAAATCTACAGGTGTCAACAAACAGCCACAAGCTCCCAGAAGTGATTCAACTCAAAAGAGTTCAACAAAGGTCACAACTTCAAGTAAACATTCACAGCCAGCAATTCATCAGAAATCAGTTGGTGTAGCTGTTCCAGTCTTTGACAACAGTACTAGAGTGAACTGCTATGCTAACTCAGCTATGCAAGTTTTTCTACACATGCCACACTTTGTGCAGGCAATATCTGCTTCACAAGACAATCCCCTATCAAACACTTTGAAGCAGATTGTCAACATGACTTCTGACCAGTCTAACAATGTACAGTCACAAACACCACTACGACAGGTGTTAGGTACATATCATGGTTGTAGTACATTTGCTGCTGACATACAGCAAAACACTAGTGAGTTTATGATGGCTGTCATAAACAACTTGGATGAAGATGGCACCCCAATGCGCCACTACTTCACAGTGTCATATATAACCAAATATTATGTATTTCATGTGGACATTCATAGCATGAAACCACAGAAGACATGCTGTGGATTATTCTTTTTGTCCCTCAAGCCAAAAGTGTCAAATTTCAACATCTATTCACCAATGCTCAATATGGTCACTCCTGTAAAAGGTGTGGAGGCAGATGCACTCAGTCCATACATCTCAGGAATTCATCTCAATATCTGTTGCTTATGTTGCACAGGTTTGACTCCAACGAGCTCAGAGTTGACTCTCCTACCACAGATTACACAGCTGGTAGAGTAGTCTTTAACCAATCAGTATTTGACACTCACAGTATTATCTATCACCATGGCCAATCCATGCATTCTGGCCATTACACCTGTTTAATAAGATACAGAAGTGGATGGGTGGAGTGTGACGACTCTACAAGCAGTTTTAAACAGAGACTGCCACAACACTTAAAAAATGCATATCTTCTAATATTAAAGAATTACGATGACCTTCATATTTCAGAAGAATAGGACAGAACATGTTGCATTTTTTAAATGACTACTTTGTGACAGAAACAGTCGAAGGTCAGTACAATTGTTTCCAATCTACAACTCTCAATAAACCATAGCATTTCAACAAAAATGCTATACTGGCAGTCACATTTCATGCACTATGACATCTAAGGTCTTGTGTTGATCAGTGACAACATGGAAATTGTTGTAGTGGCTTCAACCGGTGCCAACAGTGTTCACAGTCACTAGAGAAACCATGCTTACATGTCTATCAAAGATTGTACATCTCAAAACAGAGGCCTTACTGCTCTCCTCTTCTGTACATATCTTTTCTTGTTACTGTATCATACTCATACATAACAAGAAGTTGCTGTCAGTTTTAAACTGTTACTCTCTGCAGATAAAGAAAAGTTGTCAGTTACCATTGTAAATAACTGAGCAACACATGTCTCATTCACCAAACAGTGCAGTCTGTCATAAGTTGTCTATCACCACTTGTTTTTGTCTATTAACTGTTGACATGTAGACAACAACATAATTCGCTCACCATGCAACAGTGTTGAACTATGCCTCCTTTACTTGTAATACTGATACTTTACATGTGTAAAAATAACAACCTTCATTCATAGTGCAACAAGTTGAATGAAACAAGTGTAAATACTGAATGACTGCATCATATTATCAACTGACTTTGCCATGACTTTGTAATTACTTGTAAATAATATTTACATTATTATTCCACCTTGCCATTGTTGCTAACCAGTTTTATTGTTCTACTAAAAGTATTAGTATAAGAGTAAAGTACAAATGAATGTTTAACATATAATACAACACTATACTGATTAAGTTCAATGAACCATATTTTTGATCAAAACAGCATACCATACACATTTTTTAAATTACTAGTTCAGAGGTAACATAGAAACCAATGTAACAATTGAAAAAAAAAGTTTTTTGTTCCTGTAATAATATTATTTTTTTTGTACTTGTCATACAAGTAATTTTAACCTATGTTTACAATGTTGACAATTGTAAATCAGACACTGTTACTGATCACAACGCACTTCATACCTGTTTCTGACAATACTTATGATCGCCTCTATTGAGGGGTCGGGTGGGAATTTTCCATATACGCCTAGTCAGTGACATATCATTAAATATTTAACTGAACATGCCAGTAATCTAATGTCACTGAAAGCATATTTTTTTATATTCTCTTACTTAAACACTTAGCATATGGTTTTTTGCCCACCCCAGGAACATCCACATTATCAGTCACACAATAACAACTAATCATTTCTGTTTCATGTGTATAATCACTGTTTAGAAGCTCCTGACATTCCTTTATTACCATAGCACACAAGTAATGGACAACACATAATTAGAACATGCAACTACTTAAAAAAATAGATAATATTCTTAACCAAAGCCTCTTCAAGTTCAGTAGCAAATATATAATGAAGAGCCACAGGTTCACCTTCAGTATCACAAGTTCAGGAGGAATGTCAGAAAGCATTTCTTCCCACAAAGAGTAGTGAACACTTAAATGTCACTGTAAACACAGAACACAAATTAAAGACAGTGACCAGCTATTAAAGAAGCAGGTATATGCATAGAAGGTAGATAACAACCCCGCCAGCAAAGATGGGAGAACACTGCAAGGATAGCAAACATTTAACCTCAAGATGTGTACCCTGTAACACAATCACAATAAATAGAACAAATTACCTTCTTATGCTACATTCTTTCAATACAGTATTACAATATCACATACTTGCTCCAATTCATATAATCTAGTCACTATAAATGTGACACATTTACATATATTCCAAGCAATGATTACACACATACAAAGATTGTATTGTGAGACTGATTTTTTAAAAAAAATACAGTCATATTTGGGCCTTTTTCGGTTTAATCAATTGGCAATAAATCTTTTTAAATCATAACCACCTGTGTCGAGTCTTTACTTAAAATAGCATAACGACATTAGAACATAACTGTTGTCTCTATTAAGCATGCAAATCAACTGCAACAAATAGTACCACAACTATGTGTCCATGAATTTCTTTAATTGCTATGCTGTCCACTCAGTATCCACAACATAGGCAATGATGTGGCACATTGCATGTCACACTTCCCATAATTGCTATGAGTGTAAAAAATTCTGCAATGCACTTACTTTCCCTGTGCCTCTACAGTCAGCATGTAGTAATTACTGTAGCAAGGTGCCACACATCAATACCTAACAGTATGCAGCTGTGACTATACACTTAGGATGCAGTCACTGCTATGTCTACTTCAATTCCCTGGCTAAGCTTCTGCAACTGCTAAGTGTGGTAACTTCACTGTACCTACAATTACAGAGGTGTGCCATAAATCTCCAGTCCCCTATGGTTCCTATAGATAACCAGTCATAATGCACTACAAATATTGGGAGGCGCAGCAGCTCTAGCTGCCTAAATCCATTTAAATCCTAACAAAGGTAACTTCAGTTTTCCTGAAATTAGTGATGTGTGCCATTGACATACAAACACTCACCTGTGTTGTCTATGTGCACTGACATGTACATTCCCTGACTTGTGTTCTGTATCTCCACTTACAATGTAGTACCTACTGTCACATTTGTAGACACATTGCCTGCCTGAATCCATTCAAGTGGCAACTGTGCTAACTGGACTATTCCTGTAATCAGACAGCTGTACAACTGATGTACATTGCCTATCATTTCCTGTGGCTGTTTACTTAGGATGCAGCAAGTGCTGTGAAAGTCCAGTTCCCCCATCACACTGTTTATCTCCATGTTTTTTTTCTATTCTGTACTGTCAACTTAGTGCACAATATGTGGCCTAGGTGTTCATACACTGAGTTACAGATCTCCTATAATTCCTAACTAAGTTAACTACCATGTACCGCACTTACATCTACTGTCAGTCTACAGTCAGAGTGCAGTACTGGTTCTAGAGAACTGTGTGACATTGTACCAAAGCACATGCAGTTGTGACTGTACAGTCAGTATCAGTAACTGGTATGTGTGTGTAAATTGCCTGTGTGAAACCATAGAAAGCCTAACTGTGCTAAGTTGTGTGTATCAACAATTACAGACCTGTACCATTGATGTTGCTTGCCTCATTCTTGCTGTGCATCGGTACTCATGATGCAGTACAAACTTTGTGGGAGGGGGTATTACCAGTGTCAGCCAACACAAACACTAACTGTGCTAACTTGAGTGTCCCTGAAATCACTGATGTCTACCATTTATGTCCATACCCTCAGCTCTGCTGTGGGTCTCTACTGAGGATCCAGTACGTGGTGTTGCAGTTTGAAGAGACATTACCTGGCTGAAGCCATTCAAGTGACAACAATGCTAACTACACTTAATACTGAATGTAATAGAGTGACATTAGCACAGGGCCCTTCAGGCCCCACACTCCTCCAACACAAAGCACTAACATCAACAGTACTGAAATATACTAAATGTGAAACAGCATTGGGACCACGGGGCCCATCCAACCCCGCGCTACCACCACACAAAACACAAACATATACAGTACTATAAAAGACAAAATGTACTAGTGATAGGATTGCAGGGCCTTTTGGGCCCTGCGTTACTGCCACGTAATGTGGCGGGGTGGGCTGGATGGGTGCAAACGGGGTTTGAACCCTAACATCGAATTTCCTCACTTTTGTCGCTGTGTAACAACTTAACTGAGGCAGTAAATGGAGTTTTTTTGCCTCTAATTTCCCTCCATTTTGAGAATGATAATGAGAAATAGTGAATGTAATGCGGCAGAGGGAGCGCGGGTTCTCACATAGTAACATTGTGCCCACAAACACAAATCATAATGCACATGGTGACGCAAAGCAAGATGAAACAGAAACAGTACTGTAGACAGAAATGTTAAAAACAATGCAAACGCAACCTCAAATGAAAATGGAAAGGTCAACGCAGATGGTGACGTAGAGGTGAACAGTATGTGAAACAGGTACGGAACCGCAAACAGAAACAGTAATCATTACAGTAATGTAAGCACACAGTCTGGTTTTCCCCAAAAGCTGCATAGAGAAAGACAGTGAGTACAAAGAATGTATGCAAAATAATGACTCTCGGAACTGAAAATGAGGACTTGGAATAGTAAATTGCTTATATCTCAGGAACCGTACAGCACAGAAAAAAATGTAAAAGTCATATGAATTATCACTGTCCTGGCTAGTTTTGTACATAGCCCCCATTAGGGGGCTAAGTATTTTCCTAACAAAAAGTCCGTATCTCGTACCATTTCCGAGATACGGGCCCTGAAAGGCGCGGCGAACACCATAATGTTATCCTATGGGGAAAAAAGAGAAGTTTGGAGTGCTATAACTTTAGCTTCCTGTAATATTTTCTCACCAAAGCACTAAAAGGCACATCTGTGGAATGTTCTCTGTCTTCGCTCCAAATTGGAGGACAAAAGACCAAACCATTAGTTTGCAGCACAGTACCAAAGGATTCCTGTAATGCGTTGGTCACCGTAATGTTATCCTATGGGAAAAAGCGTCAACTTTGGAGTGCTGTAACTTTGCCATTTGTGTAATATTTTGTCAATGAAACAGTGGAAGGCACATCTGTGACATGTCGGCTGCATTCCGTCCAAATTTCAGCCCAGAACACCAAACCGTTCTTTTGCAGCACAGTGCCAAAGCATTGCTGTTATTTTCACACACCCTGGAAAAGTACTGTCGAACTTTGCGAAAGCTGTTGCAAATTCATTCAACAGTGTAGCATGTTCGACACTACTTTTCGAAAGTACTTTTTGCAGAAACTTGAAAAACATTTCTGGGGCGTTTTATCCCAAAATAAAGACATGGCTAGCATACTCAGGGTCTGACTAGTTGAATACAAAAAGAATTAGGTTGCTACAGGGTCCCAAATTTAAATGCCAAGCATTTTTCTGATTGCTAACTGAAAACAAAATGGCAGATTTGCGAAAGTAAAAGGGACATTTGTGAAAGTAAAAACTGCATTTGCGACACTTTCGAACTTTTTAACTTTTCCCATTGACTTATAATGGGAACTTGTTTGTTGAATAACTTTTGAACCGTTTAATATTTTTTCATGAAATCTTCTAAACACACATCGGGGACCCCAGTGGCACATTCTCTGAAGATTTTGGACCATTCGCACAAACCATGTCACCTGTAGGCATGACCATAGAATTCCAGAAAAAACGTAAACGCATGCACAGATCATGCTTTATAACTCCACAGCTGTATATCTGACAGGTATGAAACTTGGCAGATCCCAAGGCGTATGGGCCTTGAGTCTGTATTCCAAATTGCAGGTAAATCTGTGGAACATTTCCAAAGTTATTAAGGTGCAAAATTTGGGGTTTAACATGTAAATGGCTCTCAACTTAACTAGGATAGTACTCATCAGTTTATAATATATATATATATATATATATATATATATATATATATATATATATATATATATATATATATATATATATATATATATATACACACTCAGCAGTTCATCAGAGTGGATTTAAAATTCTCCTATCCATTCCTTAAAGACAACAGTTGATCAATCAATAAAAGCTTGTTTGATGGTGGCTAGGCAAAAAAAGTAAGTGTAGGGTAGTGCATGTCGCTGTCCTTGATGGGTTGGGGGAGTTGATTGAATGGGGATCACATTTCTACCTATTATGTGCAACACTGCTGTAACACTGTTTATAGCACCTGCCTTACAACTGTTAGTTAATGTTGATCTTGTAACTTGAATGTTTAATGTCTCATTCCTATTGTACCCCTTCCATCAGATCACACTGGGAGACGAGTGACTTGTCACTCAGTGTGCCTTCCTGGTGAAGCATTTCAATAAATAAAAAATGGAAACCAAGGACTATTTGACATCATTGTGCTGTGTGAGGAAGGGGGCTTCATAAAGCACTAGAAATATTTGGGATTGAGGTAGGGGTTTGTGTGAAATGAAGTACCACTGCACCAGGGATGAATACTTGAAAGGGCAGTGGATGGGTGCTTGGGTGAAATCAGGACACTAGATGCCAGGATGCTTGAATGAGCTCAATATAGTGGCTGTCGGCTGAATCATTTCTGTGTTCAGACAGTCAGAAGAGGGCAGCAGTATACAAAGCAATATTCTGGATTGGCAACAGTTTTGCAGTAACTGCAATACATAATTGCCTCATCTGGAGATTGTACACTAACATTGCCTCTTAAAAATGGAATGAAGGAAAGAATTTTCATGAGACTCTGGAAATAGTATAATATTTCAGTGAACAGTGAAACAATTACATTGATCCTCTGTAAAAACAAACTCTGGCCAGAGCCAATAGGGCTGCAGCTGAGGTCTCATTTGTTTAAGCAGTGCCAATGACCACTTTGGGTCTGAATATATATGTAATAATGAGATGCTCATAAGTATACTTCATTATTATGCCTGAGCAGCTCATTATTATATGTATATTCAGTCCAAGAGCTGTCATTGATGCTCTGTAAAGAAATAGTTTTGCAGCTTCTGCACAGTGGCCCTTGTCTCTCCAGACCCCAACTAAGTGATCTTGGGGTCTGGAAGCTCCAGGTAGCTCCTGATGCGCAGATATCATGGTGAGAAAACAAATGCATGCCAATGTGCATGTGTGGATCACCAGCTCACTCATTCTTGGCATGACTGCAAGCAGTTCTGGTTGCCTGCTCCTCTGCCCACTAAAATAATGCATATGAGGAGACTGCATTGACACAGCAGAGTGCTTTACAGACTGTGGAGGTGACTGTGATGCAACTCCTAAATTGTTGCTCAGTCAGAGTAATTCCTTTTTTGCCCACAAGAGGTCTGCAGGGCTCTGCCAACTGCAGCCCAAAATGTGAAAGCTGTTGGGGCTGGGTTCATAGTGTTGGCATTTAAAAATAAAAGTCAATAATGTGTACCTTTACAGCTTACCTACCTAGCATAGTTAATAAGTAAGCAATCTCTTACCTGAGCCCTGGAGAGCCTGTCATGAGGATCTTGGGGTGACATTCAGTACTACATGCAAAATAAGAATAGTGATGTAGTCACAAAGGATCTATGATTCATTAGGGAGAAAATGGGACAGAAAGTGTAAGCTAAACATTAAATAACGCTTATTTGATCTTGTCTCCTGGAGGATTTTATTTTAGCTCTAATTGTCCTTTCTACTCTTGGTCTAAAGTAGCGTAAAAAGAAAGGGAACATTATTTTGGAACTAGGTAGTAAGTGCATGGTAAACTCTGTTTTCTTATTCCCCATCTGGTGGGCAGATGTACCATGCTCTAGTCATATTAGCCGTTATGTTGCTCAAACAGAGGGGATTCACCACTTAGTTTCCCTTGATATTTTCCCTCCCTGTGGAGGTATCTGTATTTATCTCTCAACCTTTTGTAACTGAAATGAAGGACACAGGCACTTAAAAATGATGGTCAGTGAGGGATACTGACTCTCATAATAATGGATATATTCTCAAACATGGAGATACAAGCTCAAAATAATGTGTAGAAAATTGTGTTTACTTATACAACATCTATTTTTGATTTCTCATCTTTTTGCTTTAAAGTTGTATTTTACAGTACCTTCTCTATGTGGGTAGCACATTTTCCATGAGATATGGATGTGGAACACAGCAATTTTGAGGGGTAAAATGAGGGTTGTCCCTCGTAATCATGGACAGTTGAGAGGTATGGGTATTGGCGCAAGGACAACTGCTCAGGATGTGACACATGCATGTATATACCCTATCTGGTGTTCTGCAACATCTTCCACTCCCCTACACCCAATCTACTGACCTACTACCTGTACTATTATAGGCAGCAGAAAAAGAGTGAGATGATGGAGCCCTCTCTCCCTGGATGAGGTGAGCATCTAACTAGGATGTTAGAAAATTTTACTTGACTTATAGGTTAGTCCCAAAACAATGCTACACATTACTGCATACCATTAGATGAACAGTTCATCAACAGCATGCACTGCATTAAAAATGAAAGGCTCAGAAATGTGCCTGATACTTAAAAGGATTTTTATACAGTGGATGGGATATTCAGACTGCACCAGGCAGGGGCGCAAGCCTGGGCGCAGCACAACTGGGCTGTGCCAGGGCATGAACCAGACAACATTCAACGGTGCTGTGCCATGACTCAGCATCATTGATTATGGCACTGAGGGCGCACGCACTGCACATGTTGCAGTGGCACTGCACCAGCCCAAGTGGCAGAGGGGGAGCAGGGGACTGCACCAGCACAAGTGCAGTTGAGCTAGATGCAGCAACTGTGATATTCAGCCATGGGCATGCAAATGAGGCCATTATGCATGCAAGGTGCAAATGGAGTCATTTGCATGTCATTATGGCCCTATTTGCATGCAGTGCACTGATCCCTGGTGACTTGCACCTGGCGCCCTGCCAGGCTGCAGCCATCGTGGACAGATGCTTTTCTGCCCCTTGATGGGCTCCGCTCCCATTCGCCCAATCATGGGGCATGTGTAAAATCAATCTCTGATGGTCCAGTGGACTGATCCCCTTTGCCCGATCATGGGCGTGTGTAAAATTAATCCCTGGTGGTCCAGTAAACTGATCCCCATCACCCAATTGCATGCATATGTTGGCACTCCCTGGTGGTCCAGTGGACCTCTATCCAGTGCCTGATTGTGGGCATGGGTTGATAAATGCCCTGGTGGTCCAATGGAAACCCCCCCAATATGTGAATGAACCATTCACATTCTGGGCCTGTGTAGTACAGTATGGTCTGCACACCCATTGGCCCACGCAGTGGACCAATAGGTGTACAGACTCTACTGTATGCTGTTAGTTGGTGAGTGGCCGGGTGGCTTGCAGGTGGGGTGCTGCCACCCGCTGCTGACTTGGGGGTGTGCAGAGTGGTGGAGACTCAGTAGGCAGGTGGGGAGGGGGACCACTGGACCACCAGGGTGTCCTTTGATCATTCCACCCTTGATTGGGCACTAGGGGGGTTTTCCACTGGACCACCAGGGAGTCTTAATGTATGCCAGCTATCGGGTGATGGGGACTGGTCTGCTGGACCACCAGGGATATTTAACTTATGCCCACAGTCAGGCAATGGTGATCGGTCCACTGGACCACCAAGGATTATTGTAACATATGCCCATGAATGGGCAATGATTAGCAGTCCACTGGACCACCAGGGATTATTATAATATTTGCCCATGATAGGACAATGGATAGCGGTCCACTGGACCACCAGAGCTTACATTCACATATGCCTGCGAAGGGGCAAGGGGGAGCACACCACTCCCTGGGCAGGGGGGCTTGTGGACTGAGTCCTGGGTGGGTGGTTGGCCTCCCACAGCAGGCGGTTGCCATTTTGCACCTTGCATTACATCAGCTGACCTGTGGGTGGCCAGGACTTGTTCCTAGATTTACCAGGCACATCTTTGCACCCCCCTGAGAGGCGCAAGGTGGGGTTGTGCCAGCGTATGCACCACACATCCCGGGCTGAATATTGGGATGTGCCGCATATGCATGGGCACACCCCCCGTACTTGCCTCACATACATTACTGATGTGCCCCGATGCATCAGGAGTTGTGCTGTGCAGCATGTCCTTTTGAATATCATGCTGGGGTGCATTCGTGAGTTGTGCACACCATGCGCAACTCTTTTGAATATCTCACCCAGTAAATGCTACTAATGAATATAAGTACTACCAACTAGAAATAGTTCAGAAACAAATGTGTTTCATCTTGCTAGCATTTCAGTTTGCCATGCGTGAAAATCATATCTAGTAAACAGTAATAGTTTCAATGCTTTTAGAAAAGATCTAGATATCGGGGTGGAACAAGTGAAATACAAGCACTATCTTATCTAATCGTGAAATAGACAAAGCATGGACAAATATGTCTAAATTCTATCTCAGAATCCAAAGTGCAGTATTAACCAAAGTATCCCCAATCAATGATAAGCATTTGATACTACCCTAGACAATTCACTATGCCTTCAGGGGGACAACAGATTAAATGCTAGATGGCAGATATTAATTAGTGAGATTTGTGAGGCTGATGGTGGAAGCATGTCACAATACAAACATGTTTGGTGGAAGCATGTCACAATATAAACATGCTTCTCTTAGGGTTTTGTTTTGTTATTCTTTGGTAAACAGGTAAGGCCCAATAGACACAAGTATCTGTTTTGGGGGTTGACTAAGGGGCAGTGGGGAGGTCAAGTGACTTTCTTAGAGTCACACAGTATGAAAGTGGAGGCTGTGGGAATCAAACACATGTTCTCCTGAATGTACAAAGCTCTTTCACAGCTTGTTACTCTAATCTCTAAGATATATTGCTAGCGCCATTTACACAAGCACTTGGGCCTCCTCATTTATATCATAGTTTTCTTCAGGTGAGTAAACTTGTACAGTAGCTTATGCTTTTTTCACACAGAAGAAATATGCATTTCTATAAGTTATCTTTTGGTGCTTACCATGGACAGAATTTTCAGATCCTTCAAATTGAATGTCCTCCATCATAAGAGATGGATCTGATATACAGTCTGTTTAGCATATTTGAAATGTTACTATCCTCTGCAGCAGCACAGCAGGTGTCTGAAATACTGAACCATAGATATTCAAATTCAAATAATATTCACAGGCAATCTCCAAGAGGGAGATTTGAAGTTAATACAGGCTTCATATACTGGTAACAGAATGTCATATTATATTGTGTGTAAAACCCAAGCAAGTCATGGGTCATTCATTTTTAAAGAATAGATTGGATAGGCTTATTCTTTCCAATGTTAATATTAACTATTATTAATTACAGGAGCAATTATGGGCCTAAAAGCCTCCTAGCTCCTTCACTTCCTAGTATGAATTCAGTGCTTCTATCTACCCAGTCATGTAAAAGGAGGCCCTAAGAGCCCACTCAGTGGGCATTGCTGGAAGCTGCTACAGGCAGAAGAAGGACAGACTGCTCTGCAAGCACATTGGCTGTAACCAAAAAAAAAAAAAAAAAAAACAGACACCAGTACCAGCAACACACCAGTACCAACACTGAACAACACCAAGCACTGAACCGAGCCACCACTGGCAGTAAGCAAAAAAACAAAAACAAACAGACACCGGTACCAATGGTACCAATATAAAGGCTCACACACTCATTCTTTTTCTCTGAATAATAAATATAAAGGGACGATTCAGGAATCTACTATGGGAATAAGGCAAAAAAGGGAACTGAAGGAATGATACAGGGATGAGTGGTGGTTTGAGGGTTTCTGAATTTCCTATACTCTTTAATGTAAAAGCTCTGTTAACCTAACAGCAGCATAGAGATTGAAGAGGTAATTAAATAAACATCAAACAGTCATAATCATTATAATTTCGGCAAACAGTCTGAATCTTTTTTCATGCTTAACATTGAATCCAAACCTTTACCAATAGGGATTCTTATTTTGAAATGGAATCTTGTATGTAAATAGAAAGGCTATGGTTATATGGTAATAGCAGGAGGAATAAAAATGTTTATGTATCGGTGCTGTTTTATATACTGTTTTCTGAAAACATTCACCTGTTGACGTTGAGCACCAGGGTCTGACCTCCCACCATCTAAAATGTAGGGAATATTTGAAAGCCCAAGTAAATGTAATAGCTTTTAAAGAAACTAAATCCCTAATAATTTCAAATGGGAGGTTGTGATTGATTTCAGCTAGAGTCAGTCACCTACTGATACAGCACTCACGTGTGTGCAAATGACTCACATGGGGATGAGGAAGGTACTGCAGTATGACATTATTCAGTAGCAGGCTTCAAATTCTTGAGTTGCCACAATACTGTCAGCTCTGCACCCGGCATGGTGGCAGTGGCTATCCTAGCATGCACACACATAGCATAGTGCTGGAAAGGTTTTATATGAATCTACCTAATGGTATTCAGAGTCGAATCAAACATCAAGTTCAGAGAACGGAGAGATAATGAAATAAACGTCAGACAATCATAATCAATATAACATTGGCAACCAGTCTGTTTCTTCATTCATGCTTAACCTTGAATTCAAGAGGTGAAATTTGGGCATCTTGGATTTGGGTTGAGCTGAGACTAAATGCAGATGTTAAAAGTAAAACTTTTCCTTGTTGCTAAAATCAGGCTGTAAAATGCTACAGATTTGTACCCATTTCTACAGCTGGGTGGCCTGGAACACAGGGAGGTCAATTGACTTGCCCAATCAGGCTCTTTTTTCTGTCCTGTAAGAATACAGTAATTTTATTTTTATAATATGACAAAGGTCAGAGTCCAAGTCTGGAGATACTTCTGTTTCAGAAACCTTTTATCAAAATTGTTCTGAACTCAATTTATATAAATTATTAATGGTATCCTAAAGACAAAACATAAAAGATAAATCCTACACAGCTCAGGGGATACAGTCCAGAATAATGACAACACATATGAGGCTGAGAAGAAATGCTTTTGTTCACCTATGACCTATATTCTTCAGTTTTATTTTGGTCTATAGAACTTCTTCATATACATGGCTTGATCAAATTGAGTTCTGCAGCTTATATAGGCAACACTGTTTAAACTCTGTTGACAAAAATAGCAATTATAACTGAAACAAATTGATTCATTTTTCTTTGTTTTTAAAAAATGTCTGTTATTGAACAAGAGGTGAGATTATTTGTGAAAGAAAAGTCAGTCCCAGCTCCAAGGAGATTCCAAATGGAGCACTAACTGTATTAAGATGGAACATTCCAAGTAAGTCAGACATTCACCACTCTCCCACCTGCTTAAATACCAGCACCAAAATGGAACAAGTAATTATCTGAAAAAGGGGGCTCAGATGCTTCAGAGGGTAAGTTTCATACATTTAATTTATTGTACATGAAAGTCTTCCATTAAGTCCCATTGGTTTATTCCACAGCTCTATTGAATTCTTTTACTCATAAAAGTTTATGATAAAATTCCATTAATGTATTCCACAGCTCTTAAGTAGACACCATTGGATATTGGTCTTAGAAATCAATTTTGTATGTTTAATGTAAATAGGTGGAATTTCTTGTACTTCATAAAGATTTACAAAAAATAGATGCAATCCATTAATAAAATTGTTATTAGCTCAAAACGTTCCTGGTCATAAAAAAGTGCCATACTGCAAATACACACAGACCAGTATAGCAGCATAAGGGAACCTTGTTTAACCAGGAGTAGTACACTGAGCCGAAGCTTGTTTCCAGATGTGACCTGGGAGCTCAGGATGACTTGCTCAGAATCACACAGTATGCACCTAGGCAGCTGTGGGATTCAAACCCAGGTCTCCAGACCTGCAGCTCAGAGCCTTAACCCACTGTGCTATACTGCCTCCTGTGCATAAGGTGTGCAGGTGCAAATGATAAAAGTGCAGAATCCAAAACAGGATGACTTGGGTATTAATAAATATAATTTGTGCAAGTCCGATGTTTCTGAAAAGCAGAGTTTATAGATAATAAGACCTCAAATGAAATGCACTTCCAGCAAACCCTCCACAGACAGACTGTCCCAGTCATGGGGGAGGGAGAAGGGCGCACAGCCCTGTTTCTTCACTCATATACAGTAGGTAGATCTGAAAGCATTAATTTCATGTGCAAATGCTGTTGCTTGTTTGCAAAAGTCAGGGAGGCAGTGGCTTACCTCAATATGCAATTCAATCCGAAAGACTCTCTAGAGCATCCATGACTGCAAGCTCAGCAGAACTGATTTCAAACAAATGAGGTACCTTTCTCATAAACATTCAAGTTCAAAACCAAGCATACATACTATTTGAATAAACTTATCTCTGAATGCTGTAAATGCTTAAGCCAGTCATTCCATTGGTATTCCCTAGTAAAAAGATAGCATAGCTGTGACAAACCTGGACCATGTTAAGGCACTAAGTTCAAAACCTCATTGAAATACATTGAACCACATACCTGTTTCTTCAGTTCATAGTTCAGCCTTGAAGAGTGAAGATGTGTCTGTGGTCCAGAGAGGATTATGGTATTGTATCCCCAATAGGTAAGTAAGGGCTTGTGGGGTGGTGCGGGATCATGGGTGCTGAGTGGGAGGGTTGTGCGGGGGGAAGTGCAATGGCTGCAAAAGAGATTGATGGACTTTTTTTTACAAGTACAAAAAAAATCAAATGAGAATTCCTGCAGTGGGTTTTGATTTCCCAGTGCCACTGTTATATTCTGGGAGGCGGGGTGATGGGTGATGAGAGGGAGGGTTGGGTGGGGAGGAATCAATCAATATTTTTTCTAAATCGTTTACAAAGAACCACAAGGTACTAGATGGGGGCATATGATTATTTTGTGATCAGGACACTGGGGATTGTGCACTCCAGTGTCAGTATTAATTCTAGGGAGGGAGGGGTTATGGGTGCTGAGATGGAGGTTGGGTGGGGGGAGTAAACAATAAATGAAAAAAATAAATAAATAAAATATGGAGTAATAACCAGGCATGCATGGTAGTGAATGGGGGGGTGCAATATGATGATTTCAAATAGTTCTGTGCAACTGCCTATACAGACAGCGAACAGACTGCTTCACAGATGCTGAGGTGACTGTGTTCAAACTCCAACATGCTGTTTAGTCAGAAAGAATGTGGGAGTGCTTTTCTCATAGCAAGAGGTCTGCGGGACTCCATGCACTGCAGCCAAAACTAGAACTGTATGTGTTTTCCCCTAAATGGAAAACCAGTAGTTTTTTTTTATTATAAATAGTATATATTACGAGAAAGTCTAAAAATGATTGCTCTGTGGAAGTTTCAAATTCTATAGAATTTTGGAAAATACCAACTAAATTCCATAGAATTCCATTGGAAGAAGAATGGCAGATTTCCACCAGTGGAATGAAAGGCATAGAACAATGTTCTGCACTGCACATAAACCTCTGATTATTGTTCAGAGGTTTTGCTTATATAACAGGCAGTATAGTCTAGAGGTTAGAGTAATGTACTGTAAATGAGCTTGCTACATCCAGCAGATCTGGGTTTGATTTCCACAAACTCCATTTGCATACTGTGTGTCTCTGAACAAGTCACTTAACTACCCCAGTGCTCCTGGGTCACCCCTGAAAACAGGCACTTGTACCTGTTGAGTCTTACCTTGTTACCAAAAAGAATAACTCAGCAGATTAGTGTTGCATGGTTCATGTAAACCACAAATTAGTTTCAGAAAAGTAGCAGAGAATGAATGTGCAGTTTGCATAATCCACAATACTAATCAATGGTTTACATTAAACATAGTCAGAGTTCTAATTAATTTTCAGAAAATTCCAAAAATCATTTCAAAAGTAGAGTTGCCATTTTTACCTTAATTATACCAATGGAATTATGCATTCTCCACAGCCCTAGTGAAAAAAACATGTTTTCTTCTAATAAATTGTAAACCAACCCATATTTCAATATTCTTTGCAAAACAACTTCATTAACACACCAGTTAGGGTTCAAGTTAATGCCACAGAAGTAGGGAAATGTGTCTTTCTAACCCTAACTCCCAACCCCCTATACCCCCAAGCTGCAAAAGGAAACAACATTTAGGTTTTGGGTCTTCGGAGTCATGGCGAATCAGTTGTGGGGTCCTCCTTGGAGTTGTTAACTCTAATGCCCACCCCTCCCTCCCAGTTTGTAGCCTCTTGTCTGAAGCAGAAAGTACAGTTCCAAGCCAGTGGCTCATAGTGGTACACTCTTCAAAGGTAGATAACTATGTCTCACCACATGTTGCCAACACAATCTGTTGTAGTTTTCTTCATGCAGGGCCCTGTGGGGCCATTGTGAAGAAATAAGATCATGTCTGGCATTGTTTGTTCAGGGAATGGGGTGAACATTAGGGATGACAGCCCCAAGGAAGACCCCACCACTTATTAGTCAGGAGTCCAGAGATCCAAAACCCTGATGTTTTTTCTTCTGCTGGCTAAGGGGTGGGGAGTTAGGATTGGAAACCCTAATGTCATGTATCCCTACTTTTGTGGTGTTACCTTAAACCCTAACTTGTATATTAATTACATTTTTTTGCAAAGAATTTCCTTTATTTTTGAGATATTGGAATCGCATCCTCGTTCTTGCAGATCCTTTTGGGACCTGCGTGACCAGATGCAGATGCACATGGTCCTTTGGTTCCTGCACCAAAGGAAGACTCCATCCACCTATGGAAGTATAGGGACCTTGTGGGACTTGTAGTTCTGTGCAGTGACTGATGTCAAGAATTCATGGGTTTGTCTGGTGGGCTGCAAACATGCAGTGCCCTCTGGTCCCTGTTCATCCATGTGGCTAGAAATACAGACATACAGGGCAAAGAGTCAGTCCTTCTTCCAATGTACAGTGTCCGTTGCTTCCCAGAGGGGAAATGATGCAGAGCCTATGCCAAGAGAAGAACTGTCTTCACTATATGGTACCCCCACCAGTGCGGGCAACCCTGCAGATTCATTCTCTGGCTGGGGTGGAGTTGCATAATAGTGCCATCCCAGCTCCCTCAGCCCATGTAGCTTGGTCACAAAGCTCACTTATGTGAGTGACGTGAGGAGCCAGACATTGCATGCTACCTGGTTGTGGAGAAGCCAGGAGAGCAGGAGCTGTGTAACACTATATTTTAATCTAGAAAAGGTATGCCACCATCACGGTAAACCTAGTGAGCTGGTGTAAGACAGAGTTCTGTTCATTGTCTGAATAGTCTGAAAATATCTTAAAATCCTGGAATTCTGGAGTACACACACATTAGTTGAGTTTTACAGGGATACTATACCTGTCTGGTGCACAGCCTTTCTAGGCCTTCTTGTGCAACTGAGGATGCTGCCTTCTAAGGATAAATCACAACAGTTTCCTAGTAGATCATTTTTAGATGATTTTGATGAGTTTATAACACCCTATACTAAAACAGTTAGATTGGATCCCCCAACAGTTCAACCACAAGACATTTCACATATTATAACCTCCACTGCAGGAAATGAAGGGAATAGAAGTCAAGAGGAAGGTTGTAGTAAAGAGAGAAATAAAAGTGGAAGTAATAATTCAAGGGATGACCAATCTATTAGAATATTAAAGGAAATAAGGGATGAAATTATTCTGAATGAGTTACTATTAAATCTTACATCACTGATTAGCAAATCATTGTTCACAAATGGATGCTATCAGGATACTAACTTTACAGAAAGTGTAAATAAAGAATATATGAACCAGAAAAGAAATTAGAATAGCTAAAACTAAAGGGATGGAAAAGATTAAGGAAAGTCAATAAAAGTGATAATAGGATATAGGAGTAAGGGAAGAGAGAAAGAAACAGCATTACTAGTGCAATAATTAAAAAAAGCAACAGGATCAGCAGATAGTGAGACCAGGTGTAGAACTAGGGAAGAGGAAAGTGGATAATGTAAAGATAGGCAAGCAAGGGACTAGACTACTAGGAACAAACATCAAAAGAAGTGGAGAGAGTAAAGGAAAAAGGAAAAAACTATCACTATGAAAGAGAATGAGGTAAAAAAGAGATATCAGTTGGTAGAAACAATTTTGGAAACATCAGAGTTAACACAAATAGAAGAGATAGTTGAGGAAAAAAGTGAAAAATATGGAAAGAAGATTGTTAGTGTAAATAACAAAATATAAGTAGAAAAGGGAGAAATGCTCCCCACAGTATACCTATATGGTATACCTAAGGCAAGAATCAAAAATATGATGACCTTGAAAGTAGCAGTGTACGACATCTGTAAAGGGGTTTTGGGAAAAGATTTTGCATTGTCTGATATAAGTTCTGTTTATAGATACCAGGCTGGGAAAGAAAAAAAAAGGCTGGGAAAGAAAAAGGGTGGTGTGTCTTGTTAAATCAGCCTCTGTAAGACAAAACCTACTAATGGAAAAAGAACAACTCTCAGATCTTGGTATAAAAGCAGATATCACAACAACAACAATGTCAAATCAATGTAAACCCCAAGATTAACAACTCGGCTAAGAAGGGGGATAAAACCTTTTATAGGTACATTAGGGAGCAAAGAAAGATGAAGGCAGGGATACTGAGGCTGAATAAAGAGGAAGGTGGTTGGGCAGAGAGCCATGGTGAAAAAGCAGGGATACTGAATGAATATTTCTGCTCAGTATTCAGGGGGAGAGACCTAATCCAGTCAATAGAAGCACTCTGGATAGGGGGGTTTATATTAGTCCTTTCGCAGAAGAAAGGGTTCTGAAAGAACTCTTAAAACTGAAGGTGGATAATGCAATGGGGCCTGATGAGATTCACCCCAGAATTCTAAAAGAAATGAGGGAAGAACTAAGTAACACCACTGACTACCCTTTGTAATAAATCATGGAAGGATGGTGTGGTACCTGATGACTGGAGGAAGGAAGATGTGATTCCCCTTCACAAAAGTGGGAGCAAGACATAGGCAGAAAACTACAGACCTGTCAGTTTGACCTCTGTGGTAGGGAAAATGATGGAATCACTTCTGAAGGAAAGAACTGTTGAGTACCTAGAGGCTAGTGGGGCACTGGACCCAAGGCAGCATGGATTCACAGAAGGAAGGTCATGTCAGACAAATCTAATTGATTTCACTGATTGGGTGACCAAAGTAGTAGACCAGGGAGGGGCTGTGGACATGGCCTACCTAGACCTTAGCAAGGCATTTGACACAGTCCCATACAAAAGATTAATAAACAAATTAGCCATCCTGAGAGTGGGTCCCAGGGTGGTAGCCTGGGTAAAACACTGGCTGGGCAACAGGTCACAGTGGGTAATAGTAAATGGAGTCCACAGTGAAGAAAGGAAGGTTACTAGTGGGGTACCACAGGGTTCAGTACTGGGGCCGTTCCTTTTTAATGTCCTTATAAGTGACATTGTGGAGGGACTGGAGGGGAAGGTATGTCTCTTTGCAGATGACACAGAGATCTGCAACAGGGTTGATATGCAAGGTGGGGTGGAAAGGATGAAAAGGGACTTGGCAAGGTTGGAGGGATGGTCAAATGTATGGCAGCTTAGATTCAATGCAAAGAAGTGCAAAGTAATGTACCTGGGAGACAAAAACCCAGGGCAAGTGTACACAATGGGGGTGAGATACTGACAATAACAAAAATGGAAAGAGACCTGGGGGTAGTCATAACAGATGACCTAAAGGTGGGCCAGCAGTGTGAGAGGGCAGTAAGGAGGGCTGGGGGGATACTGGGATGCATAGGGAGAGGCATCACCCATAGAAAACAAGATGTTGTTGGCCCTCTGTACAGACAGTTGGTAAGACCACATCTGGAGTACTGTGTACAGTTCTGGAGACCTCATCTCCGCAAAGACATAGACAGGGTGGAGGCTGTCCAGAGGAGGGCAACCAAAATGGAGCAAGGTCTGCACCAGAAGACATATGAAGAAAGACTAAAGGAGCTTAAGATGTATAGCTTCGAGGAAAGGAGGGAGAGGGGGGACATGATAGAAACTTTCAAATTCCTCAAGGGAATCAACAAAGTCCAAGAGGGTAGCATCTTTCAAAAAAAGAGATGTGCAAGAACAAGGGGGCACAATTTAAAGATAGAGGAGGGACGGCTCAGAGGTAATGTGAGGAAGTATTTCTTCACATAGGAGGTTGCAGATGCATGGAACAGCCTTCCTGAGGAGGTCATAGAGTCAAAAATAGTGGGTGAATTCAAGAATGCATGGGACAGACATAAGGCAATTCTAGTGGGGAGTAGGAGGAAGTAGGCTGTTGGTTAACTAGGATCTGCAGCTTATCCATTAGGTAAGGAAATGGGCAGACTAGGTGGGCCAAGAGGTCCTTATCTGCCATCAAATTCTATGTTTCTATGTGGGGACGAGAAAAAAAAGGATGTGGTTTGTGAAGAAGGAAGGGATAAGCAAGCGAGAAGCAATATCAAAATACAGCAAAGGATTACCACATATATGGTGCCTAATGAACAGGAGCATGTTTTACAACTGGACAAGGGGATGCAACTACAAGAACTAAGAAAAAACACAAGAGGGAGATTACAAAAAGGTCACAGAATTAACAATATTATAGTTTTAGAAGATGAAGTAGAGATGGATTTGGGAAGAAATGAAGTGGACACAGACTTAGAAATGGTATCTAGTTCTTAAGTACAAGACAGTAATCAGTTCTACATCCTGGAAGATTCTATAGAAGCATGTTGACAGGAAGAAATAAAGACAGATCCCCTACAAAAACATTTAAATATACTAAGCTGGAATATTGCTGGGGTATCGGGCAAATTTAGAGCTATAGGATGTGTAAAACGTTTGAACAAATATCCAGTAATAACTTTACAGGAGACCTGGGCTAGCTCCCTAGATGGCTGCATACTAGAAGGATATCAGTGTTGAACAACTGATGCAAGGAAAAATAGTAAATATGGAAGACCAGCAGGGGGAATCTGTACTTTCATATGTACAGGTCAGAAACTGAAGGGGATGTGTATTTTTAAGGATATTGAACATGTTATCCTAGGTTTAATGATATATAAGGATAATGTTGTATGTATTCTGTTGAATGAGTACTTCCATCCATATACATCTACATCTCTGTCTCTATGGTATCCTCCTTGGAGGTTTTAAAGCAAGCTATCTTGCAATTGCAAATTCATCATCCAGGTATATGGTTTTAGTAGCAGGAGATTTTAATGCCTACACTGTTTAGAAAAAAACAGAAGAAAAAACTGGAAATTTGAATTTAGATGATATTATGTCAATTCCCTTGCGGAACTCATTAGACACCAGAATTAACAAACTAGGAGAATTATTATTGGAATGTTTAAATACATTGAACATGCGAATATTAAATGGAAGATGTAGAGGTGAAAGGAGTGGAAAATTGATGCATAACCATCAATGTGGTGGAAGCACATTAGATTATGTTATTGTAGATGTTTTCTCTTATAAAAATGTGATAAGTCTAAAAGTATTAGATAACTGGAACAGTGCTCATAGACCAATAAACCTGGAAGTAATGGGGAGTAGTGAGAAAATAATGGAAGATCAGAAAATGACTGAATGGGTCGAGAATAATATGATATTGTATAACAAAAAAAGAATAAAACAGACACCATTAAACATACAAAAACTATAGAAACATAGAAACATAGAATTTGATGGCAGATAAGGACCGCTTGGCCCACCCAGTCTGCCCATTTCCCTACATACTGGATAAGCTGCAGATCCTAGGACTTTTGAAAGATCAAGGAGTCAAAGTTTTAAAAGGTCAAATATTGGCTGAATACTTGCAAATGGAAGATGACCAAGGATCAAATGTTATACAGCAGCTTTACCTTGAGATAGAAAATCAGCTACTTGAAGGGATAATGGGAATACAAAAAGAAAGCAGAAAGAATAATTATTATAAGGCAAAATGGTTTGATGGAGAATGTGATAGGAACTGGAGAACTATTAAACAAATAGGGAAAAGGGTAACACAATATAATGAGATAAACAATAGGGTTGCACTTAAATATTTGAATAATGAATATAAAATTCTTCTCAAGAATAAAAAAAACAGGCCTTTAATGCTGATTTATGGAATAGACTACAAATGTCAATAGAAAACAAGGATAATCTAGCTTTTTGGCATTTGGTAGCATATGGTACTGAAAAGACAAGAGTTAATCTAGAAGCGGTAATCTCCCCTGAATTTTGGAAACTGCACTTTGAAATTGTTTTTATTAATGTTCTTACCCCACTAGAGGATAAAAGTGGAGCAAGAGAAAGGGTATGTAGTGCTAGAAATGTGTTTATTACCAAAGAAGTAGTAGTGGTAGCAATCAAATCACAGAAGAGAAACAAAGCTTCAGGTATAGATAGGATAAGTGCAGAAATGTACCAGGTTAACCCAGAATGGTGGGCTGACATCTTGATTCCATTTTATGAGAATATAAATCAAATTAATATAATGCCAGCTCATTGGAATATAGGGGCTGTGGTCCCAGTGCATAAAAAGGGATCTACATTATTCCCAGAAAATGATAGACCAATAACACTGTTAAGCATAAATGCAAACATTTCTTCCAGATTATTGTTAAACCAATTACAAGTATGGACAGAAGATATGATACTGTCAAAAAAAACAGGCAGGATTTTGTAAAGGGAGATCTGCTATAGAACAAATCTTCATTCTGTGACATATATTAGAGAAGTATGTTACCGGGAAAAAGACAAAAATCTATAAAGCATTCATAGATATAAAAGCCATGTTTGATTCAGTAAACATGCAAACTCTGTGGGATATACTACAGAAGAAGGAACTAAACAAAAACATGCTTGAGATAATAGAATTATTGCACAAAAATACCAAGCTAGTTGTAAGATACAGTAAACAAGGAGCAGTGACAGAACAAATAAGTGCAACTAGAGGAGTTAAACAAGGATGCCTATTAGCACCAACCTTATTTAATATATACACTGATATGATAGTGGAAACTTTGGAAAATGTTGAAACATTCCCCCCTAAAGTGAATCGTGTGCCGGTAAAACTATTATTATTTGCTGATGATGCCGTATTACTTTCTCAAACCCCCTTGGGATTAATAAGAGCTTTAACAACAGTAATAGAAACTCTTATGAAATCAGATTTACAATTAAATACTGGAAAAACAAAAATTATGTGTTTTGGTTGAGAGAGGAGAAATATAAAACCTGGAAATTAGGACAAGACTATACTGAATAAACAACTGAATTTCAATATTTAGGAGTTACAATAAGTATAAATATGGGGTGGAAGGCACATATAAACAAAGTTAAAAGTAATGCTACAAAAACAATGTTAGGGATTGCCAGATTTGCAAATACATTTGCAAAAAACTCATATGTAGCTCAATATAGATGCTATGATGCCAAAGTAAACTCACAAGTCTTGTATGGGTCTGAGATGTGGGGATTGGGCTGCAACACTAAAGAATTAGAAATAATACAAATTGACATCTATAAAACCTACTTGGGATCCCAAAATTGACATTAAATGCTGCATTTTGAACAGAGGCTGGAACTTTTCCAATTGCCATGAAAATTATAAAAAGATATATTAACTTTTGCAAAAAAATAATGACTTCACCATTGGATAGTATGTCATATCAATGTTGGGTGGAGGCCCAACAAGGAAAGATAATGCATAAACAATGCTGGTTTACAAAATTGAATTATGAATTAAATAAAAGTGTAGTACCATATAATTACATGTATAGAGAATTAACTGATCCAGGAACATTTAGGGATATTGCATGGCAAAGAAATGTGGATATAGCAATGCAACAAGATATTAGTAGCATTAAGGATGCCTGGGAATATACAACATTTAAGAAAGTAAAACAGAACTTTGGTCTAGAAAAGTATCTCATTGCATGTGAAAATGTAAAACAGAAAAGCCATGACAAGACTGAGACTGGGAATTCTAAGTAATAGATGGGTAATGAATCTAGGAGTCAGAATAGAATGTGTGGATGTGAAGAAATGACAAAACTAACAAACAAAGCATATAATGTTGGAATGTCCAGACTTCAGGGTTGATCGAGAACAAATATTGAATCCAATTTTTAACAATGTAAGATTTATAGAGAATGATAAAAAGATTGAAATGATGCTAAACTCAGATACAAGAGTTGAAATCTTTTCAGTTGCAAGTTTTGCACAAAAGGTTGTCTCTAAACTAAAATGGGAAGTTTGCTAGACTATAGATTACTGTACTGTAGTAAAGTGCCAATGGAATATAATTGTGAAGAAGCAAGGAATGGAGTTTAAAGGGAGATTGTAGCCTATAATTGTATACATTTTGTATATGGAAATTTTGAGAATGTGGAATATTTATGTGTGAAATGTCTGCATTTTTTAAAGTCAGTGTGTAACAAACATTGTTTTCATACATGCTTTGCTAATAAATTAAACTGAACTGGACTGAACACTGAACTCAACCCTGAACCTAGGTCACTGACACAGGATCACAAAGCATACTCACTGGGGTGAAGAATGGCACTACACACAAAGTTTCTTAACAGTATAATTTTTCTTTTTTATTTGGGTCACAGATTTTCAAGATAGTTATTGTATGACTCCCCTTGTAAACATGACATGTGGTATTTAAAGTGCATTGCCTGAAATGTCATTTTGCCCCACAAGTGTAAAAACACAGCTCACCCAGGATTTAAAGAATGACACCTGTCATGTTTATGAGACGATGTGGAAAATGGCTATGTTGAAATTTTGGAGTTAAATCATTAAAAATTAAGTTATGAGTAAATGTTGAAATACTGCAATGTTCACTCATAACCTGGGCATTTTCCATATTTGTACACCAAATGTTTAGCATGGGCTTCTTATTTCATTGGATCTAGTGTTTCTGCTGGGAATGGAGTTCTCCGACGTGGTGGTGGAACCCGTTGAATGGTCCAATCACCACACTATAGGATTGAGATTCATGTTCCCCCCAATAGACCCACCCCTACAGAGACGGTCAGGTTCCACCCCTTGCAGGTTTTGACCCTTGATGGTCTCATAATGGCCCTGGACCTATTGGGGAGTTTGAGTGTTAGCATGGATCCAGATGGTCTTCTGCTAGCCTATAATAAGGCGGTGGGGGCTGCTCTGGATTCCATTGCTCCTGTCCAAGTTTGGCCCCTCACCCTTCACCCTCAGTCTCCTTGGATTGATGGGTTCCTGAGGAAGTTGAGGAGAGTGGGAAGAAGGTTGGAGTGATGTTGGTGAAAATCTGGCCTTGATGATGACAAACTTAGATTGATGTCCCATTATAGGGATCTGCAATCTCCTGTAAAAAAACAGAGTTCCTATTCAGGGAGGTTGTAGCTGTGAGAAATCAACTGACTCAGCTTTTCTGTAATGTGGATAGGTTGTGCAACCCAACCTGTCTCCAAAATCAGGGAGCTTTTTCACAGAAGAAGTGTAATGAGTTCACTCGATTCTTCACAGATAAGGCTGACACCATCAGGTCTGAGATTTGTACAGCTCACTCACATGGGCAAAGCAGAGATTGGTGCGAGGCTGCAAGCACCTGATTTGGCTGGTCAGATTTTAGTCAGTTAGTAATTGAGGATATCATGAAGATGATCTGGGGTTTGCAACCAGCTTACTATAGTTTGGACCCTGGTCCAACATGCCTCTTTATGGGGTATATGGAGGTAATTGGTCTGGTCCTTGCTGAGATAGTTAGGTGTTCTTTGGAGACCAGGGTGTTTCTAGACACCCTGAAGGAGGCGATGGTTCACCCCCTCCTGAAAAAAACCTTCTCTCATCCCTGACTGTCTCGCAAACTACAGGCCTATCTCTAACCTACCTTTTCTGGGTAATGTTATTGAGAAGGCAGTTGTGTTGCAGCTTGAGGAGCATCTGACCACTCATGATGTCTACAATCCTCTCCAGTCAGGTTTCAGGAAGAGGCATAGTACTGAGACCACATTAGTTTGGGTATTTCATGATCTCCTGACAACGAGAGCTTGGAGGAGTAGCTCCAACTTGGTCCTTTTTATTTATTTCAAATTCAGATTAATACCTTTGAGCCGGGGGCTCGTTTACAAAGGCTCCAAGTCAACAAGGAATACAAGACATTTACAGGTGATGAAACATTGCAGAACAGAAAGACATCAACTAACAAGTGGTATTAGTGTGCAGTTACAATATTAAGCAGGGTACAAGAAGTAAGGAGAAACAGGACCACACTTCCAGAGAAGCATATTAATGCAGCACTAATTAAGTGCAGTACAGTGTTTAACAAGCATGTTACAGTTCAGACGGGGTGCTCCCAGTCTGCAGAAATGCATATTTTAGCAGCCGAGGTAAGGCTTTGTCAAGGGGAGGTGGTAGGTGGTAGGAGGTGGGAGGGGGAGCGGGCAGTTGTGGACAGGAGGGTGGGAGTGAGAGGGGGTAGCATTTTACGGATGTGAGAACTGCCTTCAGAGGCCATGGGTTAACAGAAACACTGGCAGTTAGATTTTCCAGCAAGAAAAGATCGAAGCTCATTTTTAAAGTAGCCAAGTCCTTCTTAATTTTTCTGCAGCATTTGATACTGTGGACCATGGGGTGCTGCTGGAGTGCCTGCAGCTATTCTGTAGACTGGCTGGTATAGTCCTCAGATGGTTTCATTCCTTCCTCACTGGCAAGATGCAGAGAGTTGGGTTGGGAATTTTCTCCTCAGCATCTCTCTCCCTACCATGTGGGATGCAGCGGGGCTATGTGCTTTCCCCCATGTTGTTCACAATGTACATGCTGCCATTCAGGGACATTATTAGGTGGTACGGATTGATTTTTCACTTCTGCATAGATGATACTCAACTGTACATGTCCTTTGCACCTGAACAAAACTATGTTGTTTTGGTCTTTAACAACTGCCTCTCTGAGATTCAGGAGTGGATAAGTTCCAATTGGTTGAGACAGAATCCGGATAAGACTGAGGTGTTGGTTGTGATCCTAGGTCATCTGGTAGAGAGGTTGCTGACTGGGCTGCCATCTGGGCTTTGGCTGGGTGGCAACCAGCTGATGACCTCTGACCTGGTGCTGAATCTGGGCATTATGCTTGATAGCAAGCTGACGCTTAAGTCTCAGGTGTTGGCCCTTATCAAGACCTCATTTTACCATCTGAGAAATAACACCCAGATAAAGCACCTGGTCCCACCTGATGAACTTCCCACATTGGTCCACACCTTTATGACCACATGCCTTGATTACTGCAATACCTTATACCTAGGGCTACAGGGTTGGACCTTCGCTGCCTGCAGCTGGTGCAGAATGCAGCTGCCAGCTTGTTGACTGGCTTATCAAGACCTTGCCATGTCAAACCTGTGCTCCACAGACTGCACTGGCTGCCAATGTGGTGGAGGATCACCTTCAAGGTTGGATTACTGACCTATAAGGCCCTACACAGACTGGGGCCATGGTATCGGTACCTTTGTCTTTACCGCTCCCTTCGTCCTCTCTGCTCCACTGATGAAGGACTGCCCAGAGTCCATTTGAAAACCTCAGGTGAAAGATCATTTGCCTTTGCAGCTCTGACCCTGTGGAATTCTCTACCTTGCCGGGTCAGGTGGTGCTCATCTAGTGAGGCCTTTAAATCAACCCTAAAATCCTACCTATTTGAAGTGGCATTCTGTGATATTTAATCCTGCTGTTTTATATATGTTTTTAACATTTTTTGTTTGCTGAATCGGATGTGTTATGTTCTATATTTTTTGTAAAATACTATGATCTGTTTGGAATAGCATTCCATAAATAAACTTTGCTAAACTAAACTTTATTAGTCACCTCATGAACCCGATAGGTAAAAATTTTAAAATCACTGCCAAAATGTAATTCCATGCCACAAGTTAAATACACATTTTGGCCAGGATTTGAAAAACAACAGCTGTCATGTTCAAGAGGTGGTGTGAACAAATGGCTATGTTGAAAATTTGGGCTCAAAATATTGAAAATTACCAAAGTTACGAGTGACTGTAGAAAAATGTTAATGTACCCTCATACTTTTGTTGTTTTATTATATTTTAACCTCAAATTTTCAACATAACCTTCTCATGGCCCCAACTCAGGAGCAATGTTGTGAATTTTTTCAAATCCCACCCAAAAGGTGATTTTACAAAGACACATTTTCATAATTCCAACACCATTGGCCATTTATTTATTTATTTATTTAAAAGAGATTTACCCGGAAAGACATACTAAGCCACAAAGCTCATTTCCAGATGTGTCCTGGGGGGGAGGGGATAAGTACATAATACAAGCAAAGAGTGCAGTAATATGATAACGCAATAAGGCACAGTAATGTACAGTATTACGCAGTATTGTACTGGCATAATTAATAACAACATAAATTGATTACATCAAGAGTGTAGAGTAACCAAGCACTCACAGGCTGTAATGTCAGTAACAGGACAGGGTTGGAAGTGATCATTAAATCAGAAGGGGCAACAGGGAGGAGCAACTGGAGAGGAATATGAGAGAAGAAAGAGAGGAGGGAGGATAGAGAGATAGGAGAGGGGGAGGGAGGAAAGGACAGGAAGAGAGGTAGAGGGATAGAAGAAAAGGGGGAAGTGGATTATGTATTAAATTTATTTATTAAATTTTCATAGCTGGGCAAGCCCGCTGGGCCCCGATGGTCCCTTTTTCAGGGGTGACCCAGGGAATTACATAGAATAATAGAAGGGGTAGCATACAGCACAGGTACATTACACTAGACAGTGAGGAACATAATACATAGTAGTTTTTCAGCAGTTACATTTAAGAGGTAGGGTTGGGAATTACAAGTATAGAGATGTGGAGGAGGACAAAGTGATGGGGATTGGATAAGCAGGAGGAGGAGAGTACAGAATATAGTAGGGAAGGAAAAAATGGATGCCGGAAGAATGGGAATAGTGTTGACATAGTAGTGGAGGGGAGTGAGGAGGGGGTGGAGAAGGAGATAGAGAGGGAGAGGGTTGGAGGGGTGGAGGGATGGTAGTGGTAAGAGAAGGAGCAGAAAGAAGGCGTTTAGATGGGGGAGAGATGATGAACATAGAGCAGTGTTGTGTGAAATTGAAAAATTATGCTCCACAAAATATTTTCATCAGTGCAAAATGCAAAATTTCACAGGCTGAGCATGAAACTTCACCTGCAAAATGGTGAAATTCACCAATTGTGGGTAAAATTTTTCAGCTGCAACAAAAAGACTCCCTGGTGTGTAGTGGACTCCCCTCCTGCCGATCTTCAGCCTAAATTGAGAAAAATCTCCAATCCCTGGTGTCTAGAGGCCCCACCCCGCTGATCACCAGCCCAAATTGTAGAAAGCCCCACCACTGAGAGTAACATTAATTTCTCCATCCCCAAATTTGTGTAAAAATAAAAAAAATGAATTTCCAGCTCCCTGGTGTCTAGTGGACACCCCCAGCGAATCACAAGCCCAAATTGTAGAAAGCCCCCTCTGTGCACATTCATTGAAGCACTCAGTCAGGCTTCCAGCCATGGAGATGAGTGGAGGGCTATGCTGGTGACCTGTTTTGGGGTACTGGGGTGGAGTGGGGTTGGACACTATCTGATGACAGGGTGGGAAGGGACCATTAGACACCAGGGATTGGGGATGTTCCTCAATTTGGGTTGGTGATCAGCTGGGGGTCCACTAGGCACCAGTGAGTCAGAAATTCAAATGTTTTTTATTATTTTTATACAAATTTGGGGATGGAGAAATTAATGTTAATCTTGAGAGGGACTTTCTACAATTTAGGCCAGTGATTGGCGGGGGGGGGGTGGGACCAGTAGACACCAGAGATATAAATATGAGCAACACATTTTGGGGTGAAATTTTGCACCAATTTCACAAAATATTTTGAGTGGTGAAATTGTTGATTTCACAGCAATTTTGCCATTGAAATTTTATTTCACAACATCTCTAATGTAGAGGTTGAAATACTTTAGTAGTTGAAAAATGGGAGGTACAGAGAGGTGTAGGAGCTTGGGGACAGGTAGTGGATAGGGAAAGAGAAAGGGGGAGGAAGGACATTAGGCTATGGGCATTTGCAGGAAGAAGCACTGTGGACTTGGAGTAGCAATGAAAGAAAGCATTTGGAGGAGGCAGAGCAAATTGCTAGAGGAAGAGAGTTACAGATATCAGGAAAGCAGAAAGAGAAGGCATTCTGTCTGGCAAGGGATTTACAAGAGTGGAGCAGCAGGGAGCGATAGTTTGAGTTATGGAGCTAGTAAGAGGAGTGAGGTATAGGTGAGAGAAGCATACTGAGATAAGGGGGGAGTGAGGCCAGACAGAATTTAGAAATTAAGTAGGTGTAGTGGGTTAGGTGGTGATCTACCAAGGAGGGGAGAGGGAGAGAGCAGAGTATACAGAACAGTGGTGAGTATTGGGAGGACAGGCCAAGGAAAAACAGCAGAAGGAATAGAAAAGGGGATCCAGTCTGACCTAAATCATGGTCATAAGGTAATGTCCCAAAAAGGCCATGTTGAATATTTGTTGTAAACATATTCCAAAATGATAATGTTATGAATAAAATTTCAAACCCCATTGAAATATATTAAAATACACACACTGTACCATATTTTGTCATATCACAGTTGCCAGTTCCAGCAGCAACACATGTCTTCAATCAGAGAGTGAATGTATGCCATTGGACATGTTCAGGGGAGTGAGGGTATGTGGGAAGTCTGAGGGATGCAGCGTGGTGAGTGCTGAGTGGGAAGCTGGGGTTGGATGGGTTTGATGTGTGTGTGGGTAGTTAGATCATTGAGGGACTGTTGTCTTATTTACAAGTTTCAAAAATCATTAATAAATAACTAAACAGTAAAAAAAAACATCATCAAAAGATGTTTATTTAGTTCAGTTCACATTCCAACATTGGGGATTGGGTACCCCAATGTTGGGAAACTTTTCAGGGAATGGGAGCAGGCAACCTGGAGTGGAGGGGAACCAAGAGAAGTGGTACTGGGGGTGGGCACCCTGGTCCACTTACTGTATATTAAATATAAAAACACATAAATACTTGGAAGGAGGGGTGGTTGACATGGAGGGAAGGGGGAGAAAGAAGTGGTACTGGGGGCAGGCACTCCTTTCCACTTTACAAATATTTAGATAGATAGATAGACAGACAGACAGATAGATGGATAGATATAAAGATGGATAATTGGATAGAACAGAGGATCACTGGCTAACTGCTTCAACTGAAGCTGGCAGCATGACTCCAGCTATAGCTTCAGCATTCAGGAAAGTCCTGCTATTCTCATATAGAAAACATGAGTGACAGACTCCTTGATAAGGTGGGTGTCCTTAATTTTGGGGTGCCCAGAAAAAGTATTTCTGGCCATTTAAAAAAAAAGAATGCAGCTAAACCAATCCCGTTTAGCTAGTTTCAAGTATTTGTTTTATAAAATTGCACATTTTTTATGTATTTTCCATGTTTTTTTTTTATTTCGGGTGGACAAGATGTCGGTCGTCACGACAAAACATTTTCCTTTGGTGCTGTGGAAGCAATTGGTGAGAAAACAAAAAAGGTTCTGAAACATGGATTTTTTTTTGTCATTTTTTGTCATTTCAGAATTTTGCACTGAAAACCCCACTGAGCATGCTCAGAACAGCAAACAAAAATTGAGAAATCCTTATAACTCTGGAACCCTTTAATAGTTTTTCACAAAAACTTCCAAAGGTACTACTTTGTCACACTTCTACCACAAAAATTTCAGAAAACAATTCCATTTATATAGGCTGTACATGACAGCAAAACAAAAAACCCATGGTAAATATAGGAAAAAATTAGATGCCTACAGGAAAATTACATACATGGATCTCAGAAACAGCACAAGCTACTGTCATGAAACTTCCCTCATATTTAGACCTTGCCTACTAGACAACATATGCAAAATGTCAGCTAAATGTTGTCAAACACTGGTGATATTAAGCTACAAAGTTAGAGGTTTAAAATAGAACCTGTTGGTCAACCCTAACTATACCAGTGCTACCACACTTGTATAATATCGATATTTGAAAGTGTATTGAAATGATTTATTGATATGACATGGATAAACCTAAATCCAAGCTTTCATTAAAAAGTAAGATACGAGTCCTAACTGTTCATAAGTTAGATCTTTTCAGTCAAATTGCTGTATATTTAGAATGTTTTAACATTGGAACTTTAAGGGTTAGAAACTCAATATTTTGTTAAACAAAGATCATTATCAGGTTAAAAAGAATGAATATAATTAATATAGCTTTCATATGTCGATACGACAACATATATACTGCAGCAATACTGTTTCAAGGCACTTTTAAATGTATTATCAATGTATATTACAGCAGTGTCAGTGGCTCAGCAGGTAGCACACTCGCCTCTGAGGTCAGGAGATCAGTAGGCTGTGGGTTCTATCCACACACCAGGCACTTGGGTTAATATCCCAATACTGACACTGTAGTGCAGCATGAGTGGGCTGCTGCACTCCTGAAGTGCCGCCTTTCGGATGAGACATTAAACCGAGGTCCCATCTGCCTGTTCTGGTGGTAGTTCAGGTGGATGTTAAAGATCCCATGGCACATCTCGAAAAGAGCAGGGGAATTTCACCGGTGCAATGGCCAAATTCCTCCATTCACGAAAAACACCACCAACAGCTTAATCTGGTTCAAGGTCAGTTGGCATTCATCTGTATCCCTTCCCCCAGGTCGTGCCTGAAAATAGGCAGAATTTGTCTAGTGCACTTACCCGGTCAATAAAATAAATAAATGTTTATGTTATGACAGTCAAAATGTTTTTCATACAGTTTGTACAAACAGATTGTATTTATACATTTCTATCTATCAATATATAAAATGCAAGATGGTTTAAAAAAAATTAGAATTGATTTTACTTTTCTAAACTTTTTTAAAACAATGTCCTTTTTTAAAAGGAATTGTATAATTTACAATTCTCTATGGGTTCATTTTGTGCCACTAATTGTGCTGTAAAATGTTTCCTTTCCTTTCCTTTCCTTTCCTTTCCTTTCCAGTAACTCTTAATCTTCCTTACATTCTTAGGCTTGCCTGTGAAAGTGTTGAAAGGTAATAATAACATAGAGTAAAATCAATACACATTTTACTATACAGCCTCATAGCAGTCTCACTCATAAGACTCCAAAGAGTGACTCCAATCAATAGTACCATTGGAATGGCCTCATATTTCTTCAGACAGACCCCATCCTCTCTGACATCACTGAAGCACAGGTAAGCAAGTCAGCCTACAGTACCTCCAAGTTTCAGGGCAAGTAAGTTTGAAGGAGCAAAGTTATTTGTATACAGTCTCAGCAAAGGAGGTACAGCTGGAATACATGGCTGGTATGCAGGCTGAGGCAGATGAAAGAAACCCTGTTTCTATGCAGACAGGCCAAATAATAGACTACCTGGAAGAAAATAGTCTTACAGATAGACATCAGTATATCTTTATGAGAATAAAGTCACATAAAACAAACTTAACTAACTTCTACACTATTAGAACACAGAAGTGGATAAGGATCAATCAGCCTGCATTTTGTTCTTGTACTTCAGTAAGGCCTTTGATTTAGTGCCTTCCAGGAGACTTATGCAGTATACAGGAGAAATTCTGTAGTACTAGAGAGAGGACTAATATAGAGTGGATTGGTAACTAATTGTCAGAAAGAACCCAGAAATTGGTCCAGAACTGTACAGTTTCTGATAACAGGAAGATCACCAGTGGAGTAAGCAAAGGATTTGTCCTGGAATTGTGCTCTTCAATATGTGTATCAGTGGCATTTCTGTGGGGTACACAGTAAAGTAAGTATGTTCACAAATGATTTCTTGTCCATCTGTGAAGTCACAGGTGCAGACAGACCAGAGGAGTGATGGGGGGGGGCATTCTGACCCTCAACTTTATTCACCAAGGTGCAGAGTGTTGGGACAGGGGGACATAGGCTATACAGGCAGAGACCCTGCCATAGCCATTGTGTACCCCCCATACTGCACTCTCTGGTTGCACTGGGGCCATTAACACCCCCGCCCTCTGAACATGTAGAGAGGGACAGGGCAGCACTGGGGCACTTGCCTGACTTTATACATTACCAGGATGCATGGTGTCTAACAATCTGCTGCTCCATGCCAAGCAGGGGATCCACTTTGCCACCTGTGTTGGCTGGTTGATCCCCCCATACATCTATGCACTGGTCCAGCATGCCTATCCAAGGGTGCACTGTGTTCAGGCCAGGTATGAGCCTATCACACATACCTGGCCCACATTCATATATAGAGCCCCATGCTGAATAGAAAGTCCTTATAATTTTTATGTCACTCATTGGGGGAGAGGGTAGTAGAATAGAACTAACAAGGTCTGGGCAGTATTGCAAAATTCTGCTTCCCCTGGATATTTTCTGAGTTGGCAGTACATTGATGTCTAATCTATTTTATTCTATGTGACAAGAAAAATGCACAAAAATTCCACAGCATACATTAATGCTCATAAAAATTCTGCAGTTCACAGATTTCTCTATATGTAAGGAAATAACTGCAGAAAAATACAAAGTTCACATACTGTAAGCTTCAGCAAATATTTCAGTTAACTTACAAATTCTACAGTTTACTTATTGGCAGAGGTTGCAGATAAAAAAAAAATCTGCAAAATATTTCAAAAGCAGAAATGCAATTCTGCTGGAATTCTGCCAGGTGAATTTATCCTTTCATACACCTCTTGAGGTTACCCGATGCACAGTATAACAGAGCATCCCCGGAGCCAGCAGAGTAAGGGTTGTGCAAAAGTTATATCTTAGCAGAGAGCCTGTTGTAACCTGTTTGGTTGAGTCTGCAAAATGGTGTCCATTCGCTATGGAGTTTTCAGAAAATGTACACATTTTTTTGAACTTTTACACTCTTTTCTCAAAAATCTATCCACACCATTTTGCACACCTTTGAAATTGTAAACTATAAAAATAAAAATATTGATCACTATGGTATGTTCATGCATCTTTTTGCAAAATAATGCATTCTTAATCTGTTTGTTTTTGCTCACCAGAAAAGTCAGGCAAGGAAATTGTTGCTTTCAGTCTCATTTGGGGGCAGGGTTTACTGAATGTACTGGTTAATATTGAAGCAGGTTTAGCTAATGGTGTTTTATGTGATTGGGAGAAGTTTGGCCACAACATCCCTTACTTTTTTCAAGAAATGCCAAGGGATCTTTAATGACCACCTGAACAACCACCTGAACAGACAGACAGGACCTTGGTTTAAAGTCTTGTCTGAAATAAAGCACCTCTCAACACCACAGTGTTCCCCTACCACCATGATGTATTATTGATATGGTTACCTATAACTGGGGAAGAGCGACCTTAACAATACACCAGTACTAAATTTGTAATTGGCGAATGTTTCACAATTATGCACTTTCACCTTTGATTCATTCCAAATGAACATTTGGACCACCTCACATTACTTCAACATTTAGTGAAATAGTTGAAAAAATGCACTCTTATCCTTCCCATTTGGTCAGGGCTAGTCCTAGGGCAACCCCTCTTACCACCATCAGTCACTTCTCATACTCCTTCCCCTCAAACTAGGGATGGGCAGGTAGGCTGTGACCTAGCTCTGATTCCAACTCTGATGTTTTTTCCAAAAGGTTCTGATTTACTCTAATGAATTGAAGACCTCTTTAAGTCTATTTAAATATATGAAAAGCATCAGTATTAGTCTTTTAGATCCCCCTGTTAAAAAAATAAAATAAAATGTAACCTTTTAAAAAAAAAATTGTGTCTGCATTTTGAGTCATTTGGTCAGCAAGCAGCCAAGAGCAATAAAAAATAAATATATAACAGTCACCATTACTGCAGTAGTGAGTCACTAAACAAGGAGGTCAGAGCAAGGTACCCCAAAATTAAGTGACGTGATTCATGACTAAATGACATGAAATAGAATACAGGGTTACACCCCAAAATTAAGTGGTATCAAACAGAAGATTCAATAACACAGAAAATCACAAAAACTGCTACAGAAAGACATGACCCCCCTTCACAAATCTGTATGACACTATGACTTAGTAGTAATTCAGGCACAGAGATGGGCAACACAGATTCTGAGACATGATACCCCCCTTCTCAAAATACGTGAGGCACTATATGACCTAGTAGTAGTTCAGGCACAGAGATGGGCACCACAGAGTCTGAAACATGACACCCACTTTTCACAATCTGCATGGCACTATGACACAGAGATGGGCAACACAGAGTCTATGGCAGTATGACCTTTCAGGGTAGCACATAGATGGGAACACGGCATCTGAGAGGTGGATGACATCCCCCTTCAAAATCTGTACAGCACTGTAAGCATCCCCTCAAAATTACTGATGCACAATGACCTTCAGTCAGCATCCTCCTGTACTGTCTGATTCTGCTCCACTCAATATTTTTTTTATTTTCTGCACTCTGCTGTTGTCTGGTGTTGTATTCATTGGTCTCTCTCTGTCTCTCTATACTATCTCTTTCTTACTAACAAAAATAAGTGTTTTTTTCATTTTACTGTGGAGTCTGCAATGTCTGCAGCACTCTGCTGTTGAATTTGTTTGTCTCTGCTCTCTCTCTCTCTCTCACAAAAAAAATCCTTCTGACTGCAATACAGTCTGCTGTAACATGTGCACTCTGATGTTTGTTGCCTGCTGTTGAATTCATTGGTCTCTCAGTCTCATCTCTCACTCTCTCCCTCGCCCTCTGTAACACAATTATTTTCTCCAGTTTAAACTTTTTTTGGGGGGGAAATACATATACACACACACACACACACACACACAGACACACACACACACACACACACATCTCCATCGAATGCAAAGCCCCAAATGTGCTTGATACTCAGTTTCCTAGGGAGGTTCTGTGGTGGCTGACACAGAGGATTGGCTTGAACATGTGTAAATCACAGAGCAGAGACCCTCATTGGCTGGCACCCTTCAGTGCCCCAGGATCATGAGTGTTTTCCTTTGTTGGTCATGTGACTATCCAGGAACACAGGAGTCTTCAACAAAGATTGGGGAAAAAAAGAAATGCTTTTTTTCTGCACTTTTCTGCAGCCTGCACTGTCTTTCCATGCAGTACTGGTGGTAAGAGTGTTATTCTGGACTGGACCACACTTCTGAACTGGGCCAACATAGCAATCTGGGTTGAACCCGGAAAGGCTCTGTTTTCCTTTTCAGGGCTGAGTTGTCCCAGTCTGAGGGGAGGTCAGAACTGCACAAGAGCCAGTTTGCCCATCCCTATCTCAGACTGTGTTTTTTAATGAAGAGAATCACGCAAGATGTTGACTGAGTTTTTTTAACTGTCTGGAATAATAGGGATAGTAGAAGAGATTGGCATTGGCAGGAATAGGTGAGAGGTGGTAGAGAGGTGCCTCATAACCATATTTGTAGCTTACCAGACCCCCATACCAAAGATTCAAAGTGACATTGGCTGAAGACTCAAAGCCATACCATAGACAGGGGTCCCAAACAAAGCTGAACCAAAGTTGCCATTGTTCACATTTGGGTGGTGAGGGAGGCAAAAGCAGAGACAGTGTTTAGGATTACAGAGTGATTTAAATTGGGAGGAAAACACTTTCATTACATTCAGGAAAAAAGAAGGAAAGGGGTGGAATTGTGAAACTGCTGGATGGGGATGGACTGGTGGAGAAAGGTGGTGAAAAGGCAAATCTAAATAACTTCTTTTGCTCAGTATTTAGAAAGGAGAATACTGGTCCAATGCCAGGGAGAGCATTATAAGAGCTGCTGATAGAAGGATACAGGTAATGGGAAATCCGTAATTTATCACAGATAGGGTTAGAGAAGGACTGGCAGCCTTCAAGCTAGACAAAGCAGAGGGACCAAATGGATTGCATCCGAGATTGCTAAAAGAATTAGCAGAAGAGTTAGATGATCCCTTGGAACACCTGTTCAACAGATCACTGGGTACTGGAGTAGTTCTAAGGGATGGGGGGTGGCAGACATGGTGCTACTTCACAGGGGAGGAGCAGGGAAGAGGTGAGGAATTACAGACTGGTTAGCCTCACTTCTGCAGTGGGAAAACTAATGGAAACCTTGATTAAGCAAGACCTTATGCAATACCTAGAGGAGAATGAGCTCACAGACACCAAACAACATGGATTTGTGGCAGGAGGCTCATGCTAGACAAATCTAATCATCTTTTTCAACTGGGTGACAAGGGAATTGGATAGGGGACACATAGTAGACCTTCTCTATTTTGATTTCAGCAAGGCATTGGAATCTGTACCACACAATTGCCTGCTGAGGAAGCTGGAGGATATTGAGGCCACAAAAAGTATAATCAGATGTGTGAGCAACTGACTCACAGACAGGAGTCAAAGGGTGGTGATAAACAGGGTGAGGTAATCCGTGGGTGTGGTTACTAGTGGGTTCCACAGGGATCTGTGTTGGGCCCTGTTCTCTTTAACATTTTCATCAGTGACATTGGCAACAGTAACCAGGATAAGCTATCCCTGTTTGCAGATGACACCAAGCTCGGAGGGCAGGGGGACTCTCTTAAAGGTGTTAGGGACCTACAAGAAGACCTCCAAAAATTGAAAAGGTTGTCAAATCTGTGGCAACTGAAATTCAGTGCAAAAAAGTACAAAGTGATGCATCTCAGTAAAGGGAAGCACCTCACAGGAAAAGAGGGAACTTGGGGTGATTATTACTGACACTGTGAAGCAGACGAGCCAATGTAATAAAGAATACAGCATGGTGAATAAAATGTTGCGGTGTATAGGTAGGGGGATTGATAGCAGAAACAGGGAAGTGATCATCCCTCTCTACAGATCCCTGGTTAGACCACACCTAAAGTACTGTGTTCAGTTTTGGAGGCCACACTTGAAAAAGGATAGAGAGAGGCTGGAATCAGTGCAGAGGAGGGAGACAAAGATGATCCAGAGTCTGCAGGGACTACCCTATGAGGAATGGCTAGCAGCATTGAATATGTACTCACTGGAAACCAGGAGGGAGAGTGGCAACATGATAGAAACATTTAAGTTCCTGAAAGGCAAAAACAATGTGCTAGACATTGAGGAGCTATTACATATTGTCACAAACGCAACAATTATAGGGCATGAATGGAAGTGGGGGTGGGGTTCAGGAGATATCTAAGGATATACTGATTGATGAAAAGAGTATTGGAGCCATGGAATAGTTTGCCAGCAGAGGTGGTGGGGGCAGAGACTGTGACAAGTTTCAAGCATAGGTGGGACAGAGCTAAAGCACAACTTCAAGACATTAAAGTAAGTATATGGAACTTTGGGAAGGGGAGTAGCCCCCCCGGACAATTGCTATGTTCCGGGCATCTCATGGGCAGACTCAATGGACCCTGCATCTCATTTTGCTGTTGTTGTTCTATGTTCTGTGTTTTTATGTATCACTTAAATGCCTCCTGAAGAGCTACCACCACCACTTCCTGCATCACCTGGTATTCATTGGGAGTCTTTCACCCAGTGACAGATGAGGTCTCACACAGATTAGCTTCTCAGATATGATGATCAATCAATCAATCAATCAAAATCTTTATTTTTCCAGGTGAACATCATTGAGCAAGGCTCATTTTCAAGATGGACCTGGACAGAATACATAGTCATAGAGTACAACAGACAACAAATCAAGGAGGAAAAGGGGCATAATAATTGCTGTGAACTAATTGATAATAACAGCAAAACAGACATAATATTTACAGGGTACACGACATTTCAGTGATTTATGCATTAACTGTATTAACTGCACACAGGTACAATAGCCTAAGGCTAACAAATGAAGGAGAAGGAAATAATGAAACAGTAACAGGGTCTAAGGATAATATCTATGGGGAAGGGGAGAATAAAAGCAACTGAGTGGACAATGAGGAGATGACAAAGAAAAGAAGAAATGGAGGAGCCTAGAGAGGACTGATTCAGTAGAGCAGTTTAAGTGCATATGCCAGATTGGGGTAGCAGGGGATGTCATAGACCAGTGGTGATATGGTCTTAGAGTTTGGTGCAGTATTAAGTGCTTACACCAAGCTGGGGGTAGGGAAGGTCATATTCAGATGATGGTGTGGGTGTGATGTATGGTCACAGCAGCCAGAACAGGACATTCATAAAAACGGTAAAAGGATACTGACGGGGGACTGTGGTGTGAGATGAGGAGAGACAGTAATGTGTAGACAGCTTGTAAGGTACTAATAAGATATCAGGCTCCAAGGTGGTAAGGCTATAGACAACATTTGATATGCAAAATAAAGGTACTTTTAGTATTAAAATATGCAGTTTAAAAACTGATACATAAAAATGCAAAGTGTCTGCACTATGGCCAATTGTAGTACACCATCCATTAAATTGTGCATTTTAACAAGACACAGTGGTCAAAAAGTTAATATTTTCAACAATACAGTTCTTTTATACATATTTTAAATGTTTTATTTGCGGTATAAAGATAATTTTTTAGTTTTAGTTATTCCTTTATTTACTTAAAAAGATTGTAATGAAGAAACTAAGACAAAGACTAGGGCTATTCTACAGAATTAACCACTTCCTTACTAGGGATGCCAAGCAGCAGTTGGTTCAAGCCACGTTCCTTTCATTAATAGATTACATGGACCTTCTCTATAACCATTGTACTGCCTCTGCCCTGGCTAAGTTGGACACCCTATACCACAGAGCAATCAGGTTCATAATAGGCCTTCCACTTTCCACACACCATTGCTCCTTGTACTGTACACTGCGGTGGGCTGGACTTCCCTTCATTATAGGAGAAATAGGAATGCCACTCTATGGGCTTTCAGAGCAATTACCAACAAGCTCCCCCTATACTTCTCTGATTGTATTCCCCTGAGTGTGATAGGTGCCTATGCTCTAAGAAACTATTCCCTAATTGCCTTGCAATTACCTAAGGTCAAATCTCATTTCGGCAGAGCTGCCATACAGTAAGTTTCTCATTGCCTTCCTTGTGGAACAATATGCAAAAAAACTTGAAGCTGAGCTGTCCTGTTAGCCTGAATATTTTCAAGTCACTCTATGACCGCTCCATGAAGGAATCCTGCAAATGTTTCCCACATCGCTAACTCATCTATTTTCCAGTTTCCCTCCTGCCCATCCTAACTCCCACCCTGCCTCTCTCTCCCTACCAAAATTCCAGCTTCTCTGCCTCTCTTTAGCCATGGCCAAGTTCCACCCCTTCCCTAAAGTATGCTAGTTAACTATTCCAACCCCGTCATTTCTTCCTAAGCTAGTATCCCTCTTCTTGCCTTTCTCTCTCCTTTTAAGTGAACATTCAGGCTGTACCCAGTTATGAGCCTATCTGTTATAAAGGACCTTTCACTCAAATGTTGATGTAAATAGGCATATTTTTCTTTTTTGTATAATACTGCATTATGTTTTACCATGTTACTGTACTATGATTTTTGTATGACCAGGTCCATCTTGCAAATGAGCTCTGCTCAATAGTGCCCGCCTGGATAAATAAAGATTGTGTTTGATTGATTGATTGTAATGTCATAGAGGTGAGCAATAAAGACTTTTTTCTACCTAAAATTATTTATTTCATTTTTGTCAACCAGGTAAGCACACTAGACAATTACTTACCTATTTTCTGGTAGATCTGAGAAACATGCCTAAACAATTATTCTTGACAGCTTAGCACAAATATCCCCATAGCATCTGAGAGTGAAAGATATAACTCTGTGACATTTTCATATTATTTGATTTAATTTAATTTTTGATATTTATTGAGGATATAACCATTGATCAGCCAATATATACAATGGTGTTCTTCATTAAAGATCAGGTACTATGGTTGTCAAAACTAAAACAGGCAGCACCACTCAATAAACATTGCAATAAGAACTATCTCTCTTTCAGGTTGTATAACAAAAGTCAACAAATTCAGACTTTTATAGAGCTATTTTGGTGTGGTCCATTTCTACAAGGTTGCTGGATACTGAGTCAGCAGGTCTTCATGATGTTGATGTCATTTGGGGTGCTACTCTACTGTGCCTGTTTAGAAGCTGTATTGCTACTATTATTGTAATGTCGATAACTTCATAGCTGTTGGTCAGTGTCTGCTTGACACTATGTTTTAATCGGGCCTTATCCATGTTAATTCCTTTGAGAGATGGATGTGTTAGTCATGGTAAACATGATCAACTTAATGTGGCATAAAGAATAGCTGAGTCTGAATTAAGGTCAAGTAAAAAACAGCCAGGGGAGGTGGCAGGTGGTGATTGCAGTGAGCATGCATCTGATTTGAGCAGCATGAGGAAGCTGCTTCCTTCTCCTCCATGCATGCCAACACAACAAGGTATGTGTTCATTTCTTTATTTTTTTTCTATAACTCCCCTCCACCACCACCACCACCACCACATTTCTAAAGAGGCTAATTCCTGAACCTGCATTTGAAACTGAAAACTGTGGTTCCTAAACACTTGTCCTGTGAACTCCTTCAGTCTCAGCTCCTTTAATATCAGCAGTGCCTGAAGCAGTTGGAATTAGTTAAACAGCTGGCAATACTGAAGTATCCATCACTGAAGGATGACTGCAACAAGTGCCTGCAGCTTAGCTCTGTATCTGTAACAAAAAAGAGAGAAATTTCAAGTTACAAAATACTGACAGAAGTGATATAACACTAGTGGTTTTCTCACAAGGGAGCAAACAACAATAACTATGGGATTCCTGAGTGGAGCAACAAGTCAGATAAATATTTTCCTGACTCGTGCAGGCAATAATATTTTTGTAATCATTGCTTGTTGTGGTAAGTAGAACCCTATATGAGTGCGTATTATTGAGCAACTCAATATGAGTGACAGAATAATTTAGTTCCTGTATAGGCTACTGCTCCAATACAGCGAGGAATCCTGTATAGCGAGTGCAGCAGTGAACTACACTCGCTATAACAGGATATCAGAAGGTGTGGTCCCAAACCCTGCCGAGCTAGCCATTTGGCATAGCAGCTAGAGCCACTGTCTGCAGAGCCAGCGGATGAGGATTCAGGTCCCACAGTAGGCCTGAAAATAATGTGTCTTTTTATGTCTGCCCCCCAACCCCCAGAGTTGAGTATATTATTTTGGGGGGTGCAAAAAAACAAAAGAAGCAGTGTATTTTCCAAAGGACCATTTTTGTTTGCACTGGTACCTCTAAGTTCAGGTTACCCTTTTGATGCAGGTGATTTTGCATCATTCTTTGTGAGTGGTGTGATAAGGGACTCACCCTTATCACTTAAATCCATTGTGAGACACTAGAACATTGGAACTCACAGGAGCAAGAGGATCTTTTCTGCTTTTCTGAAAACCTTAAGCATTTTTCTTTTAATTTACCTGTTGTAAAGTGCTGGCAATAATCTGTGTGGGTCCTCCCCTCCCAAATCCCCTCTTGCCTTCACTTAATTTTAAATTTGGTTGATGCAGACTGAGAAGTATCAGGAAGATTTGGGGGATAACAGCAAAAATAAAACTCTATATGCTGCTTTTATTCCAGAACATATGAAAGTGAAAAATTCAAAAGGCCATTTAAAGCACTAGACAAGAGTAGCAGAACACCAAAAGGCAAAAGTCCCAAATTACTAAATAAAACAGGTATCAAAAAAGATCAGCTTCAAGAAAAGCAATCCCATATCAATTGACCTCTTAATTTAAAAGCTATCTGGCACAAGATGGCAACTAAAATCAGCAATGATTTACAACTAGCTAATGACAGGCATGAGGTTGAACATAACAATGAAAATTTAGCCATGCTAGAATATAAGTCTGAGGAAAGACATGCAGAATCAAGATCTACCAGAACTGTTTCCATGTCATAATAGCAATCGCAGAATATCGATCGCTAGTATGATAAGTGTATATCACCAAAAAGCAAATCAGCGATATTCACTTGCAGGTGACCCAACATCTGGAATCGAAAAAAAGTGTTTTTGTGGGGGGCTGGTGGGTCTGACCCCAATGCCTTCCCTTCCCCCCTGCACCCCCTGCACCTCCATGAATATGATTATCAGCCCCGTGAGAAAAATCATAAGACTGAAATATACGTTGCACGCTTAGTAGCATACAGCATTATGGCGACTCTCAACCTGTGCGCTCCCGAGTTGGACCCCCTCTGGAGTTGAAAATCTTTAGTAGGGGTTCAACACCCCACAGAACAAAGAAATATGCCTCATGGTATAAATCGCACAATGCGATTTTGCCATGCGACAATATGTCTTGTGACATAATGACCCCATGCCCATATCATGGAGGTGGCAAAATCTCACACCACATGTAAAATTAAGTGCCGGAGCCACAGGCAGTGGCAAAAGTTTTATGCACCCAGTTCTGGTCCCGAACCCTGTACCTGCCGCACCACAGCTAGCCACCCACACCACCACACCACATGGCTAGCTTGGCGGCAGCAGGTACACCCATCCCTCAAAACCCATTCCCTGTTCCTACCCTTCCCCTCTCTAGTCCCCCCTTCCTTTCATTGTCCAATAATGCAGTGGTTGTGTACAGTCGCTACCCTGCATATAGCACCTAATATGAGTCGCTGTTTTGATGTGGCACCCATATTCGGTCGTTATACTCACAGTATACCCCAGAAATAGACTGTTACGAGCTGAACAGAGTGACTTTTCCAAATACAAAAAAATGTGTGACAAATGTTGCTAACCTGCTTCATGATGCTGGTCCCAGTTCTCATTCTAAGGAAGCAACTATCACAAAAGTCCAACAAAAAACAAAATTCAAATGAAGATTCTCCTCCTGGATGGGCAAACAAGTTCATGGATACTGTCAATAATATTCAAGACAGCATCAAACAATTAAGTTATATTCTTGATACCCTTCAAGAATTAAGCAGGAAAATGACAGAACCTTGAAAGAACAATTACTAGAGAAACTGCTAGGCCGAGTGCCTTGGAGAAGAGGGCAAACCTCTCTGGAGAACAAGTAAGAAATAGCCAGGCAGGAAACACTGGGCTGGCTAGTAAGGTTTAACCTTAGTAAGGTTTCAAAACAACATTACTTTTCCCACCCCCATTTACAGGGTGATGGGATAGTTGTTTTAGTTTCATCTCTACTGAATGTCAGGTGTGAGTGAGCACAGCAGTCCTTAACATGATAATAGTACTTGTGCCTTTCACTACAACAGAAAGGTATAGAATCTACAAACTCTACAGCAATGTGTCAAACTTCCTGAGTTCTGCACAGGCTAAAAATGATAACTTTACACTATTATTGTGCATTATTGTCATTGAACATGACAAAACCACAATCAAATAATTGATTACCTTTCAGTTTCATGCAAAAAGGAAAGGAAAAAAACATAAGAATATTTACAGATCTCAGCAATGTGACAATCTCCCTGGCTTCATCTTAGATGAAAGAGAATAGCAGTCCCAGTGACATCACCAGGGTGGAGACATGTTGATTACCACAGGGAACAGCAAGTGTCAGTGTCTGACAATGTGGCTGAACTAGAGTAAACAACAAATGGCTAAACATGATATGAAAAGGTGTATTTCCATATAAAAGCCCAGGCAGGCAGGCATACTACTAGCCTTGCTTGTAGAGCAGAAAGCAGCTAACTAAAAGAAGTTACATTTTCTTATTAATTTAAAACTTATATCTCAGCAGGAGTCATTGTCCGTTAAGATTAAGTAGACAGATAACTTTATTAGAAGTAGAAGGGGTCTTATTTAGGGTTAAAAAAATGAAAGAAAAGAAAGAAAGTCAGTGTGTGTTCTGTGCTGGGAAGGGTACTGTGTCAGCTGACTTTACTAAACCAGTAGGAAGAAAGAGAGCTTAATTGGGGGTGTGGTTTAGACACTATAAAAGCAGATGAGTCAAATTACAACTTCCTGTTGCTAGCCTTTTTTCTTACTAATTGCCCTCCATCCCACGCCTCCACCCACCCACCCAAAGCCAGTTCTACTTTTATAGCCACTGGATTTGACTGTCAACAGGAACTTCCTGTTTGGCAGTAGGAAGGAAAGGATCATAGAGAAACATTGGTATTGTCAACCCTAAAGGAAAAAAGTAGCTCACTCTCCCCCCCTAGCTGCTGGTGGTCTGATATTGAGCAAGGAAGAAAGAGGCTATTGAAGAAGATAGGAAGTTGCTGTCCCAGAACAGGAAGGGTGAGAGTTGTAAGGAGAGGAGAGAGTAAGCATCCAAAGAAACAGTAGAGGGGGCACAAAATAAGACATGTTAGGAGTGGTGCAGTGCAATGGCTGTGGGGTGGCAGTGTTCCGGGAGACATTCTGGAGGCTGCGATGCTGCCCTATTTGCAGGCACCTCTCTGGTCTGAGAGAGGTTGCCCGTCTCCAGGCTGACCTGGCTAGGATTCGTGAAACCTCCTCCCCCACCCAGGGACCACCAGGGCCAATGCCACTACCTCAGAGGTTGCCAAGAAAGAGGAGAGGCTGGACCAGGGTGGGCTCAGAGAGGGAGAGGATGGTGGAGAAGAGTTGTATCCCTCCAGCTGTACCTCTCCACAATTCATTCGCTCTTCTGGTGGATAGTGGTTCCTCTACGGAGGCACCTACAGTGGAGACCAAGGAGGATGCTGGGAACCTTCCCAAAGGAGACCCACAGGAGGGTGGCATGAGACCCCACAGGTGAAGGAAACAACTCCTGGTGAGAAACTCAATCATTAGGGGGGTAGAAATGGGAGAGGAAGGGGAGAGGGAGGTAAGGTGCCTTCCTGGTGCCACGGCTTGGAGGGACAGGAAGCGAATCCTCAGGATCGTGGGAGGAGCTGCACAAGGGAGGGAGCTGGATGTCATTGTCCACCTAGGGACAAATGACCTGGCTAGGAATGGGATCAGAGCAGTCCAAGAGGAGTTTGTAGAGTTGGGAAGGGGCCTTAGACAAGTAGCGCATATGGTAACCTTCTCGGAGGTGCTGCCTGTCTATGGCAAGGGAGATGCTAGGGCACTCCTCACCAGGGAATTCAATGAGTGGTTGAAAAACTGGTGTGGAGCTCAGGGTTTTGGCTTCATTGGGGACTGGGGAGCCACCTGGAGGGATGCAGACCTATACTGGTGCGATGGTCTGCATCTGTCCAGGGGAACCAGGATCCTAGGTGAGAGGTTTAAATGCTTCATTGGCAAGCATTTAAACTAGCCAAGGGGGGAGGCACTGAAAAGGAGCAGGGAAATCCCATCCTCCCCCCACAAAACATGGTGATTAGTGAGGTAAACACCAAGGTACAGAAGTTATTAGGGAGCAGAACAGATTTAAATGTAAAAAAAGGCAAAGGCAGTAAGGACAGAAATGGGGCTAAAAGGGGTAAGGCTATCAAAAAGTGGAGGGTGATGAGAACCAATGCCTGTAGTCTGTGTAACAAGCTCCCTGAACTAGTGGCCTTGATGGAAGAGGGTTGCCTGGATATTGTGGCAGTCACAGAAACATGGTACACAGAGAACCATGACTGGGATGTCAACATACCAGGATATACAATCTACAGGAGGGACAGGGAGGGTAAAAGAGGAGGAGGAGTAGCTCTCTATGTAAAGGAAGGGATCAAAGCAACAGAACTAAAGAGTAAACAGGGAGCAGATGAAGCACTTTGGGTCACCCTGGAGACAGGAAATGGCACCACAATCCACATGGGGGTTGTATACAGACCCCCATCTCAGGGGAAGGGAATGGACAAGGAAATGATTGAAGGCTTTCTTAGAATGGCAGAAAAAGGGGAGATATTGTTGATGGGGGACCTGAATATGCCAGATGTTAACTGGAGCACCTTTGTTGCAGGCACATCCAAGAACAGGGTCATTCTTGATGCCCTACAGGGGGCATGCCTCAGACAGCTAGTATTGGAACCCACTCGGGAGGGAGCAATCTTAGACCTGATACTCTGAAATGGTGACGGAGAAAGAATCTCAGATTTAGAAGTGGGCAGCCATCTGGGAACAAGCAACCACCAAACAGTGTGGTTCACAATAAACACAGCCATACAATCAAGCCATACAAAAGCAAGGGTACTGGACTTTAGGAGGGCTGACTTTGGGAAAATGAGAGAGTGTCTCAGAAAAGCACTAGCAAACAGGCAAGAAGGAGGGGTGGAGGAACAATGGGGCGTGATCAAAACAGTCATCACAGAGGCAACAAGCCTTTGTGTAAAGCAAATCAATAAAACACAACGAAGGAAAAAAACACTATAGTTCTCAAAAGAGGTGGCAGGGAAGGTTAAGGAGAAAAGGACAGCATTCAGGAAATATAAGGAAACACAGAAGGAGCAGGACAGAGAACTTTATCAGTTAAAGCAGAAAGAGGCTGGGAAAGCAGTCAGAATAGCAAAGGCCAAACCGAGGAAAGGATAGCCAATTCTGTTAAGAAGGGATAAGACCTTTATAGGTACATTAGAGAGCGAAGAAAGACCAAGGAGGGATACTGAAGCTTAATAAAGGGAGGGAATGTGGGTGAGGGTGACAGTGAAAAGCAGGGTTACTGAACGAATATTTCTGCTCAGTATTCACAAAGGAAGAGGAGGAGTTACCTAAACCAAACAAGAGAAACACTATGAAGACGGGGTTCGATACCAGGCCATTTACAGAAGAAAGGGTTCTGAAAGAACTAACAAAATTGAAGGTGGACAAAGCAATGGGGCCTGATGGGATTCACCCAAGAATTCTAAAAGAACTAAGGGTAGAACTAGTGACACCGCTGACTACTCTCTTTAACAAATCATGGGAGGATGGTGTGGTACCCGAGGACTGGAAGAGGGCAGATGTGATTCCTCTTCACAAAAGTGGGAGCAGGACAGAGGCAGGAAACTACAGACCAGTTAGTTTGACCTCAGTGGTAGGGAAAATGATGGAATCACTTCTGAAGGAAAGAATTGTTGAGTACCTAGAGGCCAGTGGGGCACAGGACCCAAGGCAGCATGGAGTCACGATGGGAAGGTCATGTCAGATGAATCTGATAGATTTCTTTGACTGGGTGACCAAAGTAGTAGACCAGAGAGGGCTGTGGACATGGCCTACCTAGATTTTAGCAAGGCATTTGATACAGTCCCACACAAAAGATTAATACACAAGATAGCCAGCCTTGGAGTGGGTCCCAAGGTGGTAGCCTGGATAAAAAATTGGCTAGACAACAGGATGCAAAGGGTAGTAGTAAATGGATTACACAGTGAAGAAAGGAGGGTTACTAGCGGGGTACCGCAGGGTTCAGTACTGGGACCAGACCTTTTTAATGTCTTTATAAGTGACATTGCAAAGGAACTGGAAGGAAAAGTATGTCTCTTTGCAGATGACACAAAGATCTGCAACAGGGTTGACACACAAAATGGAGTGGAAAGGATGAGAAGGGACTTGACAAGGTTGGAGGAATGGTCAAATGTATGGCAGCTCAGATTCAATGCAAAGAAGTGCAAGGTAATGCACATGGGAAACAAAAACCCAGGGGAAGCGTACACAATGGGGGGTGAGATACTGACAACAATAAAAATAGAAAGGGACCTGAGGGTAATTATATCAGATGACCTAAAGGTGGGCAAGCAATGTGAGAAGGCAGTAAGGAAGGCTGGGGGGACACTGGGATGCATAGGAAGAGGCATCAATAGTAGAAAACAGGAAGTTGTTATCCCTCTGTACAGACAGTTGGTGAGACCCCATCTGGAGTACTGTGTGCAGTTCTGGAGACCCCATCTCTGCAAAGACATAGACAGAGTGGAGGCTGTCCAGAGGAGGGCAACCAAAATGGTGCAGGGTCTGCACCAGAAGACATACGAAGAAAGACTAAAGGAGCTTAATATGTATACCCTTGAGGAAAGAAGGGAGAGAGGGGACATGATAGAAACTTTCAAGTACCTCAAGGGAATCAACAAAGTCCAAGAGGGTAGCATCTTCCAGAAAAAGTGATGTGCAAGAACAAGGGGGCACAATTTGAAGATAGAGGGGGGACGGCTCAGAGGTAATGTGAGGAAGTATTTTTTCACAGAGAGGGTTGTGGATGCATGGAACAGCCTCCCTGAGGAGGTCGTGGAGTCAAGAACAGTAGGGGAATTCAAGAATGCATGGGACAGGCATAAGGCAGTCCTAGTGGGGGGTAGGAGGAAGTAAGCTGTTGGTTAACTAGGATCTGCAGCTTATCTGTTAGGTAGGAAAATGGGCAGACTAGGTGGGCCAAGCAGTCCTTATCTGCCATCAAATTCTATGTTTCTATGTTTCTATAACAATATTTAATGAATGATGCTGACAGTTTAATTTCTGTAAATTTCACTACACATGATATCAATATCAATTTTACTCAATAAAAATGATTTACAATATTAGCATATTACAATAAAATGTTACATCAACAGTTAAATAAAAAACAGCAAAATAAAAAGAACAGTTTGAATTATCAGTAAATAGCACAGGATAAAACAAAGGAGTCAATTGAAAAACCAATTAGTGAACAAACACCTATACAGAAATTTTGAACTAAAAAAAAATTAATGCTGACAGGGAATTCCAAAGGGAGGGAGAAACATAACTGAATGAAGACTGATCACACAAAGGGACAGATATTCAAAACTTTGAGCTAGGTGCAAACTGTTTGTGCAGGGTTAGCGCCGGGTTAGCGAAGGTCTGCTATATTCAAAAGATCAAACAGCACATGAAAACTGCATTAGTGCCAGGCAAAATTATAATGTATGCAAGGGGCAAACTGAGAGGGCGTGTACATGAATACAGGCGCAATGCTATATTCAGCGAATAGCACCATGCAAACTGTTCTTCAGTGACTTAGTGCAACACTTTGCATGGTGCAAAATTTCACCCAAGAATAGGTAGTCTTAACTCTGAGCAAACCTGCTTTGTGCTACTTTGTGGCTTTGTGTGACATGTGTGTGACCATAACCAGTAAGTATGGCACATAGAAATAGCATGCTGCTCATGGATGGCATCCCTATGATGCCATCATCTGCCACCAGTCCCTGCCATGCCAGGCAGTAAGTGGTGACCTGGCTCCCAGTGGACATCATGGCAGTGTGGCCTTACAGCAAACACCTGCAGACCACCCTTCATTGGACACCAACAGATGCCAGCACACATGCAGGACTCTAGGCATGGAGGGTGTTGAGGAGAGAGGGTACAAGTGGCCAGGCAGCACCACAAACTGGGTGCAGCTACGAGGCTGTGACAAGCCACACAGTACAAATGGGCCACTGCTGGGAATACCCCAACACCAGTGTGCCTGTCTGATAGTATGTGCCCCCCTGTCACATACTGAACATCTGTACAGACACCACAGCACACACAGCCAGCTGTGCATATATCACTGTGAGCATCCCATGCCAGTGGTGCAGCATCTGTGGGTCGCACAAGAGCATAACAGTAATGTCCACTGTCAGTAAACACCTGTAGGTTGGGCATGTCACTGTGTACAGCGCTGTGGTCATCACTGCCCTACACACCATAGGCATTGCTGTGTCCCTCACACTGCTGGCCCCTTTGCTACTGTAGTGTCTGCTGTGCATTGTAGCATGAACTAGTTTGACAATTGCATGCAGCACCACCATCTGTGCCAGTGTTGCGTAGTACCCTAGGGCACAATATTCTATGCTGTACTGCACATATGTAGCCTGCAGCTACCACTAAGCACTGCCAGACTGACCTACAGGTGGAGCTGTAGGCAGACCCAGCCAGCCACTGTACTTCCAGACTGATCTACAGATATAGCTGTAGGACCCTGCAATAGTGCTGGGCAAACTGCATGATAATCAGGTCATGATGAGATGCTAATCTGGAAGTTTGCCCACAAGCTACCTATGAAGGCTCATTTGCATGTCACTTTTGAATATAGCAAAGTTTTGACTTCGGCAAACGTGATTGAGCCGGGCAAATGGCTTAGCTCCATGGTAAACCTGCACAAATGTTTTTGCACCACGCAAACATTTCAGAAACATTGTACATTTCTGCACAATGTAATATCACATGTGCTGATGCTTGCAGCTTTTCTGACTCCACTCCTATGCTAGCACACACATTGGCCACATAGTTCACTTCTACCTTCCTTCACGTCGCTGTGAACTGGGATGCTGTTGTGTTTTGAACTTCCTGGTTGCTATATTTAGAGCTGTCTTATTTCTGGGCTATTTTTGCACTGCACTCCCAGCCCAGTTTGCCCGGCTTCCTTAGCATTCTATATTCAGCAGGTTTAGCACTGGGGCTCTCCCTTCTGAATATAGCGGGCTATTGGCTCCAGCCTAATTTAGCATGCCAGGCAGTGCTAATATAGCCCCGGGACAAAGTTTTGAATATATGGCCCAAAGTCTTTACTTTAGGTATAATAATTTCAAAGTGTCAACAGTGTTAATTTTGCTAGTGTTTTACAATGGATCATTTTGTTATCTTCTACATGACGCAAGGCTTGCTCTCATGGTTTTTGTTATCATTAGTATCCATTAATGGAATCCTGGCTTGTTGTACATCATTTGCTATGAGTTATTCTATTTGTTTGCACTCGTTTATTAGGTTGTATTAGTCATTGCCTCATCCAGGAGAGAGAAGTGCAGTGTTTTAAGAAGAGTAGTCTGAAGTGTGAATTGGCCAGATAGGACTTTTGATTCCTTGTAATACTAGAATCAGCCAAGAATGTTAATTTAGTACACTTCTTGTGTGATACATAGATACATAAACAGTGTCGGTTGATAAGGGCCTATGGCCCACCCAGTCTGTCCATTTGAACTTGTAAGTTCAGTTTATGTTTTCCTAGAAGTCTGTTGCCCCTTACCCCTGACTTCCAGAATTCCTTTATATCTATCACATGCATTCTTAAATCCCATGATTGTTTCATCCCCCAACACTTCCAGTGGCAGGGTGTTCCACTTGTCCATCACGCATTCTATGAAGAAATTCTTCCTCACATTTCCTCTGAATCGTCCTCCCTCCAACTTCATACCAGGCCCTCTAGTCTTGGAACATCTTTTTCACTTAAAAATAGTGTATTCCTGCACCCTGTTCCTCCATGTAAGATACTTGTATGTATCTATCATGTCCCCTCTCTCCCTCCTCTCCTCCAGGGAGTACATATTCAATTCCTGCAACCTGTCCTCATAGAACTTGTGATGCGATCCATGTACCATCTTTGTTGCCCTCCTCTGAACCTTCTCTACCTTTTCTATGTCCTTATGTAGGTAAGGTCTCCAGAACTGTACACTGTACTCCAGGTGGGGCCTCACTAGTGTCTTGTATAGTGGAATTATGACCTCCCTTTTCCTGCTGGTGATGCCCCTGCCTATGCATCCCAGCATCCTATTTGTTTTTCCTGCTGCCTTGTCACACTGTTTCCCTACCTTGAGGTCATCAGAGATGATAACCCCAAGATCCCTTTCCTGCTTGGTGCATGCTATATCCTCACTCCCCAACTGATATATTGTGACAGGGTTTTTGTGCCCCTTATGCATTATCTTGCACTTCTTTGCATTGAATTTGAACTGACAAACCCCTGACCATTCTTCAAGTTTCTGCAGGTCCCTTCTCATTCTGTCTACACCCTCTGGTGTGTCTACTCTGTTACAGAGCTTTGTGTCATCAGCGAACAGTGAAATTCTGCCTTCTAGGTCCTGTGCAATGTCACTGACGAAGATGTCGAATAGGACAGGTCCCAGCACTGATCCCTGTGGTACCCCACTGGTCACTTTTCCCTCTGTGGAGTGACAGCCATTTACCACCACCTCTGTGTCCTGCCGCCCAGCCAGTTACCTACCCACCACACTACTGTCCTGCCCACACCCATATTCCCCAGTTTGTGTAATAGTCGTCTATGTGGCACAGTGTCAAAGGCTTTGCTGAAGTCCAGATAAGCAATGTCCACTGGCCTCCCCTGATCCACCTCCCTAGTCACCCAATCAAAAAGGTTGGTCTGACATGACCTCCCCCTCGTGAAACCCTGCTGCCTTGGATCCTGTAGTCCATTGACAACCAGATGTTCCACCAATCTCTCCTTCAATAGTGCTTCCATGATCTCCCCCACTACCGAGGTGAGGCTGACTGGTCTGTAGTTCCCCACTTCCTCTTTGTTCCCACTTTTGTATAAGTGGACTACATCTGCTGTCCTCCAGTCTTTGGGTACCTCCCCTGTTTCCAGTGATCAGCTAAACAGGATAGCCAGAGGTTCAGCCATCACCTCTCTCAGTTCTTTAAGGACCCTGTGGTGCACCCCATCTGGCCCCATTGCTTGATCAACTCTTATTACTTCCAGTTCCTTCAGGACCCTTTCTCGTGTAAAGGGACGTGTGTCCATTTCTGCACAATTCTCACCCCTTGTATTCCCTTTAGACCCATTACCCTCCACTTCCTCAGTAAAGACTGAGTATGGTAATGTATTTCATTAGATTAACTAAAGAATCCATACACAACCTTTTGAGGCCTCCCATATCCCTTCATTGAGTGCAAAGAAAACTAACAAGCATTTCAGAATACTTGAATGTGCAAATGTTGCCAGTTCAAAAAGTTAATTTAGCAGTGTTTGAATGCAGATAGGTCACTCTTTTAAGTCAATTATGACCCAACAACAAAGGAAGATTAAAAAAATAGATAAATAAATAAAAAACAAATTCTAAATGGTAGGGCTCAGAGCTGTAGTGAAAAGTATCAAAACTCAGTTTGGAATCTGATAATGTTTGAGGATGCTTAAATTTAAATTCTATGTCATGGAATTTCCATGGGTTACATGGGCCCGATTCTCAAAACTCAGTGCAATCCTTGCCAAAAGCAGCTTGCAATGATTGTCAGTGAGCCACGGACTTTGAGCCAGATTCCCAGTGGCAAAGTCCCATGGCTTGCAGCAATTGTAGCAATGCACTAAACAGGGGGCGCACCTAGACAGGTTGCCACAAGCCATGGGCGGCCATGAGGCAATGTCCCTGAGCAGTCCATGGTGGTCTAGCAGACTATCCCAGCCACAATCTCCCAGTATAATCATTTTAATATCACTGGTAGTGTAGTTCCCCCCAAGCCCTGATCTCCTGGTATAATAATTTTAATATCCCTGGTCGTCTAGCACCCCCCCAAGCACCAATCTCCTGATATGATAACTTTAACCCTTGCTGTGCCGTGGACTGATATATTAGTCCGAATTTCCTATATATTCTATTTCTGTTGGCAGCCCAAGGGTTAATATCCCTGGTAGTCTAATGGCACCCCCAAGACCCGGTCTCTCTTTATGATAATTATAATATCCCTGGTGGTCTAGCGGACTGCCCCAAAACTGATCCTCCATTAAAAGACATTGCAAAATTCATGGTGGTCTAGTGGCCCCCAACCCACCTTGCAGTGCCCTCCACCCTGCTCCCCCAACCCATAACCAAGTCAGCAACTAACACAGTCTACTGTTCAATACCATGGCCAGCCGATGACTGAGCTCTGAATAAGTGCCTACCATATACAGTACATGCTCAGTGATTGACAGCTACTGTCAGTCATTGAGTTTGTACTATATGCAGTACACACTCATTCAGAACTAAGTCAGTTTCTGGCTGTGGTGGTGAGCAGTGGGCTGTGCCAGTCGCTGGCTCGGTTATGGGTTGGGGGAGTGGGGTGGCAGTGCACTATGGGGTGGAAGTCCACTAGACCATCAGGAATTTCAGAATGTCTTTTAACAGTGGATCTGGGCTGATGTAGTATGCTATACCACCAGGGATATTACAATTATCATATGGGGAGATCAGGGCTTGGGGAGCCACTAGACTACCAGGGATAATAAAATTATTATACTGGGAGATCAGGGCTGGGGGCACTAATCTACCATGGATATTAATATTATTATACCAGGAGATCAGGACTTGTGGGGGCTATAGACTACAGGAATATTATTATTTACAGTACATACAAAAGGGATTGGGGCTTGGGGGGTGGACCCAACACATTGGTTGCACCCTTTCAGAGGATTTCTAAATACCATTAGATCAGCCTTTGGTTGGTATAATGGTACTTAGACCATCGCACTCTGGCAGGGTTTTGAGAATACCAAAAGGGGTTATGGCAGCCTGCCATACCGCAGTAACTTTTGTGGTACAGTGCTGGCATAAGCCCCCTCTGGCACATGCAGCCTGGTTCTGAGAATAGTTCAGGGCACATTTTTGTGGGGAAGGTGCTACTTGCATCATTTATGTTTAAAACAGGCACCTTGAGTCAGTCTAAGAGCTTTGAGAATCATGCCCCGGGTTACTAGAGATAAAGAAAAGACAGGTGCCCATTCTAGTTCATCTCTGAATTATTTAATACATAATTTGTAGTGTTCTTCATCCATCTATTTGTCAACCCCTTTTTTAAACACTTCACTGTCCTTGTTGTTTATCAGATTGGTTGGTAAACTGTTCCAGATATTTATCACCCTTTGTGTATAATATCTTTTCCTAATGTTTGATTTATATTATGATGTTTTCAACTGTTTATGGTGCTGTCTCATTGCGTACATGTCCTGTCTCTGTGCCATGTTAAGGATTTTTTTATTAGCTCTGTATCCTCATAAATATTGTAAAAAAAGACAAAAAAGTAACTCTCCAAGTGTTCTGCATCTTTGTAATGATTGAAACCCAAGAGTTCTAGGAAGCAGTATAGAGCAGTGGGTTAAGGCTTCGGGCTCCAGTTCTAAAGACCTGGGTTTGAATCCCACTGCTGCTTAGATGCATACTGTATGATCCTGAGCAAGTCACTTAATTTCCTTGTGCTCCCAGGTCTCATCTGGAAACAAGCTTTGGCTTAGTGTGCTACTTCTGGTTAAACAATGTTCCCTTTCCTTTCATTGTATGTTTTATTCTCCAAACCTCTGATAATGTTTGATGCTTTATGTTGAAGCCATTTAATTTTAATGCCATCATCAATATTTAATGCTCCCCAGAATAGTTAACCGTTATCTATGAGTGTCTCACATATGACAGGTATATTGGCAATAAAACTTGTTATTTTAGTTCTGTTTTTATTTCACAAATGAACAGACAAACAAACTTTAGGCAGAAGCTTATTTCAGAAGGTTTATAGTCATTATACAGCAATAATATACATGTTTCCACATTACAGCCATAAATATAGAACATTTTCTGCGCTGTGCATGACATTTTTTTAATTGTATTTTGTGTGTAGTTAGATCTTGTATAAATTACATTTACTTGTTTATAAATTGTTTTAATCATTTATAATATATATCCCAGATCTTTTTCACTGTTTAAACCCTTCAGTTCTTATACTTCCATATACTATTTCCTTTAGGGTTTATTCTGACCCAGAAACATAGCTGTGCATTTTGATATGTTAAAATACATTTTCATTTCCTAACAGATCCATTTTTTCATCCAACACACTATTTTATTTCGGTCATTCTGAATTATTATTAAATCCAAATCTGTATTTGCTTAATCTCCGATTTTGGTGTTGTCTGTGAATGTATTACAAATTGAACTTATGTCTGAGTCAAAATAGCTTATGAAACGTCTAAACAACATATGATTTAAAATCAAGCCCTGTGGCACTGCACTGGTGATCCCTCCCTCCTTGAACAGGTGTCCTTTTAATCTCAGATTTGGGTACTTTCACTTAGCCAGCTAGCTACCATGTTAATGATCATTGAGTTGATTTCTAAAAGGGTCATTGCTTCTACTAGTTTGTGGTGTAACACCACATTGTATGCCTTACTCAGGTCTAGAAATATGATATACCCTGAGTTACCCTCGTGAAGTTCCTTACTAATGGACCTGAAGAATGTTAACAGTTTGGTTATACACAACCTCCATGATCTGAACACATGTTGTAGTCAGTAATTGATACCCTTCACTAAACAATTCTCTTCTATTTTTTGTTTTGATGCTCTTTTCCATTAACTTACATAATACTGAAGTTCAGCTTATAATTGGCTGATAATTACTAGTTAGCAACTAAGGGACAGATATTCAAAACTTTGTGCTGGGCAAAAACCGTTTGCGCAGGTTTAGCGCGGGATTAGCGTGGGTCAGCTGTATTCAAAAGGCCAAATAGCACGGGCAAACTGCATTAGCGCTGGGCAAAATCATAATGTATGCAAGGGGCAAACTGACATGAATACAGGAGCAATGCTATATTCAGCGACTAGCACCATGCAAAGTGGTTTTGTGTGACTTAGCGCAACATTTAGCACGGTGCACATTACCACCCAGGAAAAGCTTGTCTTGACCCTGGGCAATCAGCTTTGCATGACACTGTGGCTTTGCACGGTGTTTGCTTGGGTTTTGTGGGGGTTTTGCATGACCCTACCAAATAAATATGACACATAGACAAAGCCAAACATAGAGGAAGCATGCTGCTAACTGATGGCTTCACAATGATGCCATCATCTACCACTAGTCCCAGCCATGACAGGCAGTAATTGGTTACCCTACCACCAGTGGACAACATGGCAGTGTGGCCATACAGCACACACCTGTGGACCACACTTATGTGGACACCAACAGATGCCATCACACACATGCAGCACTGTGGGCATGGAGGATGTTGAGGGGAGAGTGTATGGGTGGCCAGGCTGTGCCACAGACCAGGTGTGGCCACAAGGTTGGGACACATCATGCAATGCACATGGGCTAGTGTTGGGAATCCCCCAACACCAGTGTGACTTTTGGATATTATATGCCCCCCAGGCCACATACCGTACAGCTGTACAACTGCCACAGCACATAAAGCCGGACATGTATATATCACTGTGAGCATCCCGTGCCAGAGGTGCAGCATCTGTGGGTGACACAAAAACGTAACAGTAATGTCCACCGTCAGTAAACACCTGCAGGTTGGGCCTCTCACTGTGTTTAGTGCAGTCATCATCACTGCCCTACACACCATAGGCATTGCTGTGTCCACACACTACTGGCTCCCTTGCAACTGTATTGTCTGCTGTGCACTGTAGCATGACCTACAGTGTGACAGTTGCATGCAGCACCACCACCATCTGTGCCTATGCTGTGTTGTCCCAGTATAGCTGCAGGCAGCAGCGCATTTGGAAGTAGTGTTCAGAACTGTATAATATTCCCCAAGCTGTTTGCGCAGCACTAACATGTTTGCACTGGTTTAGCGCAGGACTAAACAGTTAGCCTGGCGCAAACTGCATGCAAATCATGGCATAATGAGATGCGAATCTGGATGTTTGCCCACAGACAACCTAAGTAGGCTCATTTGCATGTCACTTTTGAATATGGCAAAGTTTAGCTCCGGGCAAATGTGATTGCACTGGGCTAATGGTTTAGCCCTGCGCTAAACCCGCGTAAACATGTTAGTGCTGCGCAAACAGTTCGGGGAATATTTTACAGTTTTGCACACTGTACTTTCACATACGCTGCTGCCTGCTGCTGTATTGGGTCCATGCATTTGCTGGCACACACATTGGCCACATAGTTCACCTCTACCTACCTTCACATCTCTGTGCACTGTGTTGCTGTTGTGGTTTGCACTTCCTGGTTGCCATATTCAGAGCTGTCTTATTCCACGGCTAAGTTTGCCCTGCACTCCAAGCCCAGTTTGTCTGGCCTCATTTCCATGCTATATTCAGAAGCTGTTTGCCTCAGGCTATTCCTTTTGAATATGGCTTGCTTTGTGCTCTGGGCTAAGTTTGCCGGCCGGGCAGTGCTAATTTAGCCACGGGGCAAAGTTTTTAATATCTGGCCCTTATTCTCTTTTTATGGCTGCATAGCAGAGCTATGTATACATATTGCTATTACGTAGTAGAAGTAGAAAAGGGGCTATGGAATGTCTAGAATGTTTCCAGGCACACTATTTCAAAAGGGGGATTTGGCAGAAACTGACTGTGAATACACCATAGCTATGGACAGCTGTGTCCCTCAGCTGAAGTGACTATCTCTCCGTGTCCTCTTTTTTCAACTAAGTGTGCTTGCATACTCCCCTTCCCACTCCCTGCAGCATTATTTTCTTGTTTTTACATCTCTCCAAATTTCTCTCCCCTGGCTGTGACCACACTCCAGATTTCTCTTCCACAGCTGTGACCAAACTTTCCCTCAGCCTCAGTCATGCTCCTGCTGCACCCTCCCCATGACAGAGAGAGAATATTTTCCACCACAGAAGAGTGTGGTAACCAGGAGAGGGCAAGTGGCAACTCATTTTCCTAGCCTGACAAGTTCTGATCCCATCCTCCTCTTGAGGTTTACTTCTAACCCCAAACATGCATGGAATACAAGCCACAGGCATCCAGTAGAATAGCTCAAATGGGTCAGTTCAGGCAGATGATTGCATGGGGGTCTGCTAGTGCAGGGTGGAGGATGGTGAAAGTGAGCAGAGCCAAGCCAATACAACAACAAAGGTAAGGGATGGGGCAGACAGATGGGATCACATTCTCCACCTGTGATGAGATTGGGGGGGGGGCATGTACCACTAAATTCTTCTTCATAATTCAGTCCTGCTAGTGTTGGCTAAAAGTCTTTGTAACAAGGAGGTTAGGGTTTTGCAAAACACAGTGGGGTTGGAGTGAGGCAGCAGGAGACAGAGAACATTGTGGGAACTATTTCCATGTTGGCAACATGTGGTTACTTGGCTTAAAAAAGAAGTCCCTCTCTCTGTCAGCTTTCCAGAGTTGGAGCAGTGTTTTGGGTGAAGCTGGGTGACTGCACACCTCAAGTCTGAAAAGTCAACAAAGTGCTGCAGAGGAGCGGGACTGGCTGCTACCATCTGGAGAACCACATCTGCTATGGCTAACAGTAACCCCTACTTATCACATTATCCAGCAGGCACTTGTGCCACCATTGGTTCCCCCACAAGTATATCTTCTTATTTTCTGTCTTGGCCATTGCTGCTGATGGCAATTCAGGGTTGCTGCTTTGCTCACTAGCTACTACTGCAGGCTCCTGAGGCAGGTCCCAGGCCATCTGTGTGACCGGATGGTTCAAAGTCTGACTCCTAAAGATCAGGCCTGGGCCACTGGATCTGAGGAGGGACAGCTGCATTTTGAAACTGATAGTCACTGAGGGGGTCAATGATTTATCTTATCAGGTGGGCACTTGTGTAGAGCCAGTGTATTTTTTAAAAGACAAATCTGGATAATCCCCAGCTGGCTCTGTTTTCCATCTTGCACTCTGCTGACTACAATGAGTTGATAAGTTTCTTCCAGTCCTTCTCCTTCTATTGCTGAATCATGGTACTCATGCTGGAAGGGAGGTTTTTAAGCAGTGTCTTGATGTATTCTGTCTGTTTGACTAAGGTAGAGCTTTGCTTTTGAAGTTTTTCAAATGCAGTTTTCTCAACAATAGTCTTGCATTCCTTTTTAAAATTAAAAAAACAAATCATAGTAAACATAATGTAAAATGTGAATACTACTATCTGAGACAATAAGGCAGCCTATTTAAATAGTCTTATTTGTATTTCCATGTGGTATTTTCTGGAAAGGAGCAGAAATATAGTTGAACTATGTGAAAAGAAACAACCTACTGCACCATTTGCTTTGAAATTTCAATAACCACATGTTTTGCATGTTTTCTTATGGAATTGCCATATAAACCTGTCACTTTATATCTGTAAAGCTGGGCAACATCTGATGTGAGTGATCATATTCACTGTCAATGGTAATGTGATATAAATATGACATGCAGACTTATTTATTTATTTCACATAAAATCCTTTAAGCAGAGTTTATTTACAAATAGGAATGAGTCAGCAACAACAGCAAACAGCAAGTACAAGGGATTTGGATGTATGCATTATAACTCATTACAATACAGAAACAATACAATACTATACAATACAGCACAGTAAAATACAGTTTAGCAACAGTAAACACTTACTGTCACAAGCAAGAAAAAGTTATACAATTAATGCTGCCACAGTGTTAATCAATAAATAAATGGATGTCATGAGCCAGCTTGGTGCCACTGAGGGTTGAGGCGCTGGATGCCACACCTCATGTCATGCCAGCGACCCAGGTTCAGGAGCAAGCTCGGGTGGCTGGGAGTCAGCAGGGGAGGGAGAGGATGGAGCATCTGTAGGACTGCTCTCCTCTCCTCTCCCGGGGAGGGCTGGAGTACAGTGACCAGTGTTGCCTACCACCTAGTGAAGGCTGTGTGCTGATATGCTCGGTCCTGTACATAGGAGCCAGGGAGCAGAGCAGCTGGTGGGCATGCAGTGTGCAGATGCGTGCGCAGCACGTCCCTTGCTGGCATTGCATGTTCCACCTCCGAACAACACCAGAACAAGGAAAATGGGGCACCCCAGTCATTGTGGCTTGGTGGCCATCTGATGTAAGAGTGCCAGCTTTGGAGGGGATCGTCAGTGTGGATCCAGTCTCAGTGGGGGAGTTGGTCGACCCCTGCCACCCCACCATGGGGGGTAAGCCTTGGGGCAGTTGGGTGATTGCCCTCATGGGAGACTGACGCAGGTCGAACAGCGGCCAGAGGATAAGGATGCCCAGATAAAATAGGGTCAAACTGGGGCCCCCCCAGGGAGAAAAAAAATACATGGATGTCATGGTAACATAACGGATTAAGTAAGTGCTGCATAGCAAACAGGCAAGATAGTTAGCGGTAGCAGTTGCAGGATCCAGATAGGGTGAGGGAGGAGAAAAGCTGGGACTTAAACAGGATCAAAGTGAATCATCTGACTCTATCATTGTACCATTATTCCTGTGATGAGGAAGCAGACACGCAACAGATTTGAAACCTGTCATTTTATGTGACAACTTCATAACTTCAGCAGATTTACACTTAGTTGTTTGCTACTAGTATGATTGTGATGTTTCTGATTTCTTTAACATGATCATTGGGAATTAATTATATTTTCCCATAGCAGATTGCCATTCAGCTCATGGTGTGTGGTGCTGCATTTATTTACCAGTGCAATTTCCTTATGTTTTCCTGTAGATTACATTGTTTCCTAAACAAGCTTAATTCCTGTATTTTCCCATAGAACTAATGCAAGCCTATGGGGAGAATTTCAGTCTAGATGGCTCCTAATCCCTATAAAATGTTATTTTACAGCCCTATTGGTTCTGACCAGATTTTGTTTAAAGATAGGGATCACATTTGTTGACTTCCAGTCCTCTGGCATGTCTTCTGTTTGTAGAGGTTTGTTATAAATATGATGGAGAATTGGGTTCACTTCAAAAGCCAGTTCCTTAATAAACATTGAACTTATGTCATCTAGACCCAGTACTTTGTCTGGCTGTCATTTTTTAGTGTTGGCAATTACATCTTCTTTAGAAATTGGTGGGATATTTTCCTCTATCTGCTGGATTTGTGTGAATACCTTATCTAGTTGAAATAATAAACATAACTGTTTATTAAGCATGCAACTAAAACATAAGGTGGATTTAATTTTTCTTCAAGAGAAATAATGAATATGAAATGCTAAAGTAATTGACCTTTTCATATGTGTATTACTCTTTCATAAATTATGCAGTAGGAGAGTAGTACCATCGGAGAGCAAACAAATATATAAAGAAGTGGGATATGTGATGTCAAAGGTGATGATGGGCTAATTTTGAATGTTCCAGCAGGCATCACAGAGGAGTTGCATCAGAACAGAAAGTCAGGAATTCAGTTTAACCTTTAGGCTGCTGACAGAATGAGAACGTATAGGAATTTTGGACTGATATATCAGTCCATGGCCATGCAAGGGTTAATGTGTCATCTCACTAAAGCAAAATGCCTCCTTAATACCATGTTGTGTGGCATCAGTGTAGTAACTTATGATCATGGGGAGAGTGCACCCTGATGACAATGGGAAAAGTGCACCCTACAGAACTACAGGCACCACTTCCTGCAGTATTTGGTGTTCACTGGAGGTTTCCTATCTGACTACAGACCAGATCTGACCCTGCTTAGCTTTTCAACTCTAGTAAGATCAGGCTTTATGGTAATAAGGCTACAGACAATATGTGATATGCAAAAAAAAAAAATGTCAATTTTAGTACTAAAAGGTGTGCTTTCAAAACTCTAAGGATGGGATATTCAAACTGCACCAGGCCGTGGCACAAGAGGAGGCACATCGCAACTGAGATGTGTGGGGGCCAGGACAGGGCTATATTCAAAGAAGATATGTCAGGGTGCATCTCCACTGAATATGGAATGGAATGCACCTGGCACATGCACAATGCACCGGCGCATGCCCCAGATAGAGAGGACTGGGAATGCTCCCGTGCAACTGTAGTTGCGCCGTGCACAGCACCTGCGATATTCAGAACAGTGCTTGCAAATGGGGCCATAGCATATGCATGGCACAAATGGGACCATTTGCATGTCATCATGGTCCCATTTGCATGAGTTGAGCAGGGCAGCCCAGTGGATTGCACCAGGTGCCCTGCCCAGCATGTGGTGTGGCCAGAGGGGGTCCTGGGGCACCCCATGCCTCATAGCCTGGTCTTGGGTACATGTACAGAAATAAGATGCCCAGGTGGTCTAGTGGTACCCCCACCCCATAGCCATGATCACTGTCATATGTAACAGCAATCATGCCCTTGTAGTCCAGTGGTAACCCCCCTCCCACCCTTATCTGCAATCACTGGTAGCGGTATCTGGAACAACCTACCCTGGTAATCTAGTGGTCCCCCTTCCCTGTCATGACCTTCCAATCACTGTTGGACATAGAACAGACCTATCTATGGTAGGCCAGTGGTCCCCACACCCCCCTACTTGCACAGGATCCCTGCCCACCCAGCTTCCTTCCCATCATCGGTGGCCAGTAGCAACCCACCTGCATACCACCTGGCTGCCCACCGAATGACAGCTTACAGTATCAGCTGTAAGCCCATTGATCCACACTGTGGACCAATGGGCTTGCGATGCATACTATAATAGTCAGTCACAAATGTCTGGTCACACTTGCTCCCAATTCAATAAAATAATAGAAGAAATGTTTCAGATTATATTACGATGAATTTGTTTTCCTTTGGCTGTAACACTATGGAAGACATTAAAAACTTTATATAAGGAAATGTGATCTCATATACATAGAAAAAATATTAAAAGGAAATATAAACTAAAATACAATAACTACACAAGAAACAGAAAAATAAAGAAATCACCCTAGGATCCATAGAAGGAGGTACAGCCCAGCTGATAAACTTCATGAAATATAACATATAGAAAATATTTAATTCTTAATCAAAAGAAACCATGACTCTAGTCAGAGAAAAACAGAGCTACTGGCTTACTAGATAAAAATGTATATTCAAGGTCAACAGTTCAATATGTGACATATCAAATCCCCACACTCAAGATCTTAAAACAGATTTTAATGATGCCTGAGGATGTAGTGTGCAAGCCACCTGATATTTACACAACACTGATGACCAGTTACAGAGATGCATTGGTGCCAGCTGTCAAGGCAGCTGCTTGATGTCCCTCCAAACTGTCGAGTGTGGGGATGATGGACTGGGTCTCTGAGTGGGGTGCAGAGTAAACCAGAAAAAAATGGAGAAGAAAAGGGATGACAATAAGAAAATAGATCTTAAAAATAATGTTGGTATGTTTTTAGCTTTTATTCAGTCCTCTATTCAAACCATTGTGAAATATTTGTGAAGAGAATATAAAAGTATATATAGAGTATATAAGGGATATCCTTCCCTACTACTGGAAATACTGTTGACATCTTTTGTTGAAGTGCCAATTGACCCAATAACATCATGAGTGGTGAAGCCACGCATGATATCATTGGGGTCAAATGGCAAGAGAACAAAAAATATCGACAATATTTTCACTGGGGGAGCAACGTATTCCATTTATGCTATACCTCCAAAAAAGTAAAAAAAAAATGTACTTCTTGCCATTTTGTGCTGACCATAAACATAGAAACATAGAAGTTGATGGCAGATAAGGACCACAATGCCCTACCAGTCTGCCCATATTTTCTATCTTGTGAGTGTGCCATAGGCCTTTAATCTGTCAAAGGCCTACTTATTCATACTCATCTGTATTGCTCCCTTATGCCTATCCCATGTCTGTTTGAAGCCCTGCACTGTATTCCTATCCACCACTTCCTGAGGTATGCCATTTCATGCTTCCACCACCCTTTCTGTGAAAAATAACTTCCTCACATTACCCTTTAATCGGCCTCCATCTGATCTCAAGCTGTGTCCTCTTGTTCTGCTATTTTGTTTTGTATTGAAACATGTTAGAATCTTTCACCTTGTAAATACCCTTAAGATGTTTGACTGTTTCAATCACACCACCTCTTTCCCTCCTTTGCTCTAGAGTATACATATTGAGCTTTGTTAATCTGTCATCATATGTTTTCCACTGCAGTCCCTGCATCATTTTGGTTCCCCTTCTCTGGACTGCCTCCATTTTGTTAATGTGCAGGTGTGGCCTCCAGTATTGCACACAATACTCCAGATCGGGCCTAACCAGTGTCTTGTAAAGAGGGATTTTTACTTCCCCCTCATGACTTGTGATACCCCTACTAATACACTCCAACATCCCTCTAGCCTTACCTACTGCTTTAGTGGTCTGCTTGGATGATTTCAGGTAATCTGTGATAATGGTGATGCCCAAGTCTCTTTCTTCCCTTGTGATTGCCAGCAAAGACAGCAAAGCTATCGATAAATGAAACACCACTCATTTTGTAGATAGTTTGGTCCTAATCAACTTTTGTTGTCAAACTACCATGGTATCATTTTTCATTTTAAAATTATTTGCATTTCTTTGTTGCAAAAATTGAAAAAAAATAAATGTTCTGCTTTTTTTCCTAATTATAAAACAAAAACTAAAAGGCATCTATAAATGAAACATGATTCATTTTGTAGATATTTTTGTGCAGATCAAATTTCATACTGACAGTACCAAGTTATCAGTTTTCTTTTTAAAGAGCCACCAATGACTCAAGCAGAACTTTTAAAAGCATGATATTTGGACACAAAGCAGCTTGCATTTCTCATTATCTCTGTATTTCTTATCCTTCTGTTTTATTACTGAGGTCATATGGATGAACACAGAATAGTTTGTTCCTTTAGCATTCATCAGCCTCTATTGCTTCTTCCCAACCTGATGTCATAATACTCTGCTTGTGACATAACAGTTATTCTCATGGAAACAGACTGTAATGTCACAACAGAAAATTATAATGTAAAGTAGGGAATATGCCATAGAGGCAGATGAACTTAAGGGATAAATATCTTGTTTTGTGGAAATTTATTCAGTAAGAAATAATGGAGAGGAGAAATCTATAGAAGATATATGAATTACAAACTGAAATGTGTCTAAATATTTTGTTTTTCAAAGTTTTGCCAATGGTGTCGGCTGCTCTTTAAAGCTATTTGCATTTGTTTATTGCAAAAAGTGAAAAAATAGAAGTGTTCTGCTGTTCTTTTGCTATTTATAAAATAAAAAAACCTAAAAACTATCAATAAATGAAACATCACTCATGTGGTAGATATTTTTGTGCTGCACAACATTCTTGCTCACAGTACCATGCTATCATTTTTTGTTTTAAAGTTATTAACATTTGAATACGATTAGTGCTTCTACTGAAGTTGAACATTCTAAATGAGTTCCAAATGAACCAATCAGGACCTAGTATAGATATATTTAGACTTGGAGTGAGATATAGAGAATATTGCATATGCAGGTGTGTGATATGAGTTTTTTTTACACCCCCTCAATGTATGATAATCCATAAACCCCGAGAGTGAAGCCCAAGGGGTTTATGAGATTATCACACATCAAGGGGGTGTAAGAAAATCTCACATCCCACAAACTGCATATGCATTATTTTACATATAACTGGTACAGGGAGAAGTTTGGGAGAAAATATAGAGTGAATGAATATAACACATACTGAGCAAGTTTCAGAATTACGAAAGTTTAATAGAACGCTGTAATAAACAATTAATGTTAAGTGAAAATCTATGACATTGTAGGAGAAAATTAATTGTTTTTTGTTTTGTATTGCTTGACTATCTGGAAACATTTATAAACTGCCTCAGTCATAAAAGTGTAGAGAAAATTGATTTAATAAAGTTAAACAAGTTTTTTTTTTGTTTTTTTTTTTGTATTATGGTATTTATCGCCCACTGAGCACCTGATCGGACTTCCCTTCAGGCCCCCACATGGATTATCCCATCCCGGTGCACCCGACCCCACCATCCCACATCGCAGCCAGCCCAGGTATCCCCAACATATCCCTTTGTTAGGAGGGAACCTTACCTTCATAGGGGAAGAGCCTATTTGGCTAAGTCCAATGACCCTGGGTGCTGCTGAGGTGGTCGATGGAGGTACGGAAGCCCAGGAATGAGGATCCAGGAGGCCATCCTCTGACCAGCCAGGGTGCCATTTTCAGTGCTTTTCCTCTGAGGAGAGACATGCCATGATGTCTAGGCTTACGCCGACGTCTGTATCTCCCCAAGTGTTGTGTGTCAGATGTCATGCTGAACCCCAAGCCTCTGCTAGGGGTCAGCAGACACTGACCTGCACCCTCCCCTTCCCCCCCGGAGAAGGTGAGCTGTCAGTGGATGCTCCCTCCTTCTCCCATCGGCTGCCCCCCCCAGTGACCTGAGTCCGTTCCCGAACCTGGGTCACCGGCATCGCAGGTGGAAATCCAACCGCTGCGCCAATGGGCTGGCAACAAGTTTTTTTATAAGTTTTTAGTAAAGCTTTTCAATAAGAGATGCTACTGCTGCTTTAAACAAACATATTTGATTTTTTCCCCAATAATTTGAAACTCTCTCTCTCTCTCAGTTGCAGTCCAGGTCAATGTTGTAGCCATGGGAACCCTTAAGCAGACCTAAAAGACAGTAAAGATCAGGGGAAAAGTGTAGCTATTGAGCAAAAATGCAAAGCAAAAAAGATCAGTTTTTAAAGAATTCAGTGATTTTTACCCAATATTAAGAATGTATTTTGCATTATTTAGATGTTTATTTTTAAAGTGATATCTTTAATCAGAGTCAGACTCATATTGGACACAGGGACAGCACTTCTTTGCAGGGCTGGTCTGATTGTAGATCTTTATGGATATCCCCTGGTTGAAAACACAGCTTGGGCCAAGTAGATTTTGCAGACTGCATGGAATTGCATCCATTGTGAAGCTGGAAGTTACTTGCAGCATGTTACTTGGACTCTCAGGAGCTTGGTTTTCATTCTCGGAAGACATTGCAGAGGTACTAACACATGCCGTATCATTTTAATTTACATCTGCTTGGTTGAACTTACTGGAAATTAGTTTCTACTTTTTCACTTAGCACAGAGTAGTTGTTTATACTCTGTAGGTTATTGTGCCCAGAGATCTGCTGCACTTCTATAGGAGGCATATTAGCATCAAGGAGGTTTGTATACTAGTTTTGCATGTTTTGTGATTTGTAATGCATTTCTCATCTGGAAGGCCTGCTGACACTTTCATTTTTAACATCATTTTCCAGAGTTTGTTCATCCCTATGAGCATGTTTCAATACCATAGGGAGACTCCTGGCTTATAGTTGGTGTTTGGTGCAAGGTGAAATGGCGAGTCACTTGACAGAGGGCTGCTTGGAAGATTTTGTTTGTAGATGTTATATGCAAGTAACGTGTTCCTGGGGTTTTCATAGATTTAGGGATTGACTGCTCGAACATCTTTGTGATTCTCCCCTGTGTGCATTGCCTCACCCTGTGTTCCAAATAGCTGTTCTCTTCACTGTCTCATCAGTCTGTAATTTCTCCCCATGTTAAATCGTACTGTTCCTTTGTATAGAAAGTGATGTGCATCCTGATGTGAAAAAAAGAAAGTTTAAAAGACAGACTGGGTTTTTAAGTGATATTGTTTCTGTAAAGTACAGTAAATTAATGTCTTAATCACACAGTGAGTGAGCTTTTCGTGGCCTGTTCCCTTTACCAACCTTCTTTAGGAACTTTTGTTTCACTTTTAAAGTTGCTTTGGTGTCTACAAAGTCAGTTTCAGAGGCTTGAAATATTGACCTCAGATTAGAGATGTGCAAAATCCACAAAATCTGCTCCTCAGAGTAATCCACAAATTTCACACAATTCACCAAGCATAATTTGTGGAATTTGCTGCAGAGTGTGACATTTCACCCACAAATTTTGCATTTTATGGCCAATTTCATGCTCCGAGGTAAAATTCTGGGCAATATTCATGCAATCTCAGCAAAGCTAAATTTTTCCATGCTGGCGCAGACTTCGTGGTTTCGGTGAAGCACCAATTTTTGGTGGTTTTCACAGACTTTGACCACAAATTTAAATTTACTGCATCTCTACTTCAGATGTTTTGGGACTGTAGATGACGATTTATACTAGCTATTATACCCCTTATGCTTCCTGGCCCATATTCTCAGCCATCTGTCTTTTTTTACACAGAAAATGAACTCAGCAAGTATTTTATGCAGTTCATCAAGGGGGATAGTGTGGACAGGTCTGTCTTGAATGTGAGCTAAGTAGCTTTGGAATATCCAAAGGACACTTAATGTTTTTCTTGATGTGTTGTGGTTTTGCTGCTCAGAAACAAACTGCTCTCCATCACTGAATTAAGTGACATTGAAATGGCTTTCCATATTTTCTCTGTCTTTCCTTTTTCTTCTAGGTGGCAGAAACTCGTCCAGGCACTCGACTGATGCTATGAGGCAGAGAGGTGAGTTTAGTGGGTTGACAGTGTGAAAATGCTGAAAGCCGTCTCATGCAACATTTGATTTTCCTGCTTGTGGGTGGGTGCCAGGGAGAGTGACATACAAGGTCACAGAAAGCCTTAATAACTTGTTCTGATATCAGCCTGAGATATTATGGCTTTTGAAAAGTTCTGTAAATGAGCTGATATGGGGGTTACCAGTTATTATTATTTCAATATTCTCACTCTAGCTCCCCAGGAAGCAAAAATATCACTGATATCTGCCCTGAAATATACTCACAGGTATGGCACAACTGTTTTTTATTCTGACAAGGTTTTCTGAAGAAATAAAACAATAGCTGATAAAAGGCTTCATAAAAAAAAGAAACAATAATTAAGGCTATGCAGTAGACAGGTATATCTCATGAGCATGTATGAAATTTATTTTGGGCATATTAATATCATTTCAAGAGACCTACAGCACTGCAAGCAAGCCTTTCACCTTGATTTGTCTTATTTTTCTGTAGTTGTTGAATTACAATAAATGAATACACTGAAACTGGAGAGATTCTAAAAGAGTAGACTTATTTTTGTCCACTCTATCGTCCCAAAAGATGAATAGAATTATGCTGTATGTGAATCTAACCAGTCATTTCACTGCTTACAAGGTGCAGGTTAAGAGATTTAACTTTGTTGCATTTACAAATATGCAAAGTGCTGCCACTTTGTACAGTCCTTTTTATGTTCGCTGTGCACACAAATGCGGGGAACATCTTGCTATGAGAGCACGTTTGATGGGTGTGTCACTGCCAAGCCTACTGCAGTTCAAAATAGCAGGGGCTCAGTAGTGTAGACCAATGACCACCCACTGTGGTCCTGACACAACTCTCAGCTTGGAGGGCTGAAACTTTGCATACTTCAAAGGAACAAATCCACTCCAATCAGAGACAGCATTGGTCATTTTAATTTGCATGAAGCCACATCAGCAAACAGCTGAGCAGCTTTTGCTGTCCCTCCTCTTCCTCACTGTCTCTCCCTTCTCCCTCAGCATGTCTTCCCCACCCATTTTGTGATTTGATTTTAACAAAAAATGTAGAAAAGAAAAATGTCCTGTGTAAGCCCCAACCCCCTGAACTGGGCTTACCTGGTGAGGACTATGGTTCCCCTCTCTCCCACAGTGTCCCACATCAGTGGTCCCTTGTGGGATTTTGGACAGCTGGCCCCATTGGTGCTCTGCAGCTGCTACAATCCGGTGATCTTGGGACATGTTTTTAGAGGGGCCGAAATCTAGCTACTGATTCATGCCTCTAGGCATGTTTTGGGGAGTGTTTCAGTGGTCTGGTGGGTTCTGAGAAGCCAGATCATTGAGTTGTAAACCAACATGGCAGCCATGATGCAGTGTGCATGTGCAGCTGCCAGGCAGGTACATTTTAAAGGAGCCATGGCCCTGTTTTGGCATTTTAGCCAGCAGCTGCATTTACTGATATCCCCGGCTCCAGGACAGGTGGCAGAGCAGGGGATTATCAAAATAAATGCTCTGGGCTTTGGGGGGAAAGGTTGTCTGCTGCCTGATTTGGGGGCTTACACCTGCAGAAAAGAAAATGGTCCATTGATGTCTGTTGCTGGCACCCCTACTGGTACCCTTGTAACCGTCACCCCCACCTGACCTCCACTCAGCACCACCCCACCCCACCAAACCTAACTGACACGGTGGCCTAATCCCCAGTGTTGAAACTTGAGATAAAGAAAACTTTCCCTCTGTTTTTTAAAGTAAAGCCTGTAAAAAAGAAAATCATACATCGACTTCTGTTGTACCTTTAATCCACCCCCACCAGAACCTCCTACTCAGCACCCACCACCCCACACCCCCCAAGCCCTTACGTACCCAACAGTGGTCTAATGCCGTAATCATTTCTGGACCACAGACACATCTTCATTCTTCATAGCTGGACCACGAACTGAAGAAATCAGGTATGTGGTTCAATGTATTTCCATGGGGGGTTGAACACAGTGGCATAACTTGGCCATTTTTAGATATTTTTGCCAACATTTTCAACATACCTTTTTTGAGGTCCCACCTCATGAACAATGCAAGTGACATTAAACATATCTGTCTCAAAAAGTAATTTTTCAGTCGCTATAGAAATCACTTTTTGGGCAGCATTTGAAAATTTTCTCCACTCTTGTTCATGAGGTGGCGTCATAAGAAGACCATGTTGAAAATTTGGCCTAAAAATATAAAAAAAACAACAAAGTTATGAGTCTACATTGAAGTTTGCAAACACAGGCTCATAACTTTGGTAATTTTTAATATGTTGACCCCAAATTTTCAATATAGCCATTTCTTTACAGCACCTCATAAAGCTGTCATTTTTCAAGTCCTGGCCAAAATGTGTTTTTGCATCCCAAAAGGTGGTTTCACAGTCATTGCAAAAGATCACCTTTGGGGCAGTAGTTGAACATTTTCTCTGCACTTGTTCGTGAGGTGGGTTCATAAGAAGGCTATGTTCAAAATTTGGGCCACAAATATTAACAAACAACAAAATTATAAGCCTGCATGCATGCACTGAAATTTGAGAATGCAGGCTATTAACTTTGCCAATTTTCAATATTTTGATCCCAAGTTTTCAGCATAGCCATGTCTTCATAGCATCCCATGAATGTGACAGCTGTCATTTTTTGAATCCTGGCCAAAATATGTTTTCCTACTTGTGGCACAAAATCACCTTTTGGGAAGGATTTTTAAATGTTCTCCACCCTTGTTCATGAGGTGGGCTCATAAGCAGGCTATGTGGGATAATAAGCAGGCTAGGTTGAAAATTTGGGATAAAAATATGTAAAGACAACAAAGTTAAGTGTCTACATTGCAATATTTCAGTGCAAACTTGTAACTGTGGTAATTTTCAATATTTTTACCCCAACTTTTCAACTTAGCTATTTTTTGACACCACCTCATGAATGTGACAGTTGTCATTTCTCAGATCCAACCCAAATTGTGTTTTAACACTTGTAGTGCACAATGACAGTTCAGTCATTGTTTTATAAATGACACCTGTAATGCTCAGAAGGAGTGCTCATAAAAACATTATGTTGAAAAGTTGGATAAAAATCTGAAAAAAAAACAGTGCAAAAGGAATGCCTTACCAGCAGCAAACATTTGGCATTGTCAAATGCTTGTTTAGAGTGATATGCATAGCGAAGTGTCCCTGTAGTAACACTGTAATTGCAAAGTTGCACAAATGGTCAATTTGGAGTTGTCTCAGAGGGATCATTAACCAAAATTAATAACACTCCCCCACCACCCTCTGTAGCACCTAAAAACATAACCTCCTCATCCCACCAATCTGTGACTGTCATCATATAAATTGCCCTCCTTCCCTCCACCCACTAAGAGACACATTCATAATACCTCCCTCCCTCCTTCCCCACTGCAAAGATGTAGATAAGCATTGCCTAATTTAATTTTAATAGTTATTGTACTTGTCCTGGGATGTGCCTGATTTGAGGAGGAATGGTCAGGTGACATGTAATAACTTTTAAGTTGCTACTGAGATAAAACGCTACTGAGGTAAAAAGCAATAACACTTTCTTTTCCAGATGTTGAGGTATGCCTGATAATTGTGTAGCCATGTAGAAGGAGCACAGAGTTTGTAATGCTGGACCACAACCAGGCATATGAGATGGCTAAGATATCAGTATTGTGCTGTGCAGATCAGACACTGAGAAGATCTAGTTTTGGCAAAAGGCTTTTGATATTGAAATCCTCAATATGGAGCCCCCTCTGAATGATATAGGTTAAGGTGCATGCTGCCAGACTGCTTAACAATAGGACTGGGTGAAATTAGCAAATTCTGATTTCTCAGAATTTTCTTCAAATTTCATGACATTTGTAGAATTCATGACATTTCATGGAAGTTTCTGACATTTTATAATTGGTCTTATTTTGGTTAGTCTTACAGCTAGAGACCTGAAATTTGGCATGCTTACTGTTTGGAATAGGCCCTAAATAAATTTGAAATGTAATGCTGTTTGGATGAGGGTCAGGGAAGGTACAGTGGCTCAAAGTATGGCAAATTATTTATGCATTTGTAAATTTCAAAAAATATTTTTTATGCTTACAACATAGCCACCTTTAGAGCTAGATAACTGAAAATGTATATGTGTACTTTCTTGTAAGAGTCATATAAATAGCTAAATAGAGGGATAGGTCGATATGTAACTTGCAAGTTACAGGAGTTCAAAAGTTCACAATTTAATTATTTGTTAAATTATGTGAAAATCTTCAAAATATTTGGATGTTTACAGTTCAACTGCTATTGCAGGTATACACTCAAGATTGGGCATGCACGCCAGAATAAATATGTCTTGGAATCTAATTAAGCTGGATAAATGTGGTTTAGTAGCTTAACATTTATTGCAGATACTTTACAAATTACTAATTGGAAATTTGCTCAAAAATTCAGGGATGCATAATGGTAATGCCAGTAGGATTCCACATGTGGAATCTTTCACAAAGCATTAATCACCATTTAATCACCTTATTTGGACTAGCATCATGGCCCTGCAATGCCCCTCCAACATTCCTGCAATAGTGATGCAACAGTGATGCCCAACATCATGCTTCATCATAACTAAAGATATCCAAATACTTCTGTCACAATGGTATGGCTTGGCATCACTTGGCACCACTGTTTTCAAATATATGTAGTAAAAATATGCATTGTTATCTACAGAGTTGTTAAAGAATCAGCAGGTGGCATTGTACAAAATACTACACGTGCATGTGCTTCCACAAGTCATTAAGTCAGTGAGCTCTAGTGGTTATTTGACATATTGCAAAAAGACATAGTGATGTCCATTACTATTGTCCATTGCTCATCACTGAAAATAGTGACCTGACACTTGACACCACTGCATTTGTACTATGGAGCATTCTATGAATGCTGTTTTACTGTGTCTTTACCTAGCCTTTGCCTTCCCCTACAATGGCAACTCAAGTGTATGACTGGGCAAAATGTATGGATATGGCTTCAACAAAAGTATCACAACATTCCACAATTTCACACAAGCTCATGAAATTCAACTTAAATTACTGATATCATCTTGAAATTTCTAGCTGCTTATAACTTGGCCAGCCTCTGAGCAACAGATTAGAGAGTTGACACACAGCCTCTTTTTTTCCATATTGTTTTTTCCCCAGTTGGCAGCTTATCTCTTAGGGATATATCTTGTTCACAGGAATCTAGCCAGATCAGGCTAAACCCAGCCATCATTCTGTTGGTTACTGGCTTTTTCTCTCACATTTATTCTCTCCCACCTCCCCTGGTGGGTTGGTGCCTTTGTCAGACTCACACAGTCACAGCTTCCCCTGTGGCAAAAGCAAGACTCCTGGCTCTGCTGCAAGGGCCACTATGTTTATGAAACCTGCCACCAGCCCTCCCTGACTGAAATGCACTGCCAAGCTGCAGCTGTCTCAGCCATGGCCTGCCTCCCTCCCTACTGACATGACTTTCTGGGCTTGTTTCTGATCCCGAGTCATCAGCATGTTATTGCGATTCTCTGCTGCTTGGTCATTGGTGTGGCATCAAAGGCTAATATTTAGTGTTAATGAACATAACAACATTGGTGATATTCAATTCTCTGATTTCAATGTTATAGGGACCTAAAATTCTGCAGTTTGCAAAATGTGAAATTAAATTTTAAAATTTCCAAACGTTTGGAGGCTTATAAGTCAGTCACCTTTAAATACAGAGCTTTGCAACGTGGTACACGTTTGTATGCCCCTTAGTAAAGTAAGCATTTCGTATCTGGTACAATGTGGACAAATAGTTTTAAAATTAGGTGGAAATAACTGAAATAAACATTTTGCCAAAACACTTCACAAAATTTTCATGGAGCATTCACAAAACTTTGTGGAAGTGAAATTAGAATTCTGCCACAATTTCACCGGCAGAAGATAAATTTCACCACGCCCTGTTTAGCAATCTAAAGAAGACCTATCATATAATCCCTGTTGTGACTAGCCTTCTTAAGTTACTGGTCAAAGATTGCATTGGTTTAAAAAAAAAATATCATGTTTTATAAGTGACACCATGGCCTAGCCCCTAGCTTCCTTAGTGAAATGATGAATGATCATAAAAATCTACACAGCTTCACTTAAACTAATATGTAACTTGTTGGACAAGCAACCAGAGTTGTGACTTATAGTTACTGAGCCTTCTTTGCAATGGTCCCTGTCTGTGGAATCAACTTCCACTTGAGGGGCCCCTATAATCAAAAGTGGCAGGCTGCACCATGCACATCAATGTGCCGTGCATCTAAATGTGCCAGCACAAAACATTGTAATATTCAGAAAATGTGTCAGCAAAAGTGATCAAGCATGTCTGGATGAATATCCTGAGTATGTGCAATCGTGCAACCGAAGATATGTGGTGCAATGGCCCACATCTGAATATGGGGGAACTGTGCACAACAGACAGGGACTGATGCCCCTGGATAGGGAGCAGTGGGTGATGCAAAGGTCTGCACAAACTGTGCACCTGTGGACATATTTATTGGTGGCACATGTGTTAAACACCTGGAAAACATACCTGTGGAAGAACACACTGCACACAGTCCTGTGGAAAAGTCAAATACATACATTTATGAACAGCATAAAATACAGGCACAAACCACAGGGAAAAAAAACCAGGACATGAACAATACCAAATAAACAACAAAATTGGCAACAACAATAGTAAAACTACTATGTACAACTATATCAGATAATATGGTGGTGAAAGGGTAGACAAGAGAGGTAGAGGCACAACTATTTACAAAGGAAGGGGGCTTGGGTGAAAATGTTGGATGGGTAGGGGCATGGTGCCAAGCAAATTGTGCATGTGCTACCTACAGGGGCACAGCGCTGCACCCATCTGTAATGAGGGTGCCAAGATGCTCAAGGATGGCCATCATGGACCATCTAATAGCTTGAGTGGCCCTCAGCATGGCCCACTGCTGTGAGATGATGCACTATAGCAGCTTTTGGTTCCTTGATGCACCCCCCCCGGCAGCCTTGCATACTGGCTCAGTCCCCAGGATCCATGTCTCCCTGGCCAGACATGTCCTATGGGAATAAAGAGCAAAACACAATTCTGCAACAGTGCCAATGGTCCGTCATATATACCAAGATAGTCCTCTCCCCCACCAACAATGGTGGTGATGTGCAGCCATGAATTTGTGATGTGGGCCCTGCCACAGTGCCACATGCAAGAGTGATCACTGATGTACTGTGGACATGTGTGCCATGAAGCACATCACATGGGTTGCAGGTGTGGAAGCAGATAATGCCTGTGCAGGACATGTGGACGCCATGACACAGGGCAATGTTGCAGAGAAGCATATGGTTGTGTGATGGATGCACAGTGGTCTCTGCCATGCACACCATCCAGACACAGAGGTGTGTGTGTGTGATGGCCACAGGTGGCTTACCCTTGGTACAGATGTGCCAGATGCACCACCATAGATGTATCTGACTGTCCACAGTGTGTCTCACATGATAGCAAGGATGGACAGCATGCAACGTGTACCCAGGTGTGGACACAACAACACCCCCACAGTCCATGACAACACCCATAATCTGGTGGGCCTAGAGGAAAGCCATGATAACCATGTGGAAGTGGACATTGGCACTGGCATGTAAGTCAAATAATGTTGGATGGTGCACAGCTATTGAGGGGAACAGCCCCGCACTGGTCCACTGGACATGCAGTCGACAGGGACACAACTCATAAGGCACAGCAGCAGGGCCATGGCAATGGATGCGGGCATGGGCATGTCCCCAAACACCAGCCCTGTTGTGCCATGGAGGCATGCAAAGTTCACAGACCACCCCCAATGGAACCATGTATAGCAGCACAGGGCCACACCTATGCACAGACCACATGGTACAGAGGAGCCTGTATGTGAACAAGGTGGATGCTCATGTCCTTGCCACAGAGAGGGTACCATGAGGCAGACACCCATCACTGGTCACAGTTGGCCCACAGTGTGACACAACAGGCTGGCACACTCTGTGGATGGTGATGGGCAATGCAAAGGCCAAACAGAGTGTCAGTGGGCACATCTGCATGGCACAACTACAACCAGAGTTGGACTGCAGTACAGGGGGCCCACCTGGACATCTGGCATAGGGGTCCACCTGGACAACCAATAGGGGACACCCCAGGATAACACACACATAACAGTATTTCATATCAGTGTGATACCCTAGTGATGTGCATGCAACATACATAAACTAGCAGGGCCCAAATTACAAAATATGATCAGTAAATAGATAACACCACACTTTCACACAGTACAGATGCTGGCCATGTACTCAACAGAGGGGGCTCACATGGAAATAACCAGGCAACTGGGTGGGCCAGTCTGACTCTGCCTACAACCTGAACAGTGGATGGTGGCATGTACACAGATGGTCACATGTGCAGTGGTGTCAATGAGGAACAGGAGGTGGACACCCCCACTGATGTGCATCACACAAAGGTTGCACAGAGACACAGTGGCATAGGCCAATAGGAAAGACCAGCAGGCAACAGCCTATGGTGAACACTGGACAACACAAACACACAGCCACGGTCACAACCACATGCAACACATGGCCATCGGTGTGTAATGTGGCAAGAGTGAATGCAGTGTCTGTTGTGAGACCGCTATGGCTGCCCATCATTGCCATGTGCATGGCACAGTCCACACCAGGCAGGGCTATGCCCTGTTCTGAATATAGGGGATGGCTATAGCAATACCAGTATCCTGTAGTGACTTATCTGGGCACAACACAGTAACATACTGGAACCCAACAAAGTGGCAAAGTATGAGGGCATAGCACCGAAGTAATGTGTGACATGTAGTATGCGAGGGTGAAGGGGGGAAGAATGACCACTGGGTGGTCGAAGAACATACTGCAACTATATAGTACACAGCACAGGGGGCATGGTGAGCACTGAGCAGTGCAGGAACACACACATGATGGTGACCACACAATAGAGTGACACGCTGCACTGGGTGTGACTTGTGCATGGTTGTGTGGTGTACACTGTGCAAGTGGTGGTGGGCTGTGTATGTGTCCAGACACACTGGACATTGCATAGTCCCCTGAGGCTGGCAGCAGTGCAGAAACAGGCAACAGCACACCGCTGCCACCCCATGTGTGCGATGTGGCCATCACCTGGACATGCCCAAACTACATGCATCAGACCACATTGGGCCATGCAGTTCCCTCAGGACCCATGCACCTACACATCCATGGGCAGGTGTGTACCTGGCCCCAGCACAGTCAACATGTAGCAGAACTGGGACACAGTATGAGGCCTGTACAATGTGCCTGCATGCACTATGTGCAGTGGAGCCCTACAGAGGATGGCAGTTCACCATGGTTATGTGCCACACAGCCACTTCGGACATACCATGTGGCACAGATCTGGACAAATACGTGCATAGCACCGATAGCATAATAGTACACATGGGCCACCATGGTGACAACAGGGTGTGGAAGGCCATGATGTATAGGGTGGATGCACCCCCATGTGTATGTTCTGGGTGCACACACATTTTATACCAATGGCCACAGTGGGTGACTCACAGTGGCTTTGCTGGACACAATGGGCACAATGGGCTGGACGCAATGGGCATGGTACTTTCAAAAATACACACATACTCATGTGAGGATCCTTGCAGCTACACCCTGCCTATCTCTGCATCTCCCTTCCTGGTCACACCTGTGGGTGCCCCTCTGGACCCATTGCATGGCCTGCCTGTCAGCAATGAAAACACAATGACAAAGGCACAATCAGCACCTTGCAGTACCACACATGTCCCCCCAATACACCCATATAAAATGCAGCACTGTGAACATCTACTGGACATCCACGAGTGACCATATGAACCCCCACCTGCAGATGGCATACAGTATACCACTGTAGAGGCATGATGTAGGGCCCGTACTGTGCCCCCGCATACTGCCAGGAATCATGCAGTACAATGAACGGTGATGGTACAAGTTGTAAGCAAGTGTACCTTATTAAGCATGCAGCACCTTAAACAGGTCCCTCAACCATGTGTCTTGCATGCAGAATACATGGTAGGTGTCCAATAGACCATGGCCCATCGGGACTGGTGTCATAGCCATCATCCAACCCAGGGTGCCCCACCAGTGTGTGGCACGAGCAACCAATGCACAGGATGGACACCGTTCCCAGTGGGCATCCTTGTGTGGCCTGCAATCGACACCCATGTCTGCACAGTGACATCCACATGCATGTCTCTCACTGGACTCTGTGGCATGAATGTGCGTGGCCATGTGCCACTAGTGTTGGGCCACAGAGGCTGTACAGCACTCTCCGGGGGCACCGTCATGGCTGTGTACCCACAGGGATGTTAGACAGCCAAACATTGGCATGTCATAGATGAAAGCAGACCTGCATAGCTGTGGCTGGGGGCTAACCATATGCCCTTGACACCTAATAGCCATCATGGCCATGACAGCCACCTACATGTGCATGGCTCTGCACATCCAATGCGGCAGGTCAGGGCAGGTCAGAGCACAGTGGACCTGTACCTTTCACCACTGTGACCCTCTAACCGCAGCTCATACTACGTCATGAATACATGGATGCATCGTCAATGACATCATGACTGTCCTAGGAATGGGTGCAGGTCATATCGTGGACACCAGTTGGACACATATGTCATCTGGGAACCTGCAATCCCTGTTGCTGTACCATGGCAAATGGCACATGGTAACACAGGGATGCAGAATGGATGACCACCACAACACACTGTGCTGTGCCATGCTACATGCCAGCACTCTCCAGCATGCATGGCCACATGTTGGACTGTGCTGCACAGTGACATGTGGTTATCAGCGGGGGATTGTCATACAGGGGCATGTCGGGTCATGCCATATCCATGTACCATGCCCTGTTGCATGGCATGTGGCAGGCTGCATTCATAGGCACATACGGACATCAGTGGCATATGAAAGACATGCAGTGTCACACTGCATAATGGCGATGCCACACATCGCCATGGACACACATTGCACCATGCCCATGGGTGGCTCAGGTGAACTGATCAGGTCATTCGGCCTGTACACCATCACCCATTGTGTGCCCCAAATCTGAAGGCACCTTAACCTGACTGAATGACTGCCCACAGGTACCATACATCATCCTGTCAGCCTCTGTCAGCAGGTGGTACCCTCAGTGGAATGGACATGGGAATGTGCTGCTGTACACATGCACCTTATAGTGGGTGAGCCCTGCCTGTGCCGTCCACAAAAGACCGTTATACTGTATGTCATAGTGTACCACATCAGTTGTCCAATATAGATGCCATGCCACCGTTCACACTGGTCAGTGTCAGGCAAAGCCACACCCTTGACATATAACAACAACCATCATGGCACACATTCACATGATGTATATACCTGGGTGTGGCATAGTGCCTTGCTGCACCATGGCATGGAGGTGGTCAAGGTGTTCCTTGTCCCTCCTGCCAAGGTCCCAAGCCAGTGGCAGCACTGCTTTGCCATATGTGGTATGCCAGTTCACCTGCTGAGGTGACTGTCAGTGTCGGCCCACACCACAGACTTGGCCCTCTCCAACTCCTCCTGGCCAAACAGCTGGCTCTCCCTGTGGTCTATCCTATCACCTCTGGCTGTGCTGGCTTGTGACACTCTCTATGCTGGATATGCCTTCTTTTGAGTTACAGCTGCTGGGCTATTACTCAGGCCACATTCTTGCAGGCCTCTCTCCTGCATACATAGTGTGATAGAGCACACATGGTCAGCTGTACACTGCTGGTGTATGCGCCATTGCAATGCGTGTTAGGGTTTCACAGGCACTATACCGGGCATGAGTGGTTGTGTTTTGTCACACAACAAATTAAGGTCATGCCCCTCTACTACCATGCATATGTGGCAGCCATGCAATGCCATCTTGTGAAGGGTGCTTGCCACCATGACCCCAGCCATCAATACCATGCACTGCAAGGACCATGTGCAGCAGACGCCTATTGGGCATGTACAACAGCATTAGCATCTGTGCAATACAACACTGCTGTCATCACTGATGTGCACCATGCATGTCCCTCATGGTGCAGTGATGTATAACATTTATTGCACAGCTGCATGTGAAAATGTGCCATGGCATTCGGAGGAGCAAACGGAAATGCGTGACAACAGAGTACATACTCACGGTGCATCTTTGCAGTTTTCAGCCTGGATATGCAAATAGCCTCATTGCACAGTCTGTGCCCAATCCACACATTTCCATCTCATTAGTGAAATGTATTCAGCTCATTTGCATGCATATTGCTCTAAAGGTAGGCCTACACCACCGCTCTGCACAGGTGACCAATAGGTACTGCAGCATTGAAGGTAGGATTTCTGTCATGGTTCTGTGTGTTTGTACTTGTTCTGTGCAGGGTGCTTTTTGTACATTTCAATGATGTTGTAACTGGGCCTGTCTCTACCTGTTTGTTTCACAAGCACCAGTATGGCATTGGAGAGATGACGACATTCAAACTTGATGAGCTAAATGCCTTTGTTGCGGCCTATGTGCTCATGGAGAATCTCCTCAGTTGTAGGTGTGGGACACCACAGGAGTGGGAACAGGGATGAAGGGAGGTGGCAGAGGCTGTGAATGCTCAGGGGGACTACAACCGCACATCCCAGGAGTTCATTAAGCAGATCAGTAGCCTCCAGGTATACTACAAGGGCCTACTGGCAATGACAAAAGACAAGGCAACATTTATTTTTCAGGCACCGAATCCTGGAGGCTCTGGCCCAGGTCAATGTTTCCCTTTGGGTCACCGGTGGTGGCCCCTCCACAGCACCTGTCATGACACTGCAGGCTGCACTCCTGGCCACTACCTTCAGCCACGTGGCAGAGGAAGGTGTTCCCAGTGGGGGATTTGAGACAGGTGGTCATCCATCATTGCACTGTAAGTATGCAGGTTGCATGTCATGTCTGGTCCTGCATGTGGCATCCTATGTCTGGGTGTATAATTTCATTTAGTATGTGTAGCACTGTGTGGCCACAGAGCAGCATCCACTGTATGGGTGTGTGTACCACTGCATCTGTGTGCTTCCTAGGATGTCTGGCATGTGCCTGCTCACAATGTCATGCCTGTGTATGGTTTCACCTGCACTCCTGGTACATGCATGCACACCTACCTGTGAATGTTATGGTACTGCTGCCATGGACATGCATCCCTAACCATGGTCTCCCCCTTTTGTTTCCACAGTACCATCACATCTTGGGACAGGTGGTGGTCCATGGGTACAGCAGCATGCACAGAGTGGGACTGTACCTGTGGCCACAGCGACGGCCAGTGTGGTGTCCACCACTGTGGACCCGCACACACAGGGTTGGTCAGATGGTAATGATGATGAGACTGTCTCCCTGCTAGCTGAGGCACTCCTCACTGCTCTGGATGTGCTCACCTCAGACACTTACAATGATGACACCACCCAGATCAACAGTGTCATCCCCAACACTGCATCCCCCCCATGTTGCCTGGACTGAAACTCCACACACTGCATATGCCACCAGTGTCCATCCAGGGCCAGCTTCTGCACAGCAGGTGGCCCATCGCTTGCAGTTGGACACAGTGCAGGTAGAGGGCCTTGTGTTGCAGCCTGCTGAGGTGCAGATGATGGGCACTGTTGCCCAGTGACGGAGAACAGATAACCAGCCACGGCCAGACCCACTGTGTGTTTGGGTAGCCCCAGCACACAGTGTTGATGCATGTGCCTCTTCCCCACATACTCGGTGGCCAACTGTGGGGCAGCCACATGCTGAGGCAGTTGCACACCAGACCCCCCCCCCGGTTCTGCAGCCTCCCCCCTCACAACAACACAATGACCTAGGCAACAAGCTGTCAGAACACACGAGGCTACTGAGGGCTTCCATGGAGAGCCAGGAGGTGATCCATATCACTCTGCAGGGGTTGCAGTCAGAGATATGCCTCCATGAGGAGTAGTCTACTGTCCACCATGTGGATCTCATAGGGGCTATTTGCCTGTTATGTGATGAAATTACTGCAGGCTTCTCCAGTGTAGTGGCAGCTATTCAGGAGGTTGCTCCAGCACTGGCTGCACATCTATGCTGTACCACATGCTGCACAGCTCGCAGCAACCTGCACAGCTTGCAGCAACACCAGAACCCCTGAACACCTCACAGCATCTGCATTTTCCCTAACACCCCATCCCATTTCCTTGGTCCCACAGCTACCCCTGGCTATGGTGTTCGGTTCTCAACACCCACCCCAAATGTGTAGCCATTCATATTCACATGGGTCTACCCCCCCTCAGGGATGGAAGCCTCACCCCATGTGGCTCAGGGATCCCTAATGGAGTTGCTTGTGCCTGTGAGGCATGGCTGTGTATGTGTTCATGGCAGCCACATGTGCACACCCTGAGGTGTCCAGGGTCCTGTGGATTGCCCATGATGTCTCCAAGTCACAAGTGGGGTATATTCTGCCCTGTAGGAACTATGGCTGTGTGATATCCACACTCTATGACGACACTGCCCCACCTACCCACCCCTGTGGCATTGTCATACTGTATGGATGGCATCTGGGACATAGCTGTGGCTAATGGTGTTGTGGGACTGGCATGGTCATGATGAGTGTACCTGTGGCATACCACTTGGGTATGTGCCATTTGTCTATCTCTGACTAATGCCATTCCAGTACTGGTACCTCAGTGCAACCTTGGCAATATCCCATCTGTGGATATGTGTGCATGTGACTGCAGCACACCTGTCTGAACATCACGATGGGGTGACCAGGTCTTGCATAACATCACCGTCAGGCACACCATGCACCCACATGTACAGTGCCTCTGTGCATGACTGCAAGGTCACAGCTGCCTGCATCACTCACCTTGGGGGTCCAAAATGTTCCTGCACAATGGTGTCCCTGTGTCGCCGTCCCCTCAGGGCCAATCTTGTGTCCCTCTGATCTTGCTGTAGATGCTTACCCTCATCTGCCAGCTCCACGTCATCCACACTGTCACCCTCCTGGACCAGGACATCTATTCCATAGTCTATGGCCAAGTTGTGCAGCATACAACAGGCCAGGAATATGCCATAGACCTTGTCAGGGCTGTACTGTAGGGCATGGCCAGACCTGTCCAGGCATCTGAAGTGTATCTTCAGCACACCGAACACATGCTTTATGATGTTATGTGTTGCCATGTGTGCCTGATTATACCTCTCTACTGCATCAGACATGGGCCACAGTATTGGGGTGAGCATCCATTGCCCAAGGGGGTATGTGCTGTCTCCTGTGTGGGGGAAGATGATATGCTAGTATACATTACACCTCCATGGCATTCTGCCCCCACACACAGACCTGTTACATATAGTCAGCCTCATCTGCACATATGTCCGCACACAGTGTCACTGTTGCATATTCCTGCCCTCCCCTGTCTGCACCTTTCTCTGCTGTCATATGTCCACTATCACCACCACTGCGGCCTGCATGCTGTTTGGTCTGTGGGGCATGGCACAATTCCAGCCTGGATGTCCCACACAGCACTGTCCCCTTCTACTGTGTCACATTGCGCTGCCCCTCCCACATTGTCACAGGCCCATACTGGCTGGCACGCCCCTGTGACCTTTGCCTATTGCACACCAACACATGTTCACCCTCCCAATGGCAGCATTCCAGACCTGTTCAGTGTGTGTCCTATTCCAGTCCCATGTCTGCCTCCCTTCCCCCTTCCCGTGTGTCACATGGCTGTCTGCCACTGAGGCAGCCCCTTCCTACTGTCGCTCACCTGTACAGCCAGCTTCACTCTACCAAGATACCATGTGGACACCTTGTTTGTGGTTGTTTTCCACTCATCCACAAGACGGCCACAGGGTATCAACCCGAACTCACACTAATGGCAAAGGGCTGACTGATCCCAGATGTATGCTTCATGTACACTCCCAGGGTGGTGGGCACAGACATGTGTAATGCACCATGTGGCATCGCACACCATCTAGCAGATAATTGAGTGGTACCCCTTCCTGTTCACATATACTTCATTGTCTCCACCAAGTGGTGCCCTGATGGCCACATGGGTGTAGTCAATGGTCCCTAGCATGTCCAGTAGGCAGGTGACCCGGATCATCAGATATAAGACTAATGAATACCATACCAGGGTAGAAGAGAAAATAAATATGACCACAAAACTCTATCAAAATCCAGAGTGACCAGGATCACATCTGGACCCCGCTCTCTGGACATCATAATTCAATGAAAGAGTTTCCTGAAATGGGCACTAACCAGCTGGCCCACCATGAAACCAATCTGTTCCTGAGCTATTAATCTAGACCAGACCTGTCATATCTGGGCAACCAATACTTTTGCCAAGATCTTCATATCAACATGATGACAGATATTGGTCTATAGCTATCCAGGTGAGAAGGGTATTTCCCAGGTTTAAGAAATGGCACAATTCTAGCTTCTAATAAAGAAGTGTTAAAAAGGTCATGATCATGCAAATAATTGAACAAACAAGGTAATATGGGGGCAAGATCATCTACAAACACCTTACAAAAATTTGGTGGGAAGCCATCTGGTCCCAGAGTTTTATTTATAGCTAAAGAAGAGATGGCAGCCCTAACTTCTTCTTCCCTAAATGGATCCAATAACAAATCTTGTTGTGTCTCCCAAAGCTGTGGCAAAGTGATATTTCTCAAGAAGTGGTTCATATCCGATTCACTTTCCAGGAAAAATATTGGCGAAGTATATAAAGATGAAAAGTAATTCCCCAAAATATCGTCAATTTTATTTGGTTCCGTAATCTGTAAAGATGAGATTCAACCACCAGCCTGATGTTCCCTAAGATGTAAAGCCAACAGTTTACTGGCTTTGACTCCCGGCCTGTGTAAGTGGCCTTTGTCTTGGTATTAGCTCTTTCAACTTTATCAAGTAAAATGCCTGAATATTGAGCACTCAATTGAGAAAGTCAGATTCAGTCAGCATCAGATGCAAAGGAGGATAATCATTTTTCCAGGCCGCAAATGTCATGCAGGAGGCAATTTATCTGGGTATCCTGAGATTTCTTTCAAATAGAAGCTAAGCAAATCAGTTCTCCCAGCCAGGTACATTTCAGAGAACTCAAAACAATAGCAAGGGTGGGGAGAGAGTAGATATTCTCTTTAATTGAGTGTTGCAGAAATACTCAGAATCAATCAACAAGGTCTGTTGCTAGCAAAAGTTGAGTATTTAACAATAAGGTATGGTCCTTAGCATTCTTATTGAACAGATCAAGGACATCAAAACTGGACCATGGTCTGAGATAACAGTTGCTTCAATAGTATTTGAATATAAGGTTGGCTATAAGTAAGAAGTAACAAAAAAGTAGTCTATCCTTGAATGGGAGTTGTGAGGGGAAAGAACAAAAGGTATAGGCATGGTTGGATGGATGAAGGATTCTCCAAGGGTCTACAATTCTCAACTAATCTATGAATTCCCTCAAAGCACAGTGGGTCAGAGAAAGCCCTGCCATAGATCTATAAGTACTATACAATTCATTTTTAAATACTAAGTTCCAGTCCCCACTCAGTATCAATGGCAAGTGAAAAAAGGGGCCAAAGTACTAGCCATGGTGGGGAAAAAAGAGGGAGTATCAGCATTTGGACCATAGATAGACCTCAGGATAATCTCCACACTACCCGGCAGGCCATACACAAAAACGTGATGGCCTTCGGGATCACCCACTTTATTCAAGAGAACAAAGGGGATCCATCTTGGTATAAGGAGAACTCCCCATTGGTGAGTACTATTACTAGAACTATATACCTGCCCCACCCAGCCCCTCCTAAAAAGATTAATCTGCTGGACAATTATGTGGGTCTCTTGGAGAAAAGCAACATGAACCTGAAACTGTTTTAAGGGTTTAAGGATACAATATTTTTAGAGTGGGACTGTCTACCCTTAATATTCTTTTTTTTTAAAAACTTCTTTATTAAAGTTTTATTATTTCCAACATTGAGACATACATACAAACACCCCAGGTTACATGCCCGGGCCCATATCCCCAAACTGGATATGAATACTATATACATCCCCCAAAACTATTTACAATCACAGTTATATATTATCACAACCTAACACTTAGTCCATTTGTATTATAGTGACCTTCAAGTCTATTCTTTCCATTCTGGTAAATGACTATTCCTTTACATAGCCCGGATTACTTTGTATAGATTTCCCAACTTAGTGATACTTATACTTTCTCCGGACTAAACCTTCATAACTGTGTTCCTAGGAGAGAGAGAGAGAATCCATCCTAACCAACCAGAGAGAGACATACCATCTAATCCCAATAAACAACTTCTTGAGAGTTTTATGTCTATGCTCATAAAGGACATATCTTATGAAAAACATATGTTTCTATTCAGGCCTAGGCCCTTCTTACATTTTTGCAAAAGAACATTATCGGCTAATCTCCTTCAGACAGACAGATCTGTGTCCGAGGACCCTTCCGCTACAATAAGTACACCGTCTCCAAAACCCCCCACCGTCTATCATACAATTTCTTTTTCCCTTCTAATAATATACGCCTTTTAAGTCTATGCAGAACCTGTAGAAGGTCACTGACCCACTGATCATAAGAATAAGTATTGTCCTTCTTCCAATGTCTCAGGACAAATGTTTTAACCAAGGCTGACATCAAAGACACATGATATTTAGCTGAGTCTTTGACTACAGCCTGCATATCTCCTAGTAGACATATCTCTGGCTCAATGTACTCAGCGTAATTTAATACTGGATCCATTTCTTTTCTAATTTGAACCCATAATAGGTGGATTCTGGAACAGGACCACAAGATATGAGGTAAGTCCCCTGATTCCATTCCACATCTAAAACATCGATCTGTCTGTCTGAGTTTTCTAGAGCATAGCTTGACTGGGGTGTAGTAAATATTTGAGCAAATAAAAAATTGCATAGTCCTATACTTCGGAATAGGCAAAACTTTGATATTTTTCCAAATTTTTCCAGTCAGGCCTCTGGGGGGATAGAGTTTTATTCCAATATGTTACCTGAGATTCAATTTCTAAGCTCACAAAATCCAGCAGCACCCTGTACACTTTTGAGAGGGGATGCCGTAACAGATCAATCTCCTTCAAATGGTCCCAAGTAAATGAGGTTTGTCCCACATCTTTATTATCCCGTATAAATTTCTGCATCAGTTTTGTAATTTGTATCCTTTTGAAAAAATCCCATTCCTTAGCCTGCATTGGTAAGTTCACCCTATCTGCCAGTATGAAATCTGTCAAGTTCAGTTCAGACAGTTGTGGTGCCCATTGACGGGCAATTATTCAATTCCCCACACGAAAATTAGGGTTTCCTATTATAGGCTGAACTCTAGCCTCCCTTTGTGTTCTCCTCTGCACCGGGTTTAATAACTCCCACCACCCCTTAATTGATTTATATATTGGAGAGTATTTTCCTATGTCTGGCAAGGCATCCAGATCTGTAAACAATAGTGCCTTAGGGGAAAATTTAACATCTTTTAAAATATGCTGTTCAATTCGAAGCCATGTTGGGGTATAACCCCCCTCTTCCCCGTTCCTTACCCAACGCCCCATCAAACCCATCCCTGACATAGTAGTACAGTAGCAGATCCAGAAGCTAATGCCTCCTAAGGTGAGAGAGGTGTAGAGGATCTGTTTTTCTTGGAGGTTTGGAGTCCCACAAGAAATCTGAAATTATCCTCTGAATGCTAGTAAACGTTCCCTTTGGGATGCTGTAGGGTGAAAGATAAATCGGTATAATAATCTAGGTAAAAGGTCCATTTTAATCAGTCTCAATCTGTGGTAAAATTTAGGGAAGTCCTTCCACCTTAAGATGTCATTTTAATTACGGCCATTAGACTACCCAAATTCTCTCCACCCCAGTTTCTGATCTAGCTAAAATCCAAATTCTCAAATATTTAATTTTTTCTGCGGCCCAGTTACTCTGTAGGCTATTGAAGTCTGCTCTGTGAGTATAAACAGTGAGTGGTAGAACTTGGGTTTTACTTAAGTTTAATTTATAATTAGACACCTTTGAGAATTTCGCAATGATCTCCAAAGCATTTTGAAAACTGTCAGCCGGATTGCTTAGATGCAGCAATATATCATCAGCAAATACCGAAAATTTAAGTTCCAGCCCTTGAACCTCAATCCCCTGGACCCTAGGTTCCATAGTAATTGATCTTAACAAGGGCTACAGGTAGATGTTAAATAGAATTGGGGACAAGAGGCAGCCCTGCCTAGTTCTGTTTCGCAGGGGGATTTCTTTAGAAAGATATCCGTTGCACAGGACTCTAGCTGTGGGAGCCTCATAAAGATTTTTAAGGACCCTGAGAAAGTCCCTTGGGAACCCCATTCTCTCCATTGTAAGGAATAAGAATTTATGGGAAACCCGATCAAAAGCTTTTCCGGCATCAAGTGCTATTAAAGCCATAGCATATTTTGAATTAGAAGCCCTATATAAAATATGGTGCAATTTCCTTAATGCGTCATGTGCCCCCCTGGCATGAACCCAACTTGATCCTGACTAATGAGTATCGAGCAATTTTCAAAACCCTATTTGCCAGAATCTTAGTGAGTAACTTGATATCTTGATTTATTAAAGCGATGGGCCTATAATTACTTGGTATATCTCTAGGCTTATCCGGCTTTGGAATCAGCGTAATGTAAGCTTGGTATAGAGGATGATGGGGAACTCCACCATTCATAATATTCAAAAACAATTCTTTCAACAAGGGCAATATTGCTACTGCGTGTACTTTATAAAATTTAGCCGACAGGCCATCCGGCCCTGGCACACTCCCATTTGGCAAATCCTTGATTACCTCCATGATCTCAGAGTCCAGTATAGGGGCAGCCAATGCTTGGGCCTGTTCTAAATCTAGTTTGGGCAATGGTATTTCCTCAAGAAATCCATTAATTTCTGATTCTAAACTAGAGGCTCCCCCTTGGTATATCGTGGCATAGTAATCCTCAAAAGCATCCGCCAATCTTTGGGGCTCTGAAATTAACTCACCTCCAAAATTTACAGCCAAAATCATTCTTTCCACCTCCCGTTCCTTAATTCTATGGGCCAGTAACCGGCCCGGCACATCCCCCTGGAACAAATATGTAGCATTCAGCCTTTCCAGCCACAGATCAGCCCTGCAGTTCAATATTCCCTATATTCTTCTTTAACTCCTTATTTCATTATCAATCTCTATTGAGGAGCCCTCCAGAGGTGATAATGACTTAATGACTCCATTATGAATTCTTCCCATGCTCTAATCAGTTTATTCCTTCGAGTGTCCAGCGCCTTGCCTGCATATATTACTTTGCAGACAGGCCAAGCTAGATTTTTGTCCATTATAGTTGGAAATTGAGTTTGAATAATTTCTTTAATTGTGTCATCAAGTTTAGTCACCATGTTATCCGACGCGAAAATCCCTTCATCCAATCGCCATCGGAATGGTTTGGGGGGAATATTATCCATCTCCCATAGCAGTTGGATTGGAGAATGGTCAGACAGCATTCTGTTAAAAGTGTGCAATCCTGTAATACCCCTTAAAACTTCTCTATTAACCAAAAAAAAATTGATCCTCAAATGTGTCCTATGAACCCCTGAATAGAAGGTCATCTCTGTGTCCCCTTTTTTATACATCCTATATGGATCTACTAGTGCTGTAACTTCCAGAAATCTATGTAACGCTAGCTTTGGGGGACTGGGTAATCTATTGGAAACAGCGGTCCTATCCAGCCTATTATCGAAACAGATATTCCAATCGCCTGCCATAATAAGTGAACCTTGGGGTAACGTAGCAATGTCGGCCTCCAGAGAGGCAAAAAATTCTGATTTAGCCGGCATTGGACCATAAATTGAAGCACATAATAATGGACGTCCCACAATTGAGCCCATCGCATATATCCCCCTACCATCCTCTCTTGCCTGGGTTCGGTCTATTACATATGGGCAGTCCCTCCTAACTAGTATCGCCACCCCCCCGACACTTTTGCATTCCCAGCTCCAATTACTTTACCCACCCAGCCCTTCCTAAGAAGATGTAGTTCCTCAAACAACAAGTGAGTTTCCTGAAGTGCAACAATATGTACCCCCAGCTGGTTTACATATCTTAGCATGACCAATCTTTTCTTCCTCCCCCTGAGACCTTTAACATTCCAATTTTAATTGATACCATGCCTTGTAGTGCCACCCTTACCATTCACTCTCGTACACTCTGCTTTTCTTATGTCATAAATCATGGATTCTCTCTCATTCCTTCCCCCTCAAGTTCCCTTTCTTACCTCCCCCGATCCTACGATTGCCCTCCTTAAACTTCCCGAGATGTGTATGAGTCAACCCCAAGATGTCTCCGTCCCCCTCCACCGAGTCCCAGTGTAACCCATTAAGGAAGTCCACCTAGTTTGCCCCCCCACTACGACTACAAACCTTCCTATCTCCTTCCTTAATTTTCATTTCTGTACATAGAAGAAAATACTAGAATAGCCTATTAATATCTTATTGGTATTCCTCCCCCAATCAATTTCCTCTAGGCATAATTTAGGAGACCGAGGAGTCCCCCATAGAATTGCGCCTTAGTCCCCTTCTTACTTTCCATAGGAACTTCCCCTTTCCCCTTATTAGACCACACCAATCTATCTAATTCCTGTATCCTTTAGTCTTTATACCACTGGGCCCCCTTACTTCCCTACCTTGTGATCCTCAATGGATCATAAGCCCCTTTGAGTTGCCCTGTTCATTGTATATTGAACCTTCTTATTTATATTTGTAAACTATGACACACCGACAGAGCATGAGTAGCCATCCAACCCAACAGATACCTCCTCTGAGGGGCTTCAATTCACCCCCACAAACAGCCCCTTACCGTTATATCACCACTTGAAGTAGAGAGGAGATAGACAAAGGAAGGAAAAAAAAAAGGGGGGCCTTCCCCACAATTGGTTTCGTTTCCCAGGTCCAAACTAAAGTCAGGATGGGCCACAAACAATTTTGTCATCCGTCGCAAGGTTTCCCAGCGCTAACAATCCAGTAGACCTTGTATTGCTTGCACTTTTGCCAGTCCCATTTTCCTGTAAGTCCCCTACTTGAACAAGTCAAGTAGTTCCACTCTAAGACTTTCCAGGGCATCTGTTGCTGTAAGATATATTCTGTCCCCTTTAGGCAATTTCACAGTCAGTGCAGCTGGATATTGTAATCGAAATTTCAAGCCCGCCATATACAGCTTCTTCTTGATATCTATGTATTCTTTCTGTTTCTCTCTCACCAACGGTACTAAATCTTGGAAGAGCCAAAGAGAAGCCCCATTCCACTGCAAGTTCCTATTAGCTTTAGCCTTGTTCAACACATGAGTTTTCTCCTTGTAGTTCAAAAACCTCATGATAACGACTCGGGGGCGAGCTCCGGTTGGGGGGGTCTCTCTCAGCGAGCGGTGGGCCCTCTCGATGTTGTAGGAATCACCAAATGGCGTCGGGCCAAATAGTTTCAGTAGAAGATCCTGGATAAATGCTACACTATCTGAGCTTTCCGTTTTCTCAGGCAGACCTGCCATAATTAAATTATTCCTCCTGCTGCATGATTCTTGGTCCTCTATACGGTCTTCTAATTTTTTAATCTGCCTTTTCAAGTTGATCACCTCCTGGTCTATGGTGCCCACTTTTCTTCCTGAGAAGTACCTGGCCTCTAACATCCCCACTGTAAGAGCATGCAGGAGCAGGTTTTAGTATGGTAAAGTCAGCCACCAGTCCTTGCAGAAGATGTTTGATTTCACTAATATCCTCTGACATGGCATGCCCCCCTTGTCCTTCTATTCTCACTCCTCAGGCTCTTCTGGAGTCGGAGAGTGGGGCTTAGAGCATTTAAGCACCAGCGTTCTGGCTGCCATAGGCTCGGGGCTTCCTTCCTCCATCTCGGCCATTTTGCGCTTAGATACCACTGACGTTTCAAATTGAATTTTTCTCCTGCGGTATTCAGTTTGCAATCACCCGCTACAGCCCTGGATCCTCCTGACACTCCAATCTGCTGTTACGATCCGATTTGCTGGGTCACAAGATGTTAAACTTTTATGTTTTGTACACCGGGACTCGGGAGCTCTCTCGCAGACGTCTACTCCGTGCTAGCTCATCACGTGATCCACCTCCCTTAATATTCTAAGTGGCCATCTTTCATGGGTCAGACATGAAAAAAATGATTAGAAACCTGAAGTTAATTATAAATTGCCATAATAGGTAGAAAAATACATAGCTATGTGTCCACTCAACCCTCCCCACCTCCCCTCCCCACAAGACAAAAAACTCCATCTACTAACTGGAACAATCTTCAACAGTAAGTAGCCAATATGATAAAAAAGAATGCCCCCTGGCCCAAAGAAGCCCTCTCCTACCTTCATGGTCCATAACTAGCTGAAGGATGGAGTGCTCTCAATGGTCCCCGATAAGGTTAAACAAGCCTTCCAATTATGCATAATACCTTTTCAGAGGAACCCCTTTCCAAACACTCCTGAGTAATAAGATGATATACATGTGAGAAAGAACAATCACCCTTAAGATTATGGCTGGGAAGGGGCAGATTGCAAAAATGATAAGCGCCACAAAGACAAAAAGGATGGTAGCTGATACTATCCTGCATGGAGGGATGGTTAAACAGACTAAGGCTAGCACTATTCAACATACCTAGGAAAAGACCAGGATATAAGAAAATCTAAAAAGAGGCATAATTGTCTACAAATAAGAAAACACTCCTCATATAGTAGCTATACATTAAGGAACAAGAGGAAGTCAAACATAGGGTCAACATTTATAGGGTTATCCTGCAGTGCTGTACAAGTCATAGAGCTATCAGTAAGACACCAAAAAAAACAGTTGAATTGTAAACACTAAACACTGTACTGGGGTGAGAAATCAATAGTGTATTAAAGGAGTCCCCTCCATAACCAATTGAAGCTGAAGGAAAAAATGAGAAAAATAAACAGGAAGATAGGAATTGCACTCATCCAATTGCAGCCAACCTCCAGCAAGTCATAATCAGAAAACTTCCTCCCCATCATAAAGTCAGCAATAGATGAAACTGAAAAACTAGAATCTTATTCCATAACTATTTACCATTATATACTATAACAACAAGCAACCTAAAAAAACAACAACATACCATGTATCAAGTAATGAACTGGTAACACCGGGCAAGAACTAACTATCACGTCAGTCCCAGTGCTACCATCCTGAAATGAGCCAGTGCAAATAAAGTGTTAAAAGAACATGTCCTAGTATGAACACACAATGATATTTGTGGGACATCCCATGTAGGTAAACAAAAGAATGACAACCACTACTGGTAGTTTGCCCTCCGTACCAGAAACATGGACAAGAAAAACTAGACAGCAAAATGTACTCAACCAAACTACTGTCCAGGAAACAACACTATTCGCAGTAAAAATATCGGAGATGAGGGAATGAATAATTTGAGTAAGAAACATCATAATCAAGGAAAAAATCACCCTCTCCTTCAATGAAAACTTGCCCTGTAAAGAGAGGAAAGAGAGTGGAATAAACAAAGATCTGAGGAAGTAAGATCACTCTAAAGACTAAGGAAAGAAGATTCTAGAAAAAGAACACCAGACAAAATAAAGGGCAGTATAGCAAAGAGAAAGGAAGATGGTTAAAAAAACAAAACATGGCTGGCCCGGTGGTGCTGAGGGTTTAGGCACTAGACGCCACACCTTGTGCCACGCTGGTGACCCAGGTTCAGGAATGGATTTGAGTCATTCGGAGGTTAGCAGGGGTGAGCAAGGATCAAGCATTAGTAGACAGCTCTCCTTCCTCGGGGAGGGTTTGACAGTGTGGCACACTGTTTAACTGGCACCCAGTGATGGCTAGGTGTCAGTGCATGCGTGCCGCCAGAACCTGGATGGCCCCACATCGAGGGCACCAGGCTTCCTCCTCGGAGGTGAAGCCCAGCCACTCAACCCATTGCACGTTCATGGGGCCCATGGAGAAAATGTGGAACATAGAGCTGGCAGGCTCCATGGTGGCCTGGACGAACACCAGAGGGTGGAAGTGGCAGAAGGCCAACAATAAAACAAATAAAAACCAAGGTAGAGGGGAGAAGGAGCCAAAAGGTGGATAAGTAAACAAAAAAACAAAGGCCAACAAGTATTATAAGAATCAAAATCAGCACTTAAATGTCCAGTTAAGTGGATCATGAAGTAATTGTGGGAAGCCAAAAGTCTTTAAACAAGTCAGGGTATATAATGGAGAGGCCTTTAGCTGCTTGAACTGCAGTATTAAATCTTCTCTGACTGTTCTGAGTTGTAACTTCCAATCAGGATAAACGTAGGAGCCTATGTTTTATTTGTGTAGCCCAAAGTTTATATAGAATGGGACAGTATTCAGCCCTCCTCTGTCTCATTTGTATCATTATGTCCTGCACCAAACACCTTCCCACAATAAAGCTGGCCCTGAGTAGTTTTCAAAATATGCGCTTGGTCTAAGTAATTTAATAAGCAGGAAATAAGAGGTCATGGTTGTTCCACAGCTAATGGTTTGGGTCTCAGACCCCTAAGAGCTTTTTCAGTAATATAGGCAGGGCCATTTGGAGACAGACTGGCAATTTTGCACAAGAGATGCTGAAAAAATTCAATAGCATTGGAACCTTCAGCCAATTCCGAGAGACCCAGCAAGACAAGATAGTTCGTCCTGCTCTGTCCCTCCAGATCCTCAATTTTAGTCATGGTACACCTGAAAGAAACGACTTTGGGTTCCAGATGGTTAAGCTTATCCTCTGTGGAGCTTATTGGGCTTCAGAGTCCGAGACCTGTCTTGTGAGCTCTGCAAGAGCCATTTTGACTTATTTGAAATCTTCAATCAGGGCAAGAACTACAGTTTTTATTACACTAAGCTCCAAAAAAACCTTTCAGTAGTGAGTTCACTGGGTTCAATATCTGGGGGAGTAGGAGGTGAAACACTACACGGGGGTCATTTAGGCTCTAGGGCCAATGCCTGCACTTCTTGAGACTGAGAGATCACGGATGGTGAATTTGTGTCCATAACTGAATTGTCCTAAGATTTTGACATCACTGGTGACTTTATAGCCCAAGAAGAAGAAGCCAAAAAATATCAACTATCACCCAAGGAGATTATTAAGAATGAGAAAAATAGTGGAAAAATCAGTTGGGACTGACAGAGCTCACTCAGAAAGCTGCCAACCCTTCAGCCGCATCAGATGACTCTTATTTTTTGTAAACTTCATTGTATATTTTGATGCTGTGTATCTTTCTTGATTTATCATGTTCAGTGTTTTGAAATTATATGTAAGGCATTATATGACTCATATTCAATGGCTGAGGTTAATGCCATGAAAAGTCCATTGTGCTAGCACTATTCTGCACAATAAGCAAAAGCTGTAAACAAACACAAGTGCAAATTGCAGTGTTTGTGTGTGTGTTTTGTGTGTGAATGTGTGTGTGCATGTGTGTGCGTGCGTGTGTGTGCAATGCATGTGTGAATATATCCCCAGAGTGCGGTGCAAAGCAAGGTGATAACAGGTTTGCAAGTACCCGAAGAACATGGAGCGCAAACCCATGGTGTAAACAAATAAATCCAGTCTCACAAGTTGATTTTTTTTCAGCTTGTGTTTGTCCACAGGTCCCTATATTACATAAATTATTCAACCAAATGACATATAGCAGAAATAGACATCAGCCATCAAACACCCTTCATAAATACATAAGCTGTACACAGCCAGGATTTTATTTAAATTTAAAGTGCTCAGTCAATATACTGTAAAGTGCTGTTGGACCTCTCACAATTGCCCCAGAGCATTTATTCTCAGGGAATGTTCATCAGGGGACAAACACTAACAGGTTTGCACAATCATCAAGCACCACATCCTGCTGGTCAGTTAAGGGAATGACCCTGAATAGAAAAAAGGCAACCCAAGCACAAAGCATCATTTAGCATGTCTAGAAAGTGTAAGCATGTTTGTACAAATGTGCTATATTTGAACATTCCATATAAATGACTCTACTCCCCATTCAAGGTGGTAAGGCGTGATCGCCAGCTCATTATTTGGCCATTTCAATCTCATTAGCAGAACTTAGCTCCTTGTATTGTGGGGAGGCTGGTCCAAAGCCCAATGTTAACAGATGACTATTGGAACTGCAGTACAATACAATACGAAGCAGCAGTACATCACAGGCTCTATTGTGATGTGATTGTACTGCAGTTCAATGCCTTTGAATAATTTAATGTTTGATAGCTCATGTGGTTTGACTGGGGTTTGTGGTACCATATCCTCTTGACATGTTCACATCAGAGCATACAAAATAATATGCCCAACAACCAGTCACACACACGTCCTACTTGCGGTAATGACTTTCGTATACCAACTTCCATTTGTGCTTTTCCATGCATTCTGAGTCTTCCAAGTCTTGTACAGTATGAACTATTTGAAAGTATCCTCCATACTGTGTACTAGGTTAAAACATGTCTTTCAAATGCCGTACTTTTCATGGTGCAAAACTACCTATAGCATAGTCAAAAATACATCTAGTATAGCTAAACACACTGTATGTAGGCCATGCCACTCATTTTCATGCATTAAACTGCAAACTTTGTGTCACTGCACAACTGAAGTGTTGCAGCATTAACTGATGCTTCAAACATAGGAAGCCCCATGCTAAGTCAAGACTCAAATCACAAACATCAGTTTGATTGATAGTAAGTTATTTTGCATTGCAATAAAAGTTGGAATAGTTGGCCCTGTAAATTGACTATTTGGCCATTAAATGTTTTGCAGGATACATCAAATAAAGAAATAGAACAGTGGGATCCTCAAATTGCTGCTATGTGAGCCTGTTAGCTCAGTGGAAGACAACCAGAATGGTATTCTGGGGACCTGGGTTCAATTCCCTGTTGGATCATTTTATTTCTTTCTTATAACAATGAGTGTTCCAGTTGCTTAGCAGTGGCTAATATTGCACCACTGGTTATTTACCATCCCTATATAAACAATAATTATTATTGTCATTAGCATTATTATTGCTGGAAAGCATTTTTAATAAATGATTGTAATTTTGCATTACAAATTGGTGGTTGTAACCATGACATGTCAATCAAGCTCGCTGTTCTAAAACAGCATGCACTAGTTCCACGAGTGCCATCTGTTTCAAGAGGACAGGTATCACAGCACCAAAAAGTATCTACACAAAGCAGATGACAGCAGTCGGATTGTGCACTTTGCACTAATTAGTATTTTTTTTTTAAATTAGCTCACCTCCTTTTAGACTTTGTCTTCAGTGATGTGTGTTAGGCCAGCATGGTGGCGCAGAGGGTTGAGGTCCTGGGCACCACATCTTGTACTACACCGATGACCAAGTTCAGAAGCAAGCTTGGGCCACTGTGGGTTGGCTGGGAGGAGCATGGGGAGATGGTTGTAGCAACTGCTGGGCTGCTCTCATCTTCTGGATTAGGGAGGTGCAGTTCCTTGCTCTTGGCTGACACCTGGTGGAGGCCATGTGTCAGAGCAGATTCAAGGACTAACGTAACATAGGGGATGGTGGAAGGAAGACTTAGCTTATGGGAGTGTGTGCATGCTTCCACATGCATGTGCTTGCTGTGTCCGCCGTTGCTCTGGGAGGGTGGGAAGACAACCAGAAACACCATGTATCCCCATGGCAATATGTGATGGTCCCCTCCATTCTCAGGCCCTGCTCCTTGTGGATCCCCACCAGCACGATTGTAGGGGGAGAGGCAGATGGGACTGGGGACAACGGGGGCCTGATGGCAGGAATAGGTGGCCATGAGGAGCAAACAGCTCTATAGAAAAAAAAACAAAAGAAAAAAAGTGACTTGTGAGAGGGCAGATTGAATGTGGGTTCATTTCTGAATATTTACATTGACTGCACTGCGAAAGCTGCAAGCCAGTGTAGCTGAGTTCAAGCTTTGTTCTCCGGATTTAAGTAGCATATCACACTTTGTGTATGTGTGTAAAATTCTGGTTATACAAAGGAGAAATCAGTTCATCTGGATCATTTTGCTCTGCAACAACTTGCCCCAGACTATTAGTTCTGGCATCAGTCGGCTCCCATGTCAATTCATCCTTGGACAATTCACTCCCACTACATAATGTACTGTATCTCATTAACAATTATGGTAAAACTTCCAGTTCTACAGCCCTCGAGCACATTCCCTCATCTGGTGGGTGAATTGTTCCTGCCTGGAGTTTATTTTATAATATTTATGCTGGACGTGAATTGTCCAGGGACAAACTGACATGCAAACTGATTGACACCGAAGCTAATAGTCCGTTGTGAGTTGTCATGGAGCAAAAGGACTGGGACAAATTGTTATGTGACTGATTACACATATCCACCATGTATTATTCTTTAGATTATGCATGTCCTTCTGGAATGAGAACTAATGATAATTACACACAGAGCAACAATTTTTAATGTAGGTTTTATAGTCCTGTGTACACGATCTTGTACAGTAGGAGAGCAAAGTAACAAAAGAAAAAACCGTGAAAATAAAATAGTTACTTACAGGTACTTCTTAATACTTAGTGTATTCTGTTCATCTCAGATTGTGTCTATTGTCTATAATAAAAATGCATAATACATTCCTGTTTCTTTCTGAATGATTGAAGTCTGTAATGTCTGCAACATATTTGCTGTCTGAATTGATCTGGTCCTCTGAGCGTCCATTGTGCATCTCATTTGCTACAATCCCAGGGAGCCAAATTTCAAATAAGTAGAAAATTCAGAAAAAAAAAGTAGTACCTTAGATGTATTGTTGCAGCATAACTTAGGAACAGGAGAACAGCTGAAAAGGAGAAGATAGGATATATTGGCATTAAGATTGAGACATCAGTTTCTTGGGAAGATTCAATCCCATATCAGCTACTCAACACTGTTGTCTAGAGGGAGCTATTCATGAAAAGGTTTTGGAAGGAAAGCTACTAAAAATTCAAATGAGCTGAAATGAAAGACAAGCACTGCTGTGAACAAATTTACATTGCTTGGAAACACAGATGGTGAAGTATAAGCCTCTATGAAAAACACTGTTGGAATGTTAAGCTCTGATTTTACAAGAGAAGATGTATTATTGAATAACAGGCCTGAAATGCTGGAAGAAAACATCTGTAAAAGAAATCTTAGACATGTGGATCCCTCACATGGGACTGAGGGAACAGATTGCTGAATTTGAAGAAAAGTGGTTTAAGCAATTTTTTCATTTGCCAGAATATAAAATATTTATGAATGAGCCATTTTACAATTCTGAACCTAATTATACATGATATAAGTACACTTCAGAAGGATGCAGCCACAGCTTTTTCTACTGGGAATTCTAATTTACAGGCAATACCTGGAATTCAGTGGGCAGCTGGTGACACTCACTACACCTTCTCCAAGCAATATAAATAACATGCAAGCACTCAGCATCCTTCTGATGCTAATTTAAGTGCTGCCGGGTGGTGGTTGCTCTTCTTTTCACATGACTCTGACACCTACCTGCAGTTCAATGCCTGGTTCCAGTACACTGCAGACGTAATCCATTTTCATAGACTTCCGGCTCCTTGCTGTCATACTCTGTTGCTGGGCCTAGTCTTTTGCTGCTCTCTGCTGCATTCCTCTTTCCTCTTCTTGCTACAGGCTATATTTTTCTTCTTATTGTTTCTTCAGTTTGCAATTGGATGTTTTTGGCTTGCCTTCTGCTTATAACCTTCCTCTGCTGATGACACTTGTACCTGTTTTTTCCCCCGTCTCCTTGTTGACTTACACTGCACAGTGACCCTGGCCACTGTGTCTGATCTTGGCCTGCTGATTTCTTCTGCCTGCCTCTTGTTTTGTGGTGCATGTGTGCTATGCTAGAGTTACTACTGCTGGTCTCTGCCTTTCCTTGCTGCTTTTGTTTCTCCTGGGGTTCTCTGCCTTCTGTTGTTGTCTGGTTGCTGCTGCATCTTTTCCCCTTCCCTTCCTTAAGGGACTGCCAAAGGACAGGTAATTACCTTCTTTTTCAGAACCCACCTGACTTGCCTCACCTCCATGGAGTTTTGTTGGGGCCAGCTTTTGCCCTGCTGTGCCCAACAACATACATGCATATGTCCTACAGACAGTCAAGTTCATGCCTCACTAACATTCAGGTATATATGCCACAGTGACAATCTCAAGGGTTCTGTATGCATTGAGCCATCCTATACACCGGGCATCTAAGTGCTTGTCTCACCTATTGCTCCTCTTGTATGTCTTTATGGTCCTCATTCTTCTGTCCCTGTAACTCTAGTCCATGTCTTTCTTCATCCTGGTCCCAGCCTATTCTCTGGCCAGAGGTTTGCTGGGCTTGGAGGTGCCTTGTCCCTCTTCTGGCTGGGTTCTTCATTTTCTGATTCTAGGTAGTTTACTGCTGCTATGTTCAACAAAACTATCTTACTTTCAATGGCCCCCTTTTTGGAAGGTCTGGGTTGTAACTACTTCCAGTGGGGGCTCTCCCCCTCTATAGGTGGGGCATTTGTTCTTTGCCACTGTCTGCATGTGGCTTTTGAGATCTTCTGTCCTTATTCTGTTGTACTTGACTCCTGCTACCATGTCTCTCTCTCCTGCTTGGAAATATCCCCCACTAGCTCAGAAGTCCTCATGTGGCTTGGCCACTATCTACTCAGCACCTATGTTCTCTGTTATGTCCATGTTGCAGTATTTAGTATGCCTCACTCCCTGGACCATTCCATTGACCAGTCAGGTGTGTTTTGCTCTCCCTTTTTACTGTCAAATTCTGCCCTCTAGTGTTCTCGTGTGTGGTTAGATTCATGGTCTGTTCTACCTTTTCTGCCTTCTTGATGAGCACAGCTGTGGCTCAATTGGTGTGTCCCTCTGGTTGTTAAATGATTCTAGAGTCCCTTAAATGAGTTCCAACGTGTCCAGACACCCAATATGATATGCATTTCTTTGCCTGTCAAACACATTTGCTTACATGGTTATCCTGCATTCGCTGGCAGCCCCAGATCCTTGTGCATCTCTTTGGCTTCCACTTTTGATTACATGCCGTTCTGCCAATTTTTTATCACCACCAGCTTGATGGATGCCCCTTTTTCTATGAATTGCATCTTACATTTTCATTTTCTGGAAATCTGTCAAGGTACTTTTTTGTCTTGTCAATGTGTATACCACTCATGGCATGGCCTTGTATATAACTTGTTTTAATTCCTTTTCAGCAGCTGTTGTGTGTGATGCTGCCATATGAACTTAATCCATTCCATCACTATATAATGTGATTTGGATCTGGTGCTCTGCAGCCTGATAGCTTCCACCTTGCCATACTAATAAGTCTGCAATAATGGGAGTCTTCTGTGTCTCTACTGTCTGGTCTTCCTTCTGCTTTACAGTTATGTACTTTTTTGAAATTGTACCATAGGTATTGCTCTTCAAATAGAGATGGGATTGCTACTTACTAGTAACAGTAACTCTTTGAGAGAATGTCCTCCAAAGAGCCAAATGTCATCTTGCCACCTTTACTCTTCTGCTTTTGCAGGTGGTATGCCCTGGGAGGCATGACCATTACTGCATTCTTGGACTTCTATTCTGTGCTCTTCCTGTGGGCCTCATAAAATGCCTGGTATTGGGAGATTGTAAGGGAAGAATAGAAGTGAGGAAGAATAAATGAGGGTATAATTAGAGCAAAAACATCTCTGTGAAAGAAGTAAGCAAAAGCAGAAGTAAAAAGAGACAGTAATGATTCTTCAAAAAAGTGGCATGGTTGGTGAAAGAAAAAAGAGTGGCATTTAAGAAGTTCAAAGCAACACAGAGAAAAGATGACAGGAAGGTGTACCAAGCAAGGCAGAAGGAAGCAGGTAAGGCAGTGAGGGTAGCAAAGGCACAGACATAGGAAAGGATTTCTAGAAGGGGTAGGCCACCCTGCTGGCACATGATAGCACTACTGCTTGCAATGCCAATGACCCAGGTTCAGGAGTGAATCTGGGATGTCGGAGTATTGGCAGGGAGGAGGTAGATCGAGCACCACCAGGACCACTCTCCTCCTCAGGGGGGAAGGATGGGCAGAGCCCTGCAGCTTAGCTGGCACCTTTGAGAATGGCAGCTTGGTGCCAAGACAGATAGGGAGACATGAAAGACAGCAACGCACATCGTGTGGGAGCACACTGTATGCACCATGACATCATTGCACATCATGTCTCGGGGTGAAAATTGGAGGAAAAATGCCAGTGGCAGGAAGATGAGGCATGTCCCCAGGCACAGTACCCAGCTAGCTGGGCACACAGCCAGAACCAGATCCATTCTGCAATGGAGCTTGGGTTACCCAACCAATCCCTCTGGGGGGTCAAGCTCTGGGAGAAGACAGCAGGAGGTAAGTTCCAGCAGACATTGGGGTGACAGGGCTAAGGCACTCCTTAGAAGGATGGCCAACTTGGGGAGAAGATAAAAAAAAGGGATTGCTAGAGGAATATCTCAGGGGGTTGTAAGACTGAAAAGATATGTAAACTAGAAGAGAAAAGCAGGGGGAAGGATAGTGAGGCTTAGAAGGGTGAAATGGGGAGACTGTTAATGGGGGACCAATGTAAAGCTGACATTTTAAACAGGTGCTTCTACTTGGTCTTCACAGTTGAGGGAGGAGGGGACGGCCACCAAGGAGTAGCATGAATAGGGGCAGGCTGGTAGACACATGTCTATTTTCAGAAGAAAGAATCCTGAAAAGATTCACAGCCTTGAAGGTGGATAAGGCCATGGGACCAAATGGGATACACTCCAGATTACTGAAAGAGCATAGCATCAGGAAGTGTTAGCTGCCCCATCGACAGCCCTGTTCAACAGCTCACTGGAAATAGGAGTGGTTCTACAGGATTGGAGAAGAGCTGACATGGTCTGTCTATATAACAGTGGCATTACAAAGGAAGCTAGCAATTATAGACCCATTAGTCTAACTTTGGTGGTGAGAAAACTAATGGAAACTCCATTGAAAGAAAGGTTGGTCGACAATCCAATGGGCTGCAGGACCACGGGTAGCAAGACCTCAAGGGGAGAAGCTCATGCCAATTGAATCTGATAGATTTCTTTGATGGGGTGGCCAAGGAAATATACCAGGGGAGGGCAGTAGATGTAACCTATCAAGACTCAACAAGGCCTTCAACACTGTGCTGCACAGCAGTCTAATTAGGAACTTGACCAACTTAGAAGTAGGGTCCAATTTGGTAAACTAGGTTTCAAACTGGTTAACTGATAGGAGACAGATAGTGATGGTTAATGGCACACACTGTAAGGATGGGAGAGTGACCAGCAGGATTCCATAGGGTTTAATACTGGGGCCAGTACTCTTTAATATCTTCATAGAAGACATTGCTAAGGAACTGGAGGTGATGGTTTGCCTTTTTGCAGATGTCACCAACATCTACAATAGCGTGGACACTCAGGATGGAGTGGAGAAAATGTGCAGGGATCTACGGACACTTGAAGATTGATCAAAGACATGACAGTGGGGTTCAATGCCAAAAAGTGCAAAATCAAGCACGTAGGGCATAAGAACCTTGGTGCTGAGTATAGGATAGAAGGAGGTACTAGCAGTCATTAGACAGGAAAGAGACCTTGGGATTATTATAGCACAGGAGCTCAAGGTGGCAGTGCAGTGTGACAAGGCCATGGGCAGGGTTAGTGGGATGCTGGGGTGCATATGAAGGGGCATTATCTGCAGAAGGACAGAGGCTGTGCTGCCACTGAATCACTCTATGGTTTGTCCCCACCTGGAGTACTGTGGCCAGTTCTGGAGACTGCACATCAGAAAGGATATAGACAGGGTGGAGGTGGTCCAGAGGAGTGCAACCAGATTATGCAAGGGTTGCAAGGGAAGCCCCATGAGGAGAGATTAAGGGATCTTGACATGTACACCCTGGAGGAGAGGAGAGCAAAAGTTGAACTAGACCTATAAGTACCTCACAGGAGTGAACAGGGTGCAGGAGGGGAGCCTTTTCCAAACGTGGAAAAGCTCCAGGACTAGGAGTATGCAATGAATCTGAAGGGGAGGAAGTTCAGAAATGATGTAAGGAAATATTTATTCACTAAAAGGGTGGTAGGCACATGAAACCAACAGCCAGCCAAACTAGTGGAGGCTAGAATTGTGGAGGGTTTCAGGCATGCATGGGATAATCATAGGGGTATAATAGAATAGAGGTAGGGAGGAAAAAGTGTCACCAGAGACCAAATAGGATTTGCAGAGGAAGAATAGGCAGATCATATTTGTTCAGACTTGGTGGGCCAAGCAATCCTTTTCTGCTGACAAATTCTATGTTTCTATATTTCTAAATGCTTTTATTTTGAAGCCCCCACCACTCCTGTCAGCCTGGTCAATGCTGTGGTCTAACTTATATTGACAGTACTGTACAGCTGCATGCTTTTTTTCTGGCTGGAAAATAGATCAGGTTAGGGAACACCCATGATAAATACACATTGATAATGTATATAATTATGGGTGGCCCTGACAGCCAAAAGTTTACAAGTGGTCCTAAAGCAGATGGCTTAGAATTTCAAAGATGTGGCTGTATGGTGGAGATTCTGTAAAAGATCAACTTTTACTGGTAAATAACTAACCTAAATAATATCTTACAAGGTTAGTTAATAAAACATCTTAGTAAGATAATATTGTGACAATAGAAGAGACATTCCTCCTCCCCTTGCTCCTGTTTCCCCCATATTAACAGCCCCTATACACTTGCTGTTTGTTCAACTACCTGCTTATGACTTCTTTGCTCATTATACACTTCACTGGTCTTTGTGTGCCTTGACTTTGCACTGTTTGCAACATTGAATTTGTCAGGGCTATGTATTTTTATCCTTTGCTCCCCTCTCCTGGTGAAACTGGGAAACAAGCCTTGACTAAGTGTGTGCCTCTCCTGGTCACCAATTTTCAATAAATAAATAAATAAACATATAGGGTCATTCTTGTAGGCAAATATTGGGAGATGGGGAATCAAATCCCAATCCCCAGGACTCCACTATGCCAAGTGCTTGTGCCTTAGCCACACCACCATGGGAGTGGCTCGACCAGGTATAGCACTTCTGGTGTATTTACTCCTTCCTCCAGTTCCTATTATGTGACAGGGGTAGCTGCAGTGTCCTAAAGCTATTATGTCCCTGGAAAAAGCAACATTTTCCCTGTTAAAAAACTAAGGGAGTGGGGGGGTTATTATTAGTAAATTCAGAGTTAGTGCACTTATCCCTTGGAATCAAATTCTAAAAGTCCAAATGCAAGTAGTATTCTGGCGACCACTTGTGAGGTCAGCACATAAATAAATCAAAAATAATGGATCTGCGCAGAGCCCATAAATCCATATTTCACTTCATTATAATAAAAAATGCACATTCATGGCAAAAAATGTTTCTCTCACCACCGTAAAAAGTGTAGGAACCTTCCTTTTCCTTAGTAATGGAAAAATGGAGGTGTCTTATTGTACTGCTGCTGTAGGGAATACAGTATGCCCGTCTCTCCTCGGTGCAAATCAGACATCTAGATGTGCAAATCATGCAAAGGACACTAAAAATGTGCTACATACCATGCACAAACTTTAAAAAGCTATTATCGAGGTGAAATATAAATGGGAAGACCCGCAGCTTACAGAGACACATTGACAGCACTGAAAACCAGGAAGCATGCTTACGTATCAACCGTCTTAGGTCATCATCAGAGCGTGCTCCATACTAAACATCATGTGCTTATAAAGAATATATTTAAAGTGTTAATACACAATAATCACTGGACAAGACAATCAATAATCATCATTAGACAATAGCATTATATCACATCACCCCTTAATACATTATAGTAAAGAAAGGGGAGGGGAAAATTTGCAGACAGAGCCGGCAAGTCATGTCTGCAGCTGAGGTAGAGCTGACAAGTCATACCACAGCATATTTTAAAATATTCAGTCAGCTAGTATAAATAAACAGGCAGACAGAGCCGGATAGTCACATCTGCCTATTGGTAGAGCCGACAAGTCATACCCATCGTAAGCATACAGAGCCGGAAAGTCATGTCTGCTACCAAGGTAGAGCTGACAAGTCATGCCTCAGTTAGAGTTTTAGTAAAAAAATACACAAGGATCAACATTTTTTTTAAGATGAAATAAACAAAGGAAAAACACAAATTGTAAAAATGGGGTTGGAAAGGGGCCAGAATGAAGGGGGAGAGGGGAGGAGGGGAAAAAGGGAAGAGGGAATGGAGGAAAGAAAAAAAGGATTGGGGAGGGTGAGAGGAGGGGAAGGGCAAGGACAAAGGAACATCAGAAATATATAGATAGGAGGGGAACAAGAATTACGGGGAATACAGGGTACTGAAAAAATGTCACATAGTTCTACTACTCATTTGTTCAAATATTGTAGCTATAAAGCAGTATCTCTTCATTTAATTCTCCAGGTCTGAGATACTCCAATGTAGCAATCCAAAATGCTTCACATTGTAATAATTTTACCCCTAAATCTCTTCCTCTTAAACCCAAATCTACCTTCTCTAGGCCAATAAATCTTAGAGAAGCTGCTGATCCATGGTTGGCTTCTGCATATTGTCTAGCCGTTACATAATCCAAATTCGAGTTCCTTATAGCCCCTTTATGCTCACCAATGTATATTTTTAATGCTTGCTTTGTCTGTCCCACATAACTCATCCCACATGGACATGTCAGCATATAGATGGCACCTTGCATGCTACAATTAATAAACAATGCAATGGCAAAATGTTTCTCAGATCTAGAATGATATAAAAACTTTGAATTCTGGGTGTTCGAACAATGAACACAATGTCCACACCTGTAATTCCCTTGTGGAGTAACAGGGATCCATGTATTCAAAATATTCTTTTTGAGATTAAGATAGGAATGTACAAGGATATCTTTTAAACTCTTTCCCCTCCTAAATGTGATCTTGGTTTCTTTGAGTGATAGGTTCTAATGTTGAATCTGAATGCAAAATGTCCCAAAGTTTCTTAATAATATTACCTATCTCAGGAGCCATAGGTGTATATTCGGTTACAAATGTAATCATGTCTGTTTCCTCCTGCTGTCTTTTTTTATTTAATAGATCCAATCTACTCAGAGAATTCACTTTGGTCAAATTATCCAGAAGCAGTGTAGGCTCATAACCATGATATAAAAGCCTTTTAGTAAGATCTTTATTTGCCTTTGTTAAAGCTGTGTCAGCTGAACATATTCTTTTAGCTCAAATATATTGCCCTTTAGGAATATTAGTTACCACACTTTGTGGATGGCAGCTTGTTCTGTATAGTATTGTATTCCTTGATAATGGTTTTCTATATATGCCTGCTTCCAAAGCATTTCCCTTTTTAGTAATCATAATATCTAAAAAAGGCAAGCATTTCTGATTCGATTCATATGTGACCCGCAAATGTTTGTTGGTACTGTTAATATAAGATACAAATGCTGAAAATTCATTTTCTTCCCCAGACCAAATCAACAAACATTCATCAATGTATCATTTCCATAATTTTATTCTGCTATGAAATGGATTTTGGACTGGGTCATATTATCTATCTTCCCTAACTCCCATAAACAGATTAGCAAAGTTTGGGGCAAACGTAGTACCCATCGCAGTTACTTTTTTTTTAACATAAAAATTTCCATTGAACCAGAAATAATTGCATTCAAGAACAAATCTTGCCAATTCCACTATGTAATCAGTAGGGGGCAATGTTTTTCTCTTATTTGCATATTTTCTAAAATAACTATAAAACCCTGTTCATGCAGAATATTAGAATATAAACTTTCCACATCATTACTTATCAGCCAATCACTTGCTCCTACTTCTGTTGAAGCTAATATTTTCAATGCAGAATTCATGTCTTGAATATAGGATCTTAAAGTAAATATGGGTTTCTTGATGAAAAGATCAACAAATTAGGAAATTTTTTCAGTTACTGAGCCATTGGCCGATACTATAAGTCTCCCAAGTACAGGTCTTTGTTTTTTATGGATCTTAGGAAGGAGGTATAAAACTGGTATTTTTGCATGAGGAACTCTTAGGAAATCACTTTCTTTTTCAGTAATCCAGCCTCGATCTTCACCTACCCTAATCAAATGATCAGCTTTAACTTTAATTTAAATGAATTCAAGTTAAAGCAGGTAATTTAATTAGAGTAGTTTTATACCTCCTTCCTAAGCTTCCTGTGTAGCTGGAGACTTGGAGAGGAGAAACAGGCAGCCAGCAGCAGAGACTTTAAAATCTTTGCTTGGTCCTTGTGTGCCACTGTTCCATTGTGTGGTTTTTTTACACCCTTTATTTGTTTAAAAAGAATATATTAGATTGTGTTTCTGTTCTTTGCTTATAGTTTCTGTTTGGTGTTTGTAGTGTAGATTAATATGTGTGTGTACGTGTGCATGTGCACTGTGTGTGTGTGTGTGTGTGTGTGTGTGTGTGTGTGTGTGTCTGTGTGTGTGTGAATGTGTGTGTGTGTGTGTGTGTAACTCCCTCTCTCTCCCTTTCTGTTAGGAATCTTTTATTTATAGATAGAAAGGATGGATGCTAAACAGCAGGGCAAGGTGACTGGGAATAAAACACCCACTGTTCGCCTTAACAGGCAGGTGTTCCAGCAGAAGCATGTACTCCCCCTAACAGAAATACATGGCCCCCACTCCCCAGCATCAGCAGCATCAGCCCATTGTCCTCCCCCCCCCACAGCAGCAAACATACGAACATACGAAACTTGCCAGTAGATAAAGGCCTAGAGGTCTATCAAGTCTGCTCGAATGTGCAGCTAGCACCCCTTATTCTGCAACTGCCCTTCCCTTCAACCATTCCCCTTCATTGATCCTCCCCCTTGTCCTGTCCCATCCCCTTTTGAAGCAGTCCACTGTTCTACTGGATACCACTTCTACAGGTAACACATTCCACCCAGCCACCACCATCTCTGTAAAAAAGAGTCTCCTCATCTCCCTCCTGAACCTTCCTACCTGCAGTCTCATAGCATGGCCCCGGGTGTCCCTTCCCTGCCTTACTTTAAACAGCCCCTCTGTACCTGTCTTGTTTATTCCTTTCATGTACTTAAAGGTTTTAATCATGTGCCCCCGTCCCTCCTCTCCTCCAGCAAGTACATGTTCAACTCCCTCAGCCTCCTCTCATAAGATAAGTCCTCCCAGCCACTTGATCATCTTTGTTGCCCTGTGCTGCACCCTCTCCAGTAACTTAATGTCCCTCTTCAGATACGGGTGCCAGTACTGCACGCAGTACTCCAGATGTGGTCTAACTAATGACCTATACAGTGGCAGAATCACCTCCTCCCTCCTCGAGGATATACCCCTTGCAATACAACCCAGCATTTTTGTTCGCCTTTGCAGCTGCCTTCCTACATTGTGCAGAGTTGTTCATTGACCCTGTAATGAGCACCCCCTGTTCCTTCTCCTCCTCCTCCTCCTCTGTCTGGGCTAGCTGCACTCCCCCCAGCTGGTAACTCCTCCTTGGGTTCTTCATCCCAAAATGCAGCACCTTGCACTTTTTGGCATTAAAGCCCAGTTGCCAGGTGTCTGACCAGGTTTCAAGCTTTGCCAGATCATCCTGCAACCCCTGCCATCCCCATAGGTCATCCAGCACTGCTCCTACCTTGGTATCATCAGCAAACAGACTGATCTTGCTCTTGAAGTCCAATGATATGTCTGCAATGAATATCCCAAACAACACTGGTCCCAACACTGAGCCCTGTGGAACACCGCTCATCACTATCCTTTGGTGTGAGAGCTCCCCACCCACCACCACCCTCTGTTGCCTTCCCTGAAGCCAGTTTCCTACCCATCTCACCAGCTTTGCACCCGCCCCTGTGTCTTCTAACTTACTTCCCAGCCTTCCATGTGGCACCGAGTCACATGCCTTACTGAAGTCCAGATACAGGACATCCACTGCATGGCCCATGTCCAGTTGCCTAGTTACCCAGTCATAGAACTCCACCAGGTTTGTTTGGCAGGATCTGCCATGTATGAAGCCATGCTGTCTGCTGTCCTGTAGACCTTTGGCCTCTAGGAGGGCCACCAGCCTCTCCTTCAGGATAGTCTCCATTAGCTTGCCCATGATGGATGTGAGGCTCACTGGTCTGTAGTTTCCCAGATCATCCTTGGGTCCTCTCTTGTCGAGGGGCACCACATGAGCCATCCTCCAGTCCTGAGGTATACACCCCGAATGTAGTGAAGCATTAAATAGGTCTGCCAAAGGTCCCGCAGGGACCTCTGCCAGCTCCTTCAGTACCCTGGGGTGGATGCCATCTGGGCCTGGCACTTTGTCCACCCTCAGTGCCTTCAAAGCTTCCTGAACTGTGCCCTCCATGATTCCCCATCTGTCTCCCCCTTCCCCCTGTTTCTACTATTCTTCCCCCCTTGGGTGTCACCTCCTTCTTCTCCTTGGTAAATATCATGAGTGATACCATGAGGAAGATGTGGCCCCCAGCATTAGCCAGCCACAGAATCCCATAGCCCCCCAGCAGCAGCAGCAGGAGCATTTGGCCTCCATCCCCCAGCAGCAGCCATATACTAATGCTCCCCCCAGCAGGACCATGAACCCCCCACCTCCCTGCAGCATAATGGGTCAACAGTATGGTGTTTCTTTGAGTGAAACACCAGTGACAGCACAGTGGTCATCTGTAAACTGTGCAGCAGATCTGTGCAAAGGGACAAACAAAGTGGCCATTTTGGAACTGGTGGCCAGAGGAGCCATCTGCAGAATCACCATGCTACAAAGTGGCTCCAGAAATAACAGGAGTTAGCAGCAGGAGGAGGCAGTGGGGTCCAAGAAGAAGAAGAGGGCCAGCAGGAGGATGGGGCAGTGGTCAGCTGGATCCTGGCAGGCACTGCAGCAGCAGAAGAAAGCAGCAGGAGGCAGCAGCACTCCCATCCACCTCACCCCACATTTATCAGTGGTGCCAGGTTCATGATGGTTATGAACCCACACAATCTGCTGCACCCCCAGCTGCTCCTCCTCCTCCAGTTAGCCATGAAGACCTGGCAGCTGTACTAGCAGAGGTATCCACTCTCCACCGTGATTTCAATTAGTTCTGCCAGGAGGTCAGGGGTACCACATAAAACTAATGGAGGAGCAACATAAAGTGTTGGACCTCCTTGCAGAATTTCATTGTGGGGGGATTGGTGGTGGCAGGTCAGAAGACTCTGGACCTGTTTCTGGCACTGTTTAATTACGGTCTGGAAATTGTAAAAATGTGCTTGTTAATTTGCAAGTAAGGCAGGCAATGCAGCACCTGCATTTTCTTCTCTTTTCTTTTTCCTGTCCTTGCTTTGTTACTGTTTCTCTTCCCTCATGCACACCCTTAAAAAGTAACAAAAAACATCGACAAAAAAAAGAAAAAAAAATGATTTGCTGTCCTCTTCCTCTTTTTTATCCTCATGTCCATTTTGTGTGTTATGTAATGTTTATGCTCCCTCTCTTTCCCATCATTTGAGTACCCTACCCTTGTGCTTACCCTTCATGCTCCCCCTGTCATGTGTGTTACTCTAACTTACTGTCAATCCTTTAGTCCTTCAGTATTTCCTCCTCCTATCCACAAATGTCAAGCATATTGTAATGTGTTCATATGAACACATTTTTTTTCCCAAAGATATGTGATTCAGGCTGATGTTGTGGGCTTCAGTTGTTTTAGCTGTGTGCAGCATCAGTCTGAATACATACCCAACAATCATAGAAACATAAGCACTTTTATTGTGAAGTTAAACATAAATATGTTTTTGGTGCTTAACAACATGTGTCCCCTGGCCTTGCTACCCACAGATGTGAACTTTGTGACCTTCCCCTCCATTCATGATAATATTTATTGCCTCAACACCACCACCCGGGTGACCCAGTCCAAAATGGGCACTTTGGCCACAGTTTAACACAGCCTCTTGCCACCATACTGTGCTCAGAGTACGCATGCTAAGACGAGAAATATGACAGGAGAAATGGTAGATAAAATTTTTTATTTATTTATTTTTTTTTATTTAAAATTTTGTTTTCCAGGTAAGTATATAAGCTGAAGCCCTTTTTTATATACTACCCAGGGCTGAAGTCAGTAGTGTTACAAAGTTAAATAACATAGTCATAAATATATAACATGAATACAGACAATACAAAACATTTAACTGACAACAAAACTCAGTCATAACAAGTGCAACACATTTGTTCACGATAAAATTGTTTTAAACCTGTTTTGAAGGAAACATGACTGGTCCCTTCATGTAACACTTTTGGAAGATTATTCCAGCCTCTGGCTGCACAAATGCTTAGGGCATGACCCCCCCATAGTAGTCCTAACATTAGGTATAACTAAGGAAGAATTTTTTGAGGATCTCAAAGATCTAACCTCCACTTTATATTAAAATAGTGAAAACAAAGGAGACACATCTCCTTGCCATAATGTTTTATCAACCAAAGACAATAAACTAAATTCATAACTAAATCCAGGCATAAGCCAATCCAGTGTGCTATAGAGAGTGCAGTGATGTGTCCCAAAAGATAGTTGCAAAACAAATCTACATATAGCATTGAATGTGGTGGTTATTAATGATAAATCTGATTTTGAAATTTGGGTGAATAAAAATGAATTGTAAAATAAAGCAGGTAAGAGAACATTCTTACTGATGGCAGTTCTAGCAGGCAGAGTAAAATAGTTTTTTAACTTAACCCTTGCAGGGCCGCGGGCTGATATATCAGTCCAAAATACCTATATGTTCTAATTCTGTCTGCAGCCTAAGGATTAAATAAAACCCCAATTTTACTATTAACCTGATGACAAACTAATTTAAAATGCTGGGAGAAGGTCAACTGTGAGTCCAACGCAATTCCCAAATACTAAAAGAAGTTACCTGCTCAATCATGTCACCCCTACTATTAACAATTTGTAATGGAGAACAGTATACTAATTTTGGGCGTGACCCAAAGATTATTGATTTGGTCTGTCTACTGTTTAATAATAATCTATGTTCCCGAAACCAACTTTCCAGTAATATAAAATCAGATCTTAGTGATTTGTTCAATGTATCAGCTGAGTCAGAGCTATAATACAGAGTCACATCATCTGCATACATCAATATGTGAGTATTTTGGAGGACAACTGGCAGAGGATCTATAAATAAAGAAAACAGAAGCGGCCCCAGGATAGACCCCTGGGGAGCAACCCGTGTCATCAAAACAACACCAGACATCTGGCCCCCGTTACTCACTCTTAAAGGGCATTGGGCGAGATAGCTGGCAACCTAACTAAGTAGAGAATCTGCTAATCCAATGTCCCCAAGTCTCCCGAGCAACAATGGGTGACCCATCAAATTGAAAGCCTTAGACAGGTCCATAAACACAGCACCACAGAACTTCTTGTCATCAAGTGCTCTACTGATGTACCTGGCCTACCTAGAGTTTAACAAGGCATTTGACACAGTCCCACACAAAAGATTAATATACAAGTTAGCCAGCCTGGAAGTGGGTCCCAAGATGATAGCCTGTGTAAATAATTGGCTGGAGAATAGGACACTGAAGCTAATAGTAGATGGAGTCCACTCTGAAGAAAGGGGGGTTACTAGTGGGGTACCGCAGGGTTCAGTATTAGGACCGGTCCTCTTCAATGTCTTTATAAGCAACATTGCAGAGGGACTGGAAGGAAAAGTATGTCTCTTTGCAGATGACACAAAGATCTGCAACAGAGTTGATGCATAAGGTGGAGTGGAAAGGATGAGAAGGGACTTGGCAAGGTTAGAGGAATGGTCAAATGTATGGCAGCTTAGATTCAATGCTAAGAAGTGCATGGTAATGCACCTGGGAAACAAAAACCCAGGGGAAGAGTACACAATGGGGGGTGAGACACTAACAACAACAAAAATGGAAAGGGATCTGGGGGTAGTCATATCAGATGACTTAAAGGTGGGCAAGAAATGTGAGAGGGCAGTAAGGAGGGCTGGGGGATACTGGGATGCATAGGGTGAGGCATCACCAGTAGAAAACAGGAAGTTGTTATCCCTCTGTACAGACTGCTGGTGAGACCCCATCTGGAGTACTGTGTGCAGTTCTGCAGACCCAATCTCCGCAAGGACATAGACAGGATGGAAGCTGTCCAGAGGAGGGCAACTAAAATAGTGCAGGGTCTGTACCATAAGACATATGAAGACAGACTAAAGGAGCTTAATATGTGTAGCTTCGAGGAAAGGAGGGAGAGGGCGGACATGATAGAAACTTTCAAGTACCTCAAGGGTATCAACAAAGTCCAAGAGGGTAGCATCTTTCAAAAAATGAGGTGTGCAAGAACAAGGGGGCACAATTTGAAGATAGAGTGTGGGAGGCTCAGAGGTAATGTAAGGAAGTATTTTTTCACAGACAGGGTTGTGGATGCATGGAATGGCCTTCTGGAGGAGGTTGTGTACTCAAAAATAGTGGTTGAACTCAAGCATGCATGGGACAGTCATAAGGCAATTCTAGGGTTGGGGGTAGAAAGAAGTAGGTGGCTGGTTAACTAGGATCTGCAGCTTATCCATTAGGTAGGGAAATGGGCAGACTGGGTGGGCCAAGCGGTCCTTATCTGCCATCAAATTCTATGTTTCTATGTTATGTGGTTCATGAACACTGCCAAGGCCGATCTTGTACCATAATCCTTTTTAAACCCATGCTGCATGGGAGACTGGAGGCCACAGGAGGAGAGATACTCAGGGAGCTGTACATTTACAGTCCTCTCCAACATTTTCCCCAGAGTTGGCAAAAGAGATAAGGGATAATTGTCCACTTTTTCCCTCTGCCCCACCCCCCCTCTTAAAAATAGGAATAATCACCGTATGTTTCCACTGAGGGGGAAACTCACCAGTAATCAGGGCTAAATTTAAAAATTTTGTCCAAGGAACATAAATATATTTAGCTACCAGTTTCAAAAACCTAGGCTCCAGAACATCCCCAGCTGAGCTCTTTTGAGCAACTATAGTGTTCAAAGTTTTAGGACCCAATTATAGCTAACTGACTAAAAAAAAAATGGAGATGAGTCAGGAGTACTAACAGACTGTTTAATTACAGAATTCTGACCATTTGTTTTTAAATCATTTGTATAAGCACTTAAATCAGTGGAGTCGCCTTCCCCCACCCCCCAAAATCAAGGTACAGAACCGAATTAAGGCAGAGGTAGGAGCTCTGTCTCCTCCTCGCTACTGGAACAGGCTGAGAGTTGCCCCGTCAATACTCCGCGTCTGCTCTCCACTGCCCCCACCATCACCCTTGGTGAACTCCTCCATAAATAAGGGCACAGGTGTGAGTTTTTAACCAATCAGTCCACTTCTCCACTAGCAGCCTATACTCGCTCACCACTAGGGGCTGATTGGTGGCTTCCTGTCTTCCACTTCTGGCTCTTCCACTGGTCCCTGCCCCTGCCTAGCTACTATGTATCGATATGTCATCCCCATACTCAGTCTGCTCTTCCCAATACTGACAGCTTCACCTGCACTTTTCCTGAATATCTACCCTCCTTTCGATATGACGTCCTACTGCCTGACTGGCTGCCCCCCATACAATTTATCACACAGCACTGTGAGTGATCTATTGTCTTGCCCACCTCCTCACACAGCATTCTGCCCCTACCAGGAGTGGGAGCTCTACCTCCTGCACCTCTCAGATCCCCCACTCACCATCCATGATCCTGCCATCCCCCCCTCACTGCAGCTCCTGACCCTGGCTTCCCACCACTTACTTAACCTCCCCATTCCCACATTCTCTAACTTTAAAGGATCCCAAGCATGCAAATCTCACTGCCCCAAAAAGCTGACTTGGAATCCCATCCTCAGGTCTCTTCTCCTCCTCCTCCTTATGTCTGGCAATATACACGCTAACCCTGGACCTCTCACAACCTCCATGCCCACAGACTCTGCAGGTGGATTACGAATTGCCACCCTTAATGTCTGCAGCTTATTAAACAAATGGGACTCATACCAGGGATGGGTCCAGTAACATCAGCCCGATATCATTGCTCTGGGTGAAACCTGGCTTTCCTCTCGTATCCCTGATTTGTCTGTGACCCTCTCCAGATATAACGTTTTCTGGGCCAACCATCAGGGAAAGTGGGGAGGAGGCTGTGCCATGTACACTAAGGACACTTTGACTGTTCAACTGCTCCCCCCCATCTCATACCCAGACCCCAGGTCCTCTCACTCAAACTTACTCTTGGATGATCCCTTACCCCCCTGTTCATCACCGCTATCTACATTCCCCCTAGGGACCAGAAGGTGGCCTTCCACTCTATCATGTCCTACCTTGACACCTTAATGCCTCATATGGAAAAAATTGTTCTTGGGAAGTTCAATATCAATTGGCAGTCTAACCTCACTGCCCCATTCATCGACGAAGCCTCAGCCCATGACCTAACACAAATAGTCACCTCACCCACCCGTCTGCACCAGCGCACAGGATCCTCTTCCCTCCTGGACCTAGTGTTCACAAACTGCCCTCACAAAATCATTAGCACTACTATACTCCCAGATGCAATTAGTGACCACTCCCCTGTCCTCTGCGCCTGGACCCGTAAGGCCCCAATGTCCCCTCTGAAAATGATCCCACAATGTAAACTTGGCCCTGGTAAACCTACGCTCCTAAAAGGTCACCTCAACATGCTGGACTGGTCATTCATAACAAGCACCCTTGATCCAGACACAGCCCTAGATGTCTTCATTCATTCCTTTAACTCTATCTGTGATGTGTTTGCCCCTCTTACCAAAAGGATGGTCAAAGACAACCCAGTGCCCTGGAATCTCTGACCACCTACTGGCACTCATGCGGTCCCAAGATTCCCTATGGTATCTCACCAATGAGACTGGCGTATGGACAGACAAAAGTACAGGAAGGCCCAGAACCAATGCACATGGTCCCTATGCAAAGCCTAAGCTGAGTATTACACATCTGCCCTAACCTCTAACTGGAGTTCAGGGTGTAAATTTTGGAACAATATATCTATTTGTTTTCAATTCTATTTTGCTCCTGGTCACAATCCCAGGGGCCTCTCTTGGGCATTCACCCCCAATCCTACCCAACCTGAAGCCCCCCCCGACCGGCTTCCCTTCTCTCCTCTGCCCCGCCTGTAGTTGGCACCCTCGGCTTGACCCCTCTGGGGTGTGGCCCCCCTCCTACCTTTGGGTGCACTTACAAATTTAGCCTCAAGTCACAGACATCACCCCATGATGGAGGAACCTTGAAGACTGGCTGGGTCAGACCCAGTAGTGGGCATGGGGGGTGTTGCCTTTGCCTACTCCCAGGACCATGTTTTTCCATGTTCCGTGGAATCTCTTCCCCATACATGGGCACGTCCTGATGCAATTGGCACATGGCAACCCCAGCCTGCTTAGGCCACACTAATAAGTGCTTGCCTGGCTCACTGCTGTGCCTCCGGTCTCCATCAGGGGTCCCTGGCTCGCCAGACCAACCCATCCCCTGAATCCAGGGAGGTGAGCACCACTAGGGTGATCAGTCCTCAACCCTTCCCCTGCCAACCCCCCGCACCTGAGTCCATTCCCGAACCTGGGTTGCCGGCATGGTGTGAGGTGTGGTGTCCAGCGCCTCAACTCTCAGCACCACTGTGCCGGCTAATTCTGGAACAATATTAAGGACATCTGTGGCAAAGCTTCCAACCCTGCCCCCATGCAAATCTTGGTCTAAGGGGCCTGACCTCCAATCCCACTCAGATAGCCACCGCATTTAACCATGCCTACTCTGACCTCAGCCACATCCTCCCTTGCCACTTCTCTGATCCACCACCTGTCTCTGACACCACCTCCCTGCCAGCATGCCCTCCATTTCACCTACATTGCATCTCCCCCAGGTCTGCTGAGCCTTACCTCAAAAAGGCCATAAGCCACTCCCAATACAGTAGTGACTCCTTAGACCTGAGACTTCTCCGGCTCACTCTTCACAAGGTGCTAACCCCCTCACCCACATTATAAACCTGTCTTTATATCTTGGGAAATTCCCCTTGTGCTGGAAATCTGCCTCTATTACCCAGATATTTAAGAGCAGGGACCCTACCTCCACCAACAACTATTGCCCCATCTCAATTCTCTCTCCCCTGTCTAAGACACTTGAGCGTATTGTCACTGATCAGCTCACTGGCCACCTCAACAAATACAATATACTTTGCAGCCAGCAACATGCTTCCACAAAGGACATAGTATGACTACCGCCCTTCTCAAATTCACCACCCACCTACATACCGCCCTTGACAGTGGTCATCTCTCTGGTGCAGTCTTCATCGACCTCACTAAGGCGTTTGATACCATCCACCACTCCCTCCTTCTAACTACACTATGCAAACCTGGTCTCTCTCAAGATGCCCTCGGCTGGTTCACTGACTACCTGGCTGATCACTTCCAGCAAGTCAAAATTGGCACTACCTTTTCCAGTAGGCTGCCTGTCTGCTCCAGTGTCCCACAGGGGTCCATTCTTGAACCTTTTTTATTCAGTCTCTTCCTTAACTCCCTCCCCCTATCCTGCCCTGGCAATATCCTGCTCTACATGGACAATGCTGTCTTGTACTCCTCCAATTCTGACTCCACTCAGCTTCACCTTTCCCTCCAATCCACCTTCAGTGAGGCTGAAAAATGGTTCACCACACAGCTCCTCATTCGAAACTATAAAAAAAACTGAAGTCATGTACTTCTCACATCCACTAAACTGTAGGAAGGAACACTGCCTGCCAGTCCTAACTACCAACCAGACCCCTCTCAAACAAGTGGACTCCTTTAAGTATCTGGGCATCACACATGACCCAGCCCTTACCTTCCACCAACATATTCACCAACTGTCCGCAGCCCTCAACATGGTATCCTCTACTGGGTTAAACACTGTCTTACTCCTGATGCCCTTCATCTAGCGGTCTCATCCTCTGTCCTCTCCCTTCTAGACTATGGCATGTTAATCTATAATGCTGTCAGCTCCTCAGCCTTATCTAGACTCTGGCTTTCCCTCAACAAAGCCTGTCACCTCATCCTGGGATGTGGTCATCTAACCCACACATGCTCACTCTACAATGCCACAAACTGGCTTAACCTTGATAACAGAATCAAGTTTCATACCTGCCTCATTGCCAAAAAGATTACCCTTGGTCTCACCCCTGCTGGTCTCTCACTTCTAATACAATGGGCCCTGTCACATCTGTGCACCCGTAGTTCTAGCAGACAACTCCTCTTGGTCCCCCGCTGCTGCACCTCCCAGTTCCAAAGGTCCTTTAGCCACTGAGCCCCTTCCTGGGTAAATAACCTGCCTAATGATCTCACCAACATGAATAGAATCAGCCTCTACAAAGCCTACCTTAGTAACTATCTACAGTACTCTAATTCCTGTGACTGCCACTGACCCTTGACCTGCTCCTTGATCCTTTGATTAAGGCCTCTGGCTGGCTACCCCCCAACCTGAAAATCTCAGATCTAGTTCCTTTAGAGCTTTTTTTTTTTGCAAATAACTAGACTTTATTGTAATAACAACAAAACATACATATTATCCCCCGTCCCAATACATCCCTTACATTTGTTACAATAAATGAAATCAGATACATAACGTTAAGTGAAGGGAGAAAAAACAAAAACCAAAAAAAAAAATCCAACCCAGATCCAACCCACCCTCTAGGTCTGGCAGCCCAAAAATAGGGGCATGATGAGAGAAGATAGAGGTTCCCTGGGGATCACTATAGGAGAATAGAGGAAACATATATCCTGGTATGGCGATCCCTTTAAATTCGCCCAAAATACAAGACAAAAAAGAAGTAGTGAATTAGAAAGGAGCTGGTAGGAAAAATTAAAGGCATATGATAAGAAAGAAAGATAAAGGAGACTAAAATGAAAAAGAAGGAAGACAGCAGGGAGAGGGAAGAGATAACCAATCCCATTGGCAACTTCAATTACTCTTCAGGGAGTAAGGTTAAATAAGGAATTGAAGTACCTACTTTAAGAGTGTAAGGCCATACTAGATGGTGGTTATACTAATAGACAAGTTGTCTTTCAAATGTTGATATATGTTTCCTAACATTTGTCAAATTTTTCTCAATTGAAAAAAAAGCCACAATTCTTTCTGCGTTTAAAGCTTCCAAGAAGGTGTCCCACCATTCTTTACGTGAGGTATTCCCTCACTCGCCAGTGGAAGAAGTAACAACTTAGCCACTAATGTAATTAAAGCTATCTGGCATTTGTGAACTGTGGACGGGATATGGGTGAACCTGCCAAGGATGCAAGTCTCGAGGTTAAAATGCAGCACTACATCACAGAGAGGAGTCATCCATAAGTGGATTAATTCCCAGAACTTGATTACCTTGGGGCACTCCCAGAGTTTATGTAGGGTGGTAGCCAAGGGGTTGCCACAATCTTGGCATTTGGGTGACCTTTGTTTGTATATGTGTGAAATTTTAGCTGGGGAGAGATACAAGTTGTGTAAAATATAAAATTGAAGACCCCGTAGTCTATCTTGTTTTACACAATTATATAGATCCCACCAAACCTTTGTCCAGGTCATTTCTGGCCAGTTCAGGGACAAGTTCACTTTCCAATAGTGCGGGGCAGGAGAGGCCTTAGCATCTCTTAGGGCAAGAATAAACTTATAAATTTTGGATATCGCTTTGCTAGATAACGCAAGATCTTTTATTTCCTTTATCAAGCTTCCTGCCTTCTCATGCCCCTGTCCACCTTTCAGAAAGGAACAAACGCAGTTTCGGATTTGGTATAGCCGGAACCTATCTTTGGGGTCTATCATCAACTTACCCATCAATTCTGACAATGGTACAGGGTAGCCGCCTGAGACAAAATTGGCAATTCTAAGTTTTTGGGGGAGGTTACCCACACTCCTTCTTAGTGGTTGGTTACCAATCAATAGGTTCGGGTTGTTAACAAGGGGTTGCATCAAGTCTTTTTTGAAGGGGATATTTAGGAACGAGTACAATTGGTGGAGAGCTTTAATATCCCAACCAAGTGGGGTGCTTTTAAGCTTGGATGGTATTTTGGGCCAGGGAGAAAAAAGCAGGGACTCTAAATCCAGATTAGCGCTTTGAGCCATCAAACAATCAAGGCGCCACTTGCTGTAGGTACCAGAGTTTGGATGCCCATTTGAGCCGACCTTGCCACATGGCTTGCCAAGTAGTAGATATAGAAATCTGGCAGCTGTAAACCTCCTTCTTCCCCGCAACGGGTGAGTTTACGATAAGCCCTAAGGGGTGGTTTACCATTCCAGATAAAGTCAGTACAATATTTGTGACAGGTTGAAAAAAGATTTTGGAAGGTACATATTAAGATTGAAAAGGAAGTAGGAAATTTTTGGCAAAATCATCATTTTTATTGTATTGGCCTTCCCCCAAAAAGATAGGGGAAGTTTGGTCCACCTTCCAAGGTCTTCCTTAATTGATTTAATAAGGGGTTTAAAGTTCAAATCATACAACTCCGTTAGATCTTTAGAAACTTTAATACCCAGATATCGAAGGAATTCCGTCTGCCAGCTCAAGCCCAGGGAAGAACACCAGGTTCATTGCAGATGAGGAGAAAGTGGGTAAACTAGAGTTTTACTTTTATTTAGTTTGTATCCAGAAAATTCACTAAAAACGTGAGATAATAAAAAACAGCTGTGGAAGGGAGGTCTGACTATGCCATATATGGATTAGTAAATCATCTGCAAAAGCAGAAACTTTGAATTCCGCATTCTCAATACGCACCCCATGGACGCCAGTATCCATCTTGATGGCTCTGATAAGTGGCTCCAAGTATATATTAAATAAATATGGTGAAAGGGGACACCCTTGTCGAGTTCCCCTCATTAATCGAAAAGGGAATGAAATCAGGTTATTACAAGAAATTCTCGCGGATGGGCATGTGTACAAGATCCGGATGTAACCCAAAAAGTTGTCTGGAATGCCAAATTTAGAGAGCACCTCAAACATAAACTCCCACTCCACCCTATCGAATGCCTTCTCTGCGTCTAACGCAACCAGAGAGGCTTCTCTGTCTGGGCTCGCAGACTCCTGTATTAAATAAAACAACTTTCTAAAGTGATCTGCCGATGAATGCCCCACCACAAAGCCAACCTGCTCAGGACTTAATAGCCCTGTCCAGGCTGTTTTCAACCTATTGGCCAAGATCTTGGCAAATATTTTAATATCAATATTTAATAAGGATATTGGTCTATAGTTCGTCACCAGATCTGGGGGTTTGTCCGGTTTTGGTAGAAGAATAATCCTTGCCTCAAAAAGAGAGTGGTCCTTGATCCCCTCCTCACACCAAAAAGTGAACAGTTGGTGTAATAGCGGGACCAAAGTCTCTTTGAAGGTTTTATAAAACAAGGCAGTAAACCCATCCGGACTTGGTGCTTTATCAAGCTTCAAAGCATCAATAGATTGTGAGACTTCTTCTAACTTAAGGGGGGCCTCTAAGACCAGACGGAGGTCCTGAGAGAGTTTGGGGAAGGGAATATCCATGAGAAACTCTCTCATTCTAGAGCTCGTCCCTGGCGGCAATGGCTCACTTGAGTATAAGTTCCTATAAAAGTCAACAAAAATATTCAGAATATCCTCTGGATCAGAGGTTACCTCACCAGTCTGGGGATGACTTAGCTCGGCAACCCATCTTGCCGCTGCTCACTGTTTCAGCTGCCAAGCCAGCATCTTCCCAGCATTACTACCTTGCCCTATGTAAGATGCCCTCAAGCTAGAAGCTGATCTCTCTACTTTCTCTTTCATGGTCACTTAGTACCAGGCTCTTAGGGAAGCAAGTTCCTGCTCCTGGGAGGGAGATCTTAGTTTTTCACCTATGGTGTCCAAGGCCCTAATTCTGTCCAAACAATCCATTGCTGAACGTGCAATGTTTTTCTTACGGATTGTTGCTAATCTAATAAACTCACCTCTCCATGTGGCCTTCAGCGCCGACCACACCCTGTCAACTGCTTGTAATGATCCCCAGTTCACATTAATAGAGTGGGACATAAAAGATCTGAATCGCTCCAGTAAGGGAGAGTCTTTAAACAAGTGGTTGTTTAGAGACCATGAGTATGATCTAGGTGGCAGGGAGAGTGGTCGGCACCGGAGGCCAACGGAGGAGTGGTCGGAAATTACTCGACCGGAGATAGTAGCCTCATGAATCAGGGGGAGGATCTGATGGCTTACTAAAAAATAGTCTATTTGGGAGTAGCTTTTATGGACCAGAGAATAAAAGGTATATTTTCTAGTCTTGGGGTTAATTAAGCACCAGGGATCAGATAATCCTATTGAGGACATAAATTCCGAACATTGCTCTCTGAGCTGGGGATGGGGGGGAACCTTTGGACCATGAACGGTCCAAGCAATTGGATTGGACCAAGTTCCAATCCCCACCTAAAATTATTGGTTTGTCAGCTAAAGGAGCAATAAGAACCACAAGCCGCGTAAAGAAAGTTGGGGATTCCTGGTTAGGTCCATAAATTGAGCCTAGCACTAGACTTGCTCCCGCCAATTTACCCACGACAAAGATGAACCTACCTTCTGGATCTGAAATTACTTCTGATGAAAAAAAGGGAACGTTATTGGCCACTAAAACATCTACACCTCTCTTACTCGTGGAGAACCCCGCCCCAAAAACTTGGCCCACCCATCTTTTTTTAAGGAAATGAAGCTGCTCAGGGGTCATATGCGTTTCTTGTAAAAATACTATTGATGGATTAAATCATGCCAGATGGTTGAGAATGATGTACTTTTTTTGTTATCTCTTCCCCCTTTTATATTCCAAGAGATTATGTTCAGATCAGAAGCAATATAGAAAACAGTAGAAAATAATTCTTAGACTATTGAGCTGCCAGACCTCCCCCAATGACTCCAACCTACCCAGAAACTGAAAAAAAAAAACCTCCCTGTTATCCAAACCCACCCCCTTACCCTAATCTCTATAACTAAACTAAGCCCCGGCCCCAGGCTGCCTCCAAGTTGCTGGACTGTGGCACGCTCCGAAAGTGGGGCCTCTCACTCCCTAAAAAAAGATTGGTCAACTAACCTCCCGTCTTTGAGGTTTGGTATTAATACAAATGTCTTAGATAAATAAGTTATTATATGACCCAGATGGATTATCCATGCTTAAGTCCCTTTATGTGACCGCAGAGGGGGTATTGGCAAAAATTAAGATTAGGGCTACAGCCACTACTCACTTTAAGACTGGATATAATGGATTAATCGTATTAGCCCTAAAATGCATTCACGAGTCTAAGCAACTGAAACGTTACAGCAACGTTGTATACTGATGCTACATTCTAATAACCTGTCCGATAAATAATAACTATAGAGTCGATGGGTGTGGGCCTAGCCCGCTAACCTCGCTAGTAGCCAGCAACTGTGATAAAGTTATAATAGAGAGGGGTTCCAGTCTAGCCCTAAAAAAAAGAAAGTTGGATAAATCTGGTTTGAAAATGGTCTGGCTACCATATGACTATAGAGGTTTTCTGATGCAAGAGGGTATCTGAGGGTACTGTTATGAATAGAGGTGACCATTGTCAAATGCAGCATAGCCGCCTTCTGTGTTTAGAACTGCTCCAGACAATCCTCCCTGAAACCCTTTAATAGGGAGTGCTATTGGAACCCTCCTCCAGACATGATAAGATGTACCCTTCAGAAATATGCCTTAAGTGTATTAAGTCTGTCGCTCCTATTATTAGCTATAAACAAAGAAAAAGCAACCAAACGGGTATAGGGAGGTGGAGGATAAGGGGGAAGGGAAGGGAGGGAAGGAAGGGAGGGGAAGGGGAAGGAAGAGGAGAAATAGGGAGAAGGGATAAAAGGAATATAATAACAATAGTTATTTAATGTCCATCATTTAGGCATTTAGAAGTAAGTCCACGTTGTGCGGTAGTGTAATCAGTCCAGACGATCAAATATATACCAGGAGCTATATCACAACAGTACTTTTCAGGTTTTATGGAAAAGGTCTGGAAAAGAGTTCTTTAACACCTTCAGAGCTTCTTCTGGTGTCTCAAACAGCTTCTTCCCTTCCTTGAGAGTAACTTCCAGCTTGGCAGGGGATGGCATACGGTGCTTTATTCCCGCAGCCCAAAGCTTTGAAGTAATGGTTCGAAAACTGGCCCTCGCCATCCTACTCTTTATTGTTAAATCGGGCACAACTCAGAGTTTCTTGCCCTCCCAGAGGATTGCTGAAAGCTTTCTTGCCTCCTTTAGTATGTGCTCTCGGTCGAGGTAATTCAAAAGCTTAAAAATTATAGGCCTCGGAGGGTCTGCAGGAAGAGGTTTTGCTCTTAAGGCCCTGTGCCCCCTTTCAATGATGTATTCCGGTCCATTAGAGAAGGGCCTATTGTTCTTTTCAAAATTTTTGTAAAAAAACAATTGTGTTTGGCCTTCCTCTCCTTCTAACAGCCAAGTAAACCAAATTATTCCTGCGGTTTCTGCCTTCAAGGTCTTCAAGGCGATCTTCCAACTTTACTAGGGACCTCCTGAGATCAGTCATGACAGGGCCTTGCTTTACGGTATTACGCTCCAGAGAAGATATGCGGGCTTCTGCGTCTGTGACCCGGCAAGCCAACTGGGTTAATGCAGGCTTAAATTCTGCCACGTCCTCTATTAGTTTAAAGAGGGCATCTTTGATGGTTGAGAGTTCTCCGTATATTCGCGATGGCGTTAAATCTTCTGGAGGTGCCGCCGGAGAAGAGCTGCGTCGAGGCCGCTTCGCTTCCAATTCCTGTTTTTGCTCATCCATTCCATCGATGGCACGTACTTACTTCTCCAATTGCCTCTCTGATCTTTTATAAAGCGGTACGTACGAGCGATAGTTTGCAAAAAGATGAGAAGTTCTTAGTTTTTGTTGTTTAGCGAGAGAGAGCCCCTTAGACACTTGCTACACTTTCAGGCGCATCACGTGACTCCTCCTTTAGAGCTTTTGTATGTATTATGTTCTTTAGTCTTATACATGAATCCGCTATTTATCTAAATGTCAGTCAACTTACCGTATATCTTGCATCATGCATGATATCTTGTGTTCCATTTCTGCATTGCTGTGTACCATGTTTTACCTGTATTGACGTGGAACCTTTGAAAAGGAGTCTTTGACTCAAAGGTACTTTCCAAATCCTCAATAAATAAAAAATAAAATAAATCAGGTCTCAGTCATGCTGTTAAATGTTGCACGCCTTCCACCCGGACCAAAACATGGTGTTTGGCACACTGTTTACGAATGGTTTCAGGCCTAATCTTGGCATTGCCACTGCCTAACATGGCATAGAAGTTCAGAAATGTTTCCCCAAAAATGTTCCAGTAAATTCAGACAGAAATCTGGTCTCAGTCATGCAGTTTTATGGTTCACATCCACCACCCAGACCCAAATTTGCTGTTTTCTGCACCATTTCAAATGGTTATCAGGCCTAATATTGGTGGTGCCACTGCACAACATGCCGCACAAATCCAGAAATGCTTCCAAAAAAATGTAGCAGTTAATGGTGACCGAAATCAGGTCTCAGTCATGCTGTTAAATGTTGCACGCCTTCCACCTGGACCAAAACATGTTGTTTGGCACACTGTTTGCCAATGATTTCAGGCCAAATCTTGGTGTTTCCACTGCCTAACATGGACATGAAGTCCAGAACTGTTTCCCAACAAATGTTACAGTACATTCAGACACTGTTTACCAAGTATTTCAGGCCTAATTTTGCTGCTGCTAGCCGCTGTTGTTGTGTGTGCAAAACCGGTCTTATACAGTGAGTTGAGAACAGCCACATGGCAAAATTGTAAGATAAGGGAGATATAATTATTTAGTGAATTATAAAGAACTAGGCAAAAGGGGTGGCACAGCCAGTTTGTCATGCTGTGAAAAATAAATCCTCCTGCAAAATGGTCCTGCTACTTAAGTTGCACTTGCTTCCTTCTGCTACTGGCTTCTCAATTTATTGAGAACTGTGGAATTATTATTTTGCAATGCTGCTGTCCTGGTTTGCTCTTTTGGCTTTGTGGTTTTAAGCCAGTGTGGACTGAATGACATTTTGTGTGCTGCTGCTGTTGCCTGTAGCCACTGTGTGCTGCTCTGACTAGTTGCCACGAGAAGTAATGCTTTGTTTGGTTCATGGTGGATCCTCTTCACACAGTCAGTAAATTCTGCTGCTGCTGCTGCACACGTAAGTATCTGTCTGTATTTATGTTTTCTGCTGCAAGAGATGGGTGATGGTGGGTTGCTATTGTGATGTCTTGAGTTCTGATATATTTGTACTGCTTTTCTATTATTTTGCAATGTGCTGAGGATTACATCATCATGACATGCATGCCAGGATTTGGATATGGGATGTTGGAATGCACCACATTTCACGATGTACAAGGTAAGTATTGCATTTTTCATTACTGGGGTAGGTGACTGCAGTTCAGATATCTGAGTCTGATTGTAATTGTATTCTTTTTGCTTTTGTCAACATGCAGGAACTCAGGTGATGTTAACTCCTGGTGCATTCCTGCTGCTGTTGCTGCAGCTGCTGCTGCTCAACATGTGTGCAGCTCATTACCTTCTGGTAAGTATTTCTTAATTTGTGATGGTCTTCAGTGGGCAGGTGGGTGGTGGTTGAGAAGTAGTGTAGGGTTGATGGAGGTGGGTTACTATTAACTTTTTCATTGATGTTCTGTGTGGTTACTGCAGTCTAGAGATGTCTGACTTTGACAGTAGCTATGTTCTATATGGCTCTTTCAATATTCAGGAATTCTGCTGCTGTGGTGCATCTGTTACCTCCCAATCTGGCTGCTGGTTGTGCTCATCAGACACAGTCTGTTCATGTCAAGGGATCCAGTTTAACAGCCATTCCCTGATGTAAGTATTGAATAATGTAATGATGGTGGGGGGTGGGGGTGGTTGGGCACCTGGTTGTAACAATGCTCAAAATGACTTCTTCATTTTTTCTTATTGCCAGGTACAAAGAACTTCAATTGGAATGGTTGTTTAGTTTTCTGGTGGTCATTTGGTGATGCATCCCATCTCTATACGGCATTGGTGACTAAATACAAATCTAACTTCAATTTTGCTGCTACTGGCTGCAACAGCCGCACCGGAGCCCACAGCGGGTAATGATTCAGAAATAGGTTTGCTAATTCCAGCAGACTTCTCTGAGCCACCTCCCACCTGGGCACCATTTCCTGAAGTGGAACATCTCTTGGCAGGCATATTTATATGCTTGTTCCATTTGCCTTCCTCTGGAAGTATATGATTATGTATTTCTGAATAAGTGTGATTTAACACCTGCAGTACTATCTACAAAGAGCAAACAGAAATCAGAACAGGTAGAAGCACTGTAGTCTATACAGCTAACTACAACTGCTACTGTAGCCTATTCGAGTGTTAAAACACAATTTTATTTTTTCAATTACAAAAACACAAATTAAGTAACACGGGGTAACAGAAGGACAGAAGTAAGAGACTTTAAATACCAAACCATCAGAGAACACCACTACAACAAGGATGTGCAGTAACTCTGAAAACACACTTAAGTAGTTCTTAATCAAATGCCAGTTTTTAAATGGAATGATTATTACACAACTTGATAATAACCAGGTAGCTACAGGTAGGTTCACGCAAACTAAATTGTAAACCAACCACACAGAACACCTCACAGTCAAAATATGAGCTACAGTCTGGATAAGTGGTGTCTGGAGAAGGCAAATACTACAGTGTGTTAATACTTACTAAATACAATGTTGGCTTATAGGTATTTCAGATGGAAGGGACAACAAGATTTGAAATGAACAAACAAAGTCACCTCCAACAATCATGCAGGGGCCACCACTGTATTGAAAACTATGTTGTTTTTTACAAAGTAAGGGTCAGGTAGTAAACACCAGTGGTGTAACAGGGAGGAAAGGGTTGCTATGGTAAGTAAATTAAATAGAAAAAGAGGAACACTGCAATGCAGAGGCTAGATCACAATTGCAATTTCTGTGAGCAATTCAACAATGCAGTGTACTGGATATAGACAAAAGGTCAATGTACACAAATACTTCAAATAAAAAAATAAAGCACAAAAGTGATTAAGCAAAGGGCACAGGAACAGAAGAATGAGTAATTGTTCAGATAAAGTTACCCAAAAAAGGGTCAATATGTAAGAAACATATAACAAATAAGTAGCACATCAACAAAAATATTAAGACTTAAAAGAAATTACAGAAACTCACAGCTTGTGCGAGATCTGTCAAATATTAGGAACTAGCCTGCTCTACTTTCACATACACACACACACACCACACATGGTCAACCCTCCCCCACTCAACTCCCTCACAGACACAGAGAAAACTGAAAACACTATCTAAGTTTTATTATTATCCAAGGCTACAAAAAAAAAAAAAATGTTCACTAGCAGCACTAAGAACTAAATTGAGATTTTGGGAACAATGAACTCTCAAAAATCACAAATGAAGAGGTTTTTGAAGGGTGTATTGGCTGTGATGCACCACACTGAACTGCTCTCCGACTCAACAGACAACATGCTGTGCTGTAAACAGTCTGCACATGATATTTCAGCTATTTACTCACAGTGCATTGCAAGTTCACTGGCAAAATTGAAAAACATTGGTGAAATTTAGCAAAATTTAGCCAAATTTTCATTACACAAAAGCAAAATTAAAGGAAAAATTATGTTTCGCCCATGCAAAAAATTTTGCGTAATGCAAAAATTCCGTGAAATATTTTGCTAAGAGAAATTTTCCAATTTCGCACATTTGTAGTGGTGAGAGGATGGAAAGTGAGATGAAAGGAGGGAAGGGAGTAAAAAGGGACTCCATAGCCCTTACACATCTACCATACAGATCCACCCTGGGGGTGGGGAGGTGGGGGGAACTGAAGATGGGATATGAACATGGAAAATCCAACTGCACCCATCATCCCAGGCCTGGGGGGAGGGATTTCAGACAGTCAAGAAGGTCCAAGGGACTCTCTCCCTTCCCCTAGTGGACATCTGGAATCTAAGGAGCACAACAAGAAAGGCAGTCTTATCAAATGTGGATGGGGACCTCTTCGCTAGATGGGACAGCCTGAAAAACAAAGCCAATAGACAGACTGCTGAGTACCATTCCTGGACTACCGGTATAACTGTTGTTCTACATTGGGGTAAGGAAGCTGCAGAGGAACCTGCAAAGGTAAGAGAGATGATCAAAGGTTTGGCAGTTGAAATTCAATACCAAATGTGCAAGGTGATGCACATAGGGAACAAAACACCCAGGACTGAGTATTTGATGGGAGTGATTAAGCTGGGCATTACGTCTAAGGAAATGGACCTAGGAATCATCACACGTGACTATCTTAAACAATCTAGCCACTATAACAAGGTCTACAATAAGGAAAACAGGAGGTTGGGGTGTATCAGAAAAGGTTCTGGCAGCAGGAGGAAAGAGGTATTACTGTCTCTCAATAGATCATTGGTGAGTCCACACCTGAAGTACAGTGCCTAGTTCTGGAATCCTCGCCTAATGAAAGACAAAGACAGGCTAGAGACAGTAAAGCGTAGGGTAACAGGATGATTTTGGATCAACACAGCAGATCTTATGAAGATCGGCATAGAGCAATGAACATTTTCTTTCCGGAGGCCTCACAAACAAGGGAAGACCATAGGAATGGCACATCTAGAACACAATGATATGGGTGTAAACTGGTAGGGCTGAGGTTCAGGAGGAATGTGAGAAAGTTTTATTTTACAGAGATAGTGGCCGAGCTGTGAAGCAGTCTGCCTGCTGAGGTGGTGGGTAACAAAACCATTAATGGTGTCAAACACAGTGGTGACAGTTATTGGCCTATTAATTACTTAGAAGGTAACAATAAAACAATGACCAAAGGAGTGGATAGCTAAGACAAAAACCCTGCATTGTCAAAAGATCTTAAAGTATTATAAGGTGTTACTGGTGGACTGGTCTGGCCAATGGTAATTTTCTGCTGTCATTGTCTATCTCCGGAGAAGAAGGTGCTTAGACTCTACAATGGTTGCATCCTCCAAAAGAAGGGACTGGCTCTCCATCTTAGAGTCAGCAGGAGGGATACCTAGGACTGAAATGGTTGGTGTCTTGGAGAGAGTCCAACCCAGTTCATTAGAGCAATCATTCATGCCCCTGTTACATAATAGCAGGATGGTAGGGCATGACCATAGGATATTCAGCAGGTCTTCCCAAGAGATTTACAGCACCAGCAGTCACATATTTAAGTAAGCCAAGAGATTTCAACTGCATGGGGTTCTATACCATTGACGGATTACTTTGTTTTGTATAATCTGTCCTAAGCTATCCAGGCAAGCCTAGTTATTAGTCTGCCAGCATGCCTACCATTTATCAACATCTGTTATGGTACCTTGTAAGGAGGATCCCCACTGCTGCCATGATTGAAGAGTAGGATCTGCGATACTGTCTTAGACATATCCATAAATAAGACAGTTCTGCTCTGAGATGCCCAAAGCCATCAAGAGAGTGCACGAACCTGAGGAGAGAATTGTGAAGGAGACCCCTCCTCATCCCCCTGATATAAGGCTGCAAAGTATGTGGATTTTGTGCAATAATGTTTTTATGATTTTATATTTTTATATTATCATTGTTGTAATTAAATTGTAATAGCAAAAGCTAAACAAAAAACAAAGGCGGCAAAGTTGCAAATACTTCCAGACACCTTCCCAGGAAAGGTGAAAACTGAATTATAGGTTCTCATAAGAGTCCCCTGGGTAGTTACATGCCAAAACATATTCCTAACTACCTGGACATTCAGTGGCTCCCAGCTGGCTTAGTGAACTGGCTTTAGTGGAGTAATGAGGGACTTGACCAGAGTATGGAGTTTGGTCCACAATATCTGAACAGAATCCACAATCATTGTCCATTTATGAAGATGTGCTAGGAAGAGATCATTCAGATAGCTAGTGGAGGACACCATATTTCCTTAGGATTGCTTGATATGAACATACAGTGGTTCAGAAGGGATAACTGGAAGAAACCAGTGAGAGGTTTGTGCTGCTAGAAAGACCATACAGTGGCCATAGAACCATATGAGTGACTACCTACCCCTCCAGCATTGTACCCAAAGCTTGGACATACTGTGTCAAGGCAGTCTGCCATCCCACAAGAAATTCCCCATGAATTAATCCTGTTTAGTGAACAACAGATGAAGGACTTGTACTGGAAGATGTGAAAGACAATGGAGAACCCTGAAAGAAGTGATAATCTTTAAGGCAGAGATCTTTTTTTTTTCAAGATAATGTGCTTTATTGAAATTTTTGCAAACAACACAGACAATACAGAACAACCAAAAAAATTAGAAGGCAAATACTAACAAATAAACAAACTACAACCTCCCCCACCCCACCCGGAGCACAGCAAGTAACCAAAATATGGACACTTAGGACTAAACAGTACTGAAAAGGTTCCAGCTAGTGATAACCGCTATCTGGAAATCAGGGCGTCCAGAGACTGCCAACAGTCACTATATAACTCTAATTTATTCAATCTGTAGACAATGTGCTTTTCAACTGCCAAGGCCTGAGATAACTCTTGGTTCCACTCCCGGAGTGATGGAACAATGTCATCCAGCCAATGGTGAAGAATAACAAGCTTGGCAGTTATCCAAATGACAGCCGTATGGGTTTTACGGGGGCCAAACAAAGTCTAGGGAAAATTCCTGCAAGGCAAATTTGTGGGGTAAAAAAGGAGTATAATTCTAACCATGGGTCGAGGAAGCTCTGTTTGGACACCCAGAAAGGGGCAGCCTTAGAGCAGTCCCAGAGAATATGTTTGAGAGAGCCATCCCCAGTACCACATCAAGTGCACTCCGCTGAAGGTCTATGGCCCATCTTACATAAACTCTGGGGAGTGTAATAGAGATTATGCAATATGTGAAATTGCATAATACAATATTTATCTTGTTTAATTAGTTTATAAACCTGACACCAAACTCTTTGCCAATCTTTGGAGACAAGGTGTAATCCCAAAGACTGCTGCCAGTAAAAACAAGTGCCTTGTCGACTGTTGGGGTCATTGTACTGAAAACTAGAGTAAAATTTATAAATGGTGTGTGTTTGTTCCGCTATTGATAAAAAGTCTAGGAGAAGTGACTGTGGTTGTGGATGGGCACCTGGCAGGCCTATAAAACCAGATATTGCATGGGATAATTGTAGGTGCTTAAATGAGTGGTACACAGGGATGCAAAATTGCTGTTGGATTACTCAGGCAGGGACAATCTTATTGTGAGGGAAAAAGGATCCCACAGAGTCGTGCTGAAGCAAGGGACAAAAACTTAAAGGGACCGGTCATCCCACAATATGATATTGGGATTGCCCATCACTGGTGGAGATGTTCCTTGGACTAATCAACCTTCAGATAGAGCCAGATTTGCCTCAAAGGTTTGAGGGATCACCACAGTGGGGTGGCCCTCAGACATGGGGAGGGGGAGCCAAAAAGGAGACTAGAAAGTAGTAGACTGGATTGTAAACAGAGTTGTGATTTCAAAGAAAGCCACAGAGGGGTGAAGGTATTAGATTGGGAGGCAGGCGAACTGTGAGGCCATTGAAAGATTTTACAACTGTGAAGAGCACAGTAATATACTGTAGGAATATATCTGGCAACCAGAGACTCCCTCTCTTGTTAGAAATCGTCAGCTTACAATAGGCCAGATGAACAGCCCCAACTTTCCACAAAAATTCAGAGAAAAGACTCTGGAGTCAGACGAACTAGATATTAGGGAGAAAAGTGCAAATTATGCCCAGTAGGTATATTATTTGGGATAATCTATTCATTTTGACGGTTTGGACCCTACCCCAGAGGGAAAGAGGAAGAGCAGATCACTTGCACAAATCCGCCTTTATAGCCGCTAGCAAAGGGATGAGGCTGAGATCTTCTTAGCCACAGATAAATGCAAGACCTTTCACCTGTCACACTCCTCCAGTAGCTTTCTGAGCAGTAGGGTGATGTTGATGAGCAGACATGGAAGGTTCGGGGTCTGGTGTGCACCCAATGATTTTAGAGAGTCTCTGGGCCATGTTAGCCTGAAGCCATTAATTAGTGACTGTGCATGAGGAGCTCTGGGGAGAATCTCTATCTTGGATAGATTAACCTTAAGCCATTATAAGCCTGCAAAGGTCTAGAACAGATTCATGAGGAAAGAAAATTCTTTGGAGGCTCAAAACAGATCAGTACAGTTATCCACATGCAGCCTAGTCTTGTATTTACAATGCCTCAAGCGAAGACCCTCTGTGTCATGATGATTACAGATGGCAATGGCTAGAAGTTAAATGGCCAACACAAATAACATCAAGGAGAGAGGGAAACCCTCCCTGGTACCTTTATGAAGCTTGAAGGGTGAGGACAAGATACTGTATTGTTGGTGAGGACATTAACTGATGAAGCCAAGAGAGTAGAAATCCAACCCAAGAAAGAAGTGCCAGAGCCCATTTTCCACAGCACCAGATGGAGATACTCCAATTACAAAGTCAAAAGCTGTTTTGGATTCCATGGCCACTGCCAGGGCAGATATAGATTAGGCTCTCTGAGTCACTTTAATGAAGGAGGTGGTTATTCCCCAGCCTGCCCTTAACAAAACCAGCCTGTGATGCGTGAATGAGGGTGGACAAGACAAGCTCCAGTCTGCCAGCCAGTACCTGAGCCAGGATCTTGGCATCTGCATGTATTTGGGAAAATGGGTCTGTAGCTGCTGGGCAAAGCAGGATCAATTCTGTCCTTAGGTAGGATCATAATAATGACCTCCCTAAGAGTGGGGGAGGTGACTGAACTTGGGGCCTCTATAAACAACTTGTGGAGTATAGAATACACCTGAGGACCAAAAATCTGATACAGATCAGCTGGCATTAGATCTCTACCTGGTGCCTTTATGGGGAGAAAGGAATTTCAGGGCAGGTTTGTGAAACTGAATTTATTTTATTAATTTTCAATACAACACATACAATCACTCCAACAACATAGCATTACAAATCACATACCAACGATAGCAATAAAAAAATTAGCATTAGACAACTACTTACATATCACAAATAAAAATTAGCATCAGACAAAAGAACATAAAAACACAGCAAAGTAGAATTCTGAAGGTATTAATGAGTTGCTGCTTTGAGACAAGAAACTATATTATTATATTATTATATTTTCAATATTTATTTTTTCAATATAAGGCAATCTGTTTCACATCCCCACCTCAGATGTGAATAGCATGCAATGGATAGTAAATGTGGTCCTTACTTTGTCTTGTCCTGCTAGCAAATCTTGAGATGTATTCTCTGAGTGATTCTCTGAGGTTATGATGTCTCTTTTAAATCTACCAACCAGGTAGGTGAGGTAAACCAGCTTTCTGCATGCAAATTCTGAATGATTGTGTCATCTACCTTTCTACAACCCTCCCTAGCACTTATTAAAGATTCATTACGTAGAGTACTTACTATTGTATTGTTCACCTCTAGATATTCATCACATCATGTTTTTTGCTCTCAGTGCTGTATTATAGTAATTTTAATTAGCTGCTATTGTTCTGTTAACTATTTCTCTGCATTTATTGCTTGTATTTTCACTTCTTTTCCCCTAGGTCTCACATGGAATCGAGCCTCGGCTCAGCGTGTCTTTCCAGGTTACCAAATGTATAAATAAATAAATAAATAAATCTGCTGGCTATATTTTAGTGCAGATTTAATTTCAGTTACCATAAAGGGGGTATCAAGGTGCCTACATTGCATCTCATCTAAATGGTGGAGGGGAAGGTTAGAGAAGAAAGACTCAGCAGGCTGCAGATCCAGGGGGGCCTTTAGAAGAATAGAGAAAAACAACATTTTCTTCATGGCCTCACTGATCCCTTGGGGGCAGTGGCTGCACCTGCCCTAACTGAGACTGCAGCACCACAGTGTAGTGTTCAGCCTACTGCTTCCTCAGTCTATTGTAAAGCAGTTTATCTGCCTTTTTCCCTTCTTCCCAATAGTGATGCCTGGTCCGGAGGCATGCCAACTCTACCTTTCAAGACATAAGGGCCCAGATATTCAAACTGCTCCCAAAATGTGTGCAACAGCAGGAGCAAGCACAATTCAATTGCGCATATGCGCAACAGACGCGATATTCAAACATGGAGCAAAACAAATTGCGCAAGCAGCCAATGTCTGAATATCGCACAAACTGCGCCATAGCGCAACCAGGAAGGGGAAGCTGAGCAGAAAGATTGCACCATAGTGCAACAAGGCTAGCCCTGCTGAGCAGTCCAGAGGTGCCATAGCGCAAGCAGAGCCCCCCCACCCCCAGCAGAGCAATGGAACTGCACAACCAGGGAGGCAGGCTGGGGCCCACTGCCAGCCATGCCACACATGGGCACAGGAACACACTGCAGAACCAATAAGACACCCGCACACCCCAAGCACAGCATCACTGGGGGTGGGACGGATGATCCACTGGCCCATGGGACAAGCCAACAAAGCACAGCAGGGCCATGGCGCCCAGCACAACCATTGGCAGGCTGAGACTGCCACACACAGGGGGTTGACAACCACAGTGCACATCAGCCCCCCGTCTGCACAGCACACCCTGCACCATGACCCCAAGACACCACCCATGTGCAGTGACTGTCACTGCAGTAAACACCATGCATCCCCCTGGCACATGTCAACCTCGTGTAGCATAGAACCATACAAACCAGACCCACCCTGTGCACCCAGCAGTGGGCGGCAGCAGATGGCAAGACTGACAGAAAGTCACTGCCACACTGGAGACACCTCCCCATGCACACACACACACATGCACACACACACACACACACATACCCAGGACCATACCACCCCAGATGGCATGCACACCACTGCAACTGAGCAACCATAGCCAGCTGCAAATCAGAGACCACCACAGTATTCATAACAAAATATATATATATTTCAAAAATAGAAAGTAGAACAACAAGAACAATAACAAAACTATTTACAAGAGCGGGGGGGGTAGGGGTACAAGGTAGGGGTGGGCAAGGTGGGGTGAACAACTGGGAGAGGAAGGCAGGGTGGAGGGATGGGTGAAGTGGGAAGGGGAAGCCTGTCTAAGGCCTAGCAGGCTGGTCCTCTGCTGCCTGGTGCCATCTCGGTTGGCTGTGCCGTGGCTGGAGCCCACGGCGCTGGATGTCCTGGAGGATGTTACGGTTCTCAAGGGACACCCGGGTCAGCTGGTGGAGGGCACTCTCAATCCTGCATAGGATGATGAGGCCTAGGAAAAGGGAACACAGCCAATGGCTGTGACTGTCCACAACCCTGAACACCACCCAACCTGAAAGGCATATAGCCCAATGTCCCGCACCTGTGATGGTATGCACCCACCCACAGTGACCATGCACATGACATGCCCAACCAGGCAGCACCAGCTATGTGCACCACTGCACACACACACTGCCCATGTCCATCACAGCACAAACAAGGCTGTCAAGTAATGTGGCAATGTGGTGGGATGCCAGTTCCACAGCCATGTGCCCAGTGCATGCATGGACCACCAGTGACGCACACACAGACATGCAGTGACACTGGACAGTGATGACTGTCGCCTGTGTCGTGCATGGTTGTGTTGTCCATGGCTGGTGGTCATGCCCACCCCCCCCAGCATGCAATAGCATCCATGATTTAATGATACTCACACTCAGCAAGCAGCTGTGGCTGCTGCTGCTGCTGCTGCTGCTGTGGCCCACCCCTCGCAGCACCACCGTCCGTCACCTGGGCCCTGCCATGGCCCTCCTCAGCCCGTGCCTGCATCCTCTCTGCCAGGCCTGTGGGAGACAAATGTTGAGAAAAATATCAGTGTGACTCCAAAGCAGACTGCCCCCTGCCTCAGTGAGTGTGCCTGCCCACACAGCCAGACCCATGCATCTCACACCTGCACACACTGACACAGCCAACCATGGCAGAGCCATCCCCCATGCACAGCCACCAAACACACTCACACCCCTACGGAGAATACAGGTGCATAGATGGTACACCCACCTGGCCTAGGCTACAAACGCCTCCTGGCACGTGACCGTAGGCATTGCACATCTGGCTCCCTCCCGCGGAGGTCACTGAACCTGTGCCGCACTGCTCTGCAGACCGGTGCCACCTTATGACCCTCACCAGGTCAGTGGCCACCTGCAGCCAGACCTGGGTGCGAGCCATGGTGAGGGGCTCCTCCCCATACAGTGCCCCATAGTGGGGCTCAACCAGGGCCACCAGGTTGGCCACCTCCACTGGGCTCCATTGGGGCGCTCTCCTGCGTGCCATAGTTGGAGTTTTACAGCAGACAATATGGCACCCCGCAGCGCAGCAACCCCACGTGGAAATGTTGCGCAATAGACCACCATAGGTTCCAATCGCGCTGTTCGTACAGGCCATCGGTTCATATAGCGCTGTCACCAAACAGCGCAATAGGGCCGTACACATGGCAGCCGAACAGCGCCAGGGGGCAAAGGTCGGACACCAGGTCAGGGGTCTATGACGCAAGGCCACGCACAGCGCCATCTGATGTCTATGCATACTGCGTGACCGACCACCTGCGTGCCAGTGCCACAGTGGACTATTGCGCAGTAGTGCCACAGCGCCATATGGTGCCCAGTGCTGTAGCGCCACTGACACAATGGTGGCCATGGCCTGAATTGCCGATCGTGCACAGCACATCATCAGCATGGCAGACGCCTGCGTAAGCTACCTGGGCATGCACAATGCAGTGTACCACACAGTCACAGATCTGTGCCATTGGCTCAGCCGGCTCAACCATATTGCGAAAAGCGCAATGGTGCGATATTCAGCCGACACATGCAAATCATCTGATCAGCCATTCAAAGGCGCAGTGGCACGATTTACATCTCATTATAGTTGCTCCACTCCTAATTTGCATGCATTGCGCTATAAATGTGCGACATTGGGCTGGGCTGGCCAGATTCGGTTACTGCAGGTGAGAGGTGGGTTGCATGCTGTGGGATGTTCTGGACAATGGGCATGGGATAACGCTGTAGACTACACAGTGACAGGTGTCCACTTCCACCCATACAGATCGCCATGACCGAGCAGAGCCAAGGTGAGGGTGAGGATGGTGGGCGAAGGAGGAGGAGGCCCAACTTCACCAAGGCAGAGACAGAGGCCTTCTTCCAGGCCTACCTGGAGGAGGAGTCACTACTGAGTGGACGGCGGGGCACTCCTCAGGCCCATGCGGCTGCATGGGAGGGGGTAGCTCGGGCAGTGAACCTGCATGGAAGCCACCAGCACTCTGTGCAGGAATGCAAAAAGAAGATTGAGACAGACCACAGGAGGGTGAAGGAGAAGGTGGCAGCCCTCAGGGTGGCACGTGCTGGCACTGGCGGGGGCCAGCCAGCGGTGGTGGAGCTGACCCCGGCTGAGGACCGACTGGCTGCATCAATGCAGCACAGTGCTATTGATGGCGTACCAGGAGGTGGATTCCAGACAGGTGGAAGCCCATCACTGCACGGTATGACATGGTGGTGGTGTTGGGGGGGGGGAAGGTTGTTCACATGCACTCACATGTCCTCTCTTTCTGTTACAGATCCTGTTCGTCTTCAGGGGATGGTGGTGGTGGGTCCAGGCAGTGAGGAAGACCTGCTGGACATGGAGGAGGGTCCATCCACCTCTGTCACCAGCCAGCATGCACTGCACCAGCATGCACGCTGGGCTGCAAACCTGGTGTCGGTGAGTTGTGGGTGGGGTGTACAGCCTGTGTCTCAGCAGTCTGGCATGCAAGCATGCCAGCACGCTGGACTGTGGCTGTAGCACGACCTGCACCATTGATGATGCAAGGACTGCAATGGGCAGTGACATGTGTGTATCCCATGACAGACACACAGCAGGCCAGCACGTGCCCCTGGGCCTAGCTGGTTCCAACGTGTGTGCCAGCATGTCGGCACAGTCCCAGGCTGTGCCTGTCAGCACCGGTGGGGCAGCACCTGTGGCTGTGCAGGTGTCTGGCACTGTTGCGGCCACAGCAGTGGAACGAGTGATTCCTGGGGCACAGCAGTTGGAGGGGCAGCAGCAGCAGTCACCCACCAGGTCTGGGGGTACAGTGTCCAGCGGTGGCACATGCCCACCGCCCTTTGATACGCCCATTTCTGGTCCTGGTGAACAGCGCCCACCCTCAAGGGGTGTTGATCATCAGGACCTTCCACACCCTGGGGGACAGGATGCCATTGTGGCAGAGTACCCATTTGAAGAGCACACCGGCCTGCTGCGGGAATCAGTACAGCAGCAAAGGTGGGTTGCAACGTCTGTGGAGGCACTGTGTGCGGCTGTGGAGCAGCACAGCAGGGACTGTGCTCTGGACTGTGCAGAGATGGTCCATATGCAGATGGATGTGACCGCCGCCATTGACAGGCAGACCCAGGCATTGGTCGCTGTCGTGGCTGCATTGGGCACACAAGCGGGTGCTCCTGTACTGCGCACCCCACACAGTACGCTCTCCACTCCCTGTTCCCGGTGTCATGTGACACCAAGCCTTTCGACACCAGGTTCTGCTGTGGGCATCCCAAGCACCCCTGGTGCAGGTATGTTTGGCATCCTACAGACCCCACTGCGGACAGGGTCACGATTACGCAGTGGGACCCCTGGTGGTCCATCGGTGCCACCCCATGTGGCCCCTGCTCAGCCTGCCAGTGCTGTTGGGTCATGGCGGGGCCACCCACGCATCCACGGTGGCTGTGGAATTGTGCAACATGACTGACCTGTCTCCCAGTGCGGGCCCTGTCTGGTGCTGCCCTGTGTGCACTGTGCGTCATGGTGGGCAGTGCACTGGTGGGTGCCCTGCCCATCACACCGACATACGGACCACCTGCACACCATCCCGACTGCTGTCCACAGGTGCGTGTGCATGATGATGCCTGCATTGTACTGTACACCAAGGTGCAAGGGTGCCCAGCATCTGACACATGTGCTTGGACAGTATAGGTGGTGGGTGTGGTCTGTGGATCTGTGTGTTTGCCATGTCTGTTCCTGGTCTGCTGTGCATCTGCCCATGTACGCTTTGTGCCTGGTGTGTTTGTATGTGTGTGTGTGTGTGTGTGTGTGTGTGTGTGTGTGTCCATATGACTGTTCGCCCCCTCCCTGATGGTGTGTTTGTGTGCCTGGTCCCTTCCACCCCCCTTGCCGTCATGCATCCCTGGTGTGTTACTCTGTGCCTGTGGGTTGCGCCAGGACAGTGTTGTTTGCACATGGCCCCTTGACTTACCTGTGTTGTGCATAATGCTCCTCCGTGATGGTGTCCCGGTGCAGCTGGGCCTGCCGGATCAGTTGGGGGTCCCACCGTCCAAGGGGGGGCTGCTCATCACCATCAACACTGGTGCCGCTGGCATCCCCATCGCTGTCCTCCTCTCTTCAACCTGTACGGCTATCCCACAGTCATTGGCCATGTTGTGCAGGATACAACAAGCCAGGAATATCCCACAAGCCTTTGAGGGGCTGTACTGTAGGGCACCGCCGGAGGTGTCTAGGCATCAGAAGCATGCCTTGAGCATCCCAAACACCCGCTCAATGATGTTACGTGTGGCGGCATGTGCCTCATTATAGCGTTGCTGCGATGGGGTCATGGGGCGCCGCTACGGTGTGAGCAGCCAGGGACGGAGTGGGTATCCGCTGTCACCTGTGTGGAGATAGTGGAGATCAGTCTCATGTTCAGGTCCATATTGCCTACATCCCTGTGTGCCACTACCATGGCACCTGTGGCATTCCCACCCTTGCCCCGAGTTTGCATTTCCTACATATGTACTCACCCACTAGATGGCCTGTGGGGATGTCCCCACTCTCGAATCAATGGCACAGTGCGGACTGATGCCATATGAAGGCATCATGTGCTCCACCAGGGTGTGTGGCACAGACATTGATTATCCGCCCAGTGGCATCACACACCACCTGGCAGTTGACACTGGGGAAGCCCTTTCTATTCCTATATGTGGCCCCATCGGGGCCAGGTGGTGTGCGAATGGCCACATGGGTGCAGTCTATGGCCTCTAGCACGCCAGGCATACGTGCTACCCTGTGGAATGCCTGCATGTTTGCTGTACGCTCTGCTGCGGTGCTGGGGAAATGGATGTGCTCTGCAGCATGTGGCAGCAGTGCGCTGAGGAATTGGGTGAGGATGCGTGATGTGGCCGACTGTGTGATGCCTGTGGTGTCCCCTGTTGGCCTCTGGAAGGTGCCCGTGGTGAGCAGGCACATGCAGGCTGTCACCTTGGACTCCACTGACAGAGCATGACTCCGTCATGAGGGTGCCTGCATCACATCACTGCACAGCTCACAGAGCCACCTCAGTATTGCCCTGTTCAGGCGGTACCGGCACACGATCTCTACATCTGTGTACAGCTCAAAGCTGATGCAGGCACGGTACTGCCTGTTGGGGGATACCGCCGACGGGCCCATCCATGGCCACGTCCCCCTGCACCTTGCATTCTCACTCCCCTCATTACAGCTTCCATGTGGAAGCTGCCACTGTCCATCTCCCTGGCTTGTGACCCCCCAGCTGATGTTGCTCTGTTACCCCCGCTGTCCTGACTGCTACTTCCACTGCACCGGGCACCCCCGCTGGCCTCTGCAGCCTATGGCCCACACTGCTTCCCTTGCCTGCCCTGGCCTGTCACTGTCTGTCTTTCTTTCTCTCTTTTCCCCACTTGGCATCCCTGTGGCATTCTTGTCCCTCTTCCTTGAGCCTTTTTATTTTGGCTCATTTCCACTGGGGCGCAACTTCCGGCTATTCCGCTGTTGTGCATTGTGCAAGTCTTTGGATATCGCATTACGCTCTTTATGCATGGATCCACCCCCTTTGGTTGCGCATGCCGTCATTTGCATTGCGCTGTTGCTCAGCATGTTTTCGGTGACGCAACTGCCTCCTGCTGAATATCACAGAATGGAGGACTTTTGGACTTGAGCAGGCGCAACCCTATTGTGCATGGTGCAACCCTTTTGAATATCCGGCCCAAGGTGTTTAGCTGTACTCAAAGCCCTACCAACTCTGTGAGCAAATACCAGGCAGGAGCAGTGGAGGTGTGCAGGGCCTTATATTGGACCTCCTTATCTTTCAGACTCTTAGAAACATAGAAATTGACAGCAGATAAGGACTGACAGGCCCATCTAATCTGCCATTTTTCCCTTCCTATGAAGAATACCGCAGATCCTACCTTAATTCCGGCTTCCCCTCCTCTTTTGAACTGCTATGGTACTCCCATGTTTATACCATGCAGTTTTGAACCCCCCCACCATCTTTGCCCCTACCACCACTGATGGAAGGCTGTTCCATTCCTCCACCACCCTTTCTGTGAAGAAGTACTTTTTCATGTTGCCCCTTAATCTCCCGCCTTCCTGTCTCATGTCATGTCCTCTTGTTATTTTAGAGTATCTTCTCTTCAAGAAGATGCTGCCTTCCTGTACCTCATTAATTCCCTTGAAATACTTGAAGGTTTCTATCATGTCTCCCCTCTCCCTCTTCTCCTCCAGAGTATACATATTGAGTTATGGCAGTCTCTCCTCATATGACCTTTGGTGTAGGCCCTGCACCATTTTAGTTGCCCTTCTTTGAACTGCCTCTCCTCTGTCTATGTCCTTTCACCAATGACCTGTACAGTGGCATTATAACCTCTTTTCTTCTGCCTGTGATGCATCTCCGTATGTATCCTAGCATCCCACTGGCCTCTCCCCACCACCTTGGCACATTGTTTGACCACCTTTATGTCATCAGATATGATCACCCCCATATCTGTTTCCTGCTTTGTGAATACCAATATTTTCCCACCCATCTTGTAATCCTCCTCTGGGTTCCTGCACCCCAAGTGCATGATTTTGTACTTTTTCACATTGAATTCTAGCTGCCACACTCTGGACCATTCCTTCAGCTTAGCTACAGTAGGTCCCCTCCTCATTTTCTCCACTCCTCCTGAACTGTCAACCCCATTGCAGATCTTTGTGTCATTTGCAAAGAGGCACACCTTCCTCCCAGCCCCTCTGCAATGTCACTGATGAATATATTAAACAACACTGGCCCAAGAATTGATCTCTGTGGCACCCCACTGGTCACCCTCCCTACTTTGGCTTTAGCCCTGTTTACCACCACCCTCTGCATTCTATTCCTTAGCCAATTTCCATTGAGTTTCACCACCTTCACCCAGTCCTAGGCTGCCCAGCATGTTTACAAACCTCTTCTCTAGAATCCTGAGTTCCAGCTGTTAGGCTCTGTGTTTACAGGTAGCCTATTGCATAATCCCTCCACATAAGGTGGCTTGAAGACCTCCAAAAGAGTGGTAACAGAAGAGTATCATGAAAGCACAAAAAGGTCTCCACCTCTTTATGAACCCAATTTATTAAAGCTTTATCCCAGAGGAGCAATGGGTCCAGGCACCAAAGTGAGGATTTTAGGATGTCTGGACTCTACACTATGATCAGAAGGACCTGTGCATGGTCCAACATATACAAGGGCTCTATAGAAGTAGACACCACACATTGGGACAGCATGGGGGAGGAAAACCAGAAAACCAAATGGCTTAAGGAGGTTTAAGTGGAAGAGAAACAGGAAAAATCCTGCACTATGGGACTGAGGAGCCTCCATATATCTGACATTGAGTGGTCTATCGTGACTTACTTAAGTGCCCGCACCAAATGTAGTTGGGTTCAACTCCACCCATAGAACAGTGCAAGTATGGGTCCATCGTGAGTTTATAGTCACCTCATAGAAGGACTGGCATGCCTTCATGCATAAAGTTCACCAGGGCCTGCTCAAAATTACTGAAAAAGTAGTAGTAGTATTAAAAAGTTTATTTCTGATATCAGAAACAGGATAACCCAATTTAGCAAAACGCTAATTTACAGTGGGGTCCTACTGTACAAAAAGAATACCAGTTTCACTTTAAAAGGAAAAAAGTAGGGTTATCTATATTAGAACCTTAGATTGAAACCAGCACAAGTGGGCCCCTTAGGGGTCAGGACCTTCACGAGGAGATATTAACCTTGACATCCAAGGCCTGATCCCACATTTGACACTAAAGAGCCTAATGCAACAGAATAGGAACCCTGTATTTGGTGGATGGGGCACAGCTGTGTGCCTCAGAACCCACCCAATCCCTTTAAGCTTCTGGGCTTCTGAAAGGGACAGCTTAGTCTCTTGTTTAAAGGCCATATTTACCTTTAGTGACTTGAGAGTAAAGCCCTCACACATTCCAAGACACCCAGGTAATGGCAGCCATCAGGTCTAAGCACAGGCATCAAGCACTGATAGGAGGAAATTCCAGAGGGAATGGGGGTAATGAGGAGAGGCTCTTCAAATTAGTACAATACCACCTCCACAAATAACAACATAGCAAACATTGACAAGAAAACAAACATACAGTACAGTGTCTAAACACAGAAAATGGATAAACATTTCTGTGCACATTTGAAAAAAGAACAAGAAACAAACTAAACTGATATACTGTGCAACAATACCCAAAGGATACCATAGGACTGGAGTCTGTCAAACCTACACAGGGTCCACAAGACTGGTTGCCATGGGTAAGGAATAATTCCAGTCTGAAAAGTAGGACTAGAATGTAGAAAAATGAGAAGCTGTAATCAATGTGATTGTGGAACTCTGTAACGGGTGCTATGGTGAGAGAAGTGGACAAGAGCTATTCAGTTTGGCTTCCACTTAGGGTTTAAAACTCAGTTTGGCTTCATCAATTCTGCTGAAAAACTTCAGCTCCCAATGCAGCAACTAGTGCAGGATAAACAGACTACACATGGGGGAGGTTCAGATCAGCAATAAATATGAATTACTGTAGCTTACTTCGGGCATGTGTTATTGGTATGCATTTGCTGTGGATTACTGTCTATGTTGGTTTGTCACAGTAAACACATATACAACACCTGTGTCCCAGTTCAGACTAAGCTTTGGCAATCATTTTTATTTATTGCTGAGCTCAAGTCTTATCCCCCCCCCACTACATAGTCTATTTTACCTGAATACCAATTGCTACCTTCACACTGGCCCCATATATGTTCGCCTAAAACTAGGCCTGTTCTACAGACATAAGGATAGCCTCTCCCTACCAGTCCATTGTGAACTTATAACCAAATGGATTCTCCCTGTATCCAATTAGGCTGATATCATCTACTGTTCAGCACCCACCTCCTCCACTCTTATTAAGCCTGATGTTCTTTTCAATGCCTTCTGTCATTTTGCCTCCAGTTCTCCTCCACTCACTCACCATTGTGATTTCTATTCCTGTTTCTCTCTCCCTTACCTCCAGCAGAGATGATTGGCTCATAGCGTCTCCTTCATCTCTAAATTCTGGTTCAATACCCTCCCATTCTAACCCTCCTCACTCTTCTCCCCAGCCACCATGCAACACACACCCGCTCCGCTCCTGTCACTCCCATATGTTTTACATCCCCCGTGCTTGCACTTCAGCAGGCTAATGAGCTTTTTCCTTTAGCCTCCCATCCCTCTGTAATAAACTCCCCTCTACTATTCATCTCCCCTCCACTTTCCCTGCCCTTAAGCATCTGCTTAAACCACCCCCTGTAACCTCCTGCTGCTGTTCCTAAGGCCCTGATAAACCTGACATCCTCTTCTACTGAATTTCTTTACAAGATTTGTCATACACAGATTTCTACATTCCGCTATATCTTATCTACACTGCCTTTACTTATCTGTCACAAATATCTAGCTAACTTACTTTGTTTGCTTGATCACTCTGTACCTCATATGTCACCCTGAGAAAAACTGTTAGATACTGTGTATGTATTGTTGCACTACCTAATACTGCACTTTGTAATTCATATGTAATTGTGTCTTTACATTGTAAACTCCTATTCCCCCTCTCCCCCTGTTTGCACGTGAAAATGTGCCTTGACTCAGTGTGCTTTTCCCAGGTACCAATCTTTAAATAAATAAATAAATAAATAAAATGTATAATACCCCCACCAAAAAAAAATGTATGCATCCAAAAACATAAACACAAATTAAAAGGCAATTAATTAAGGGTATTAAATTTACCTTACCAACATTGCATCATATGTGAATGTAGAATTTTTTCTATTTTTTTCATTTTTTAATATTTGTTTTTTTTATATTGATTAAACTGAAGTAACAATTAATACAGCTGCTGCCCACTGACATCCAAACTCATTGTAGTCAATGGACTACATGAAGTCATGGGATCAAGGAAGTTGTGCATCTGTGCAAGGCTGCCACTGGTGACTCATTTAGTGTCAGGTTACCATCCATGGATTGGGGGGAGTTGGAGTGGGTTGGGTGACATGGTGAGTCTTATTCAACTGATAATTACTCAGTCTGATTAACACATCACACCAAATCTTATCGATTTTGCAAGGGATGACATTGTAAAAGTTGTTCTTTCAAGCCAGTCCAGTGCCATGGAAGGCTGAGGCTCTATCACCTTACCTCCTGTCACACCAGCGACCTGAGTTCAGAAACTGAGCCGGGTCATTAGGGGACTGGCCAGGGGAGGGAGAATTGAATGTCCCATTTGACTGCTTTCCTCTGGGGGTGTTGTGTGACCCAAATGCATACAGTAATGGACCCAGCACTCTTGTGCACAAATAAAACAGCAGACCATTCAGTCCTTTCTTTCAATCTTTGTGATTTATTGTGAGCAGTTTCTGTAAAGTGAAATGGTGTAGCCCAGGGAGGCTACCTACAGACCAATGTTTCATGCCCCAACTAGGTGCTTTGTCAAGATTGTGTGACCCACTGCTTGCCTGCCACCTAGAGTGGTCCAGGTGGTAGCACAACTTCAGGTACACACATAGCCAGCTAACTCAGGCATTTGAGAACATCTCCCTGCAGGTGGAGTTCACTCATTATGCCACTGCACTTAGACAGCTGCAGGAGGAAACGGGAAGAAATTCAGAGGAAAAAAACATCTGGCTGCAGGATGATGATGGGACTCCTAACCCTGCACCTGGCAACCAAGAACACCCTGCCATGAAGATGAAAGGTTAAGTCACACAACGGGCAGATGTAGCACTGGGGGGGGTGTCTGTTTTGTAAGGTGGCTGCTCAGGGGCATAGGAATATAAAGTACTAATGGAAAAAAAAGTTCTTCTCTCATCAGGAGAACTTGAGGTAAAGCTATGTATCATAGTCCTTGTGCTGCTGGTACTGCAGTGAATCAGACTGAGGTGCTACTAGTGCCAGTGGGAATCTGAGAAGATTTTCCAGCAGGAGGAATAGTCATAGGAATATCAGTAGATCTGATTTGTTGGTCTTTGGAATAATCAATTGATAGCTGAAGTTGCTCCTGGTAAATTTAGCTTGAGAAAGATTAAGAATTCAATATTCTCAGGATCTAGCCTGTAGCAATGTGTTTAGCCAATATCACCAGCTATGCTGAAATATCTTTCCAAAGTGAACAATGTTGTATAGCTTCTGGGGAAATATAAATTATGTTTAGCAAGTACAGGCCAAACATCTTTCATGCCAGAGGTTGGTGGGATCACTACTTCAGCTAGACAGTTGTGCTGCTAGAAAAGCCTCCATCTCATATGCTGATGAGATGCTGTGCCTTCCACCAAAATGTCTGAGCAGTGCCAACAGTCAATGTCAAAAGTGCTTAAATGTATTTTGCTGTCTCCAGATCATCACTATCCAAGTACTCTCACATGTCTTCTTGCTCATACCTGGCACTGGAAGCATGCACAATCAACTGAGGAAGAGGAGCAGAATGAGCAGAAGGAGATTAGTTCTTGTTTATTTCTTCTTACTGCTTGTGCAGATCCTTTTAAAGTGTATGCAACAGTTTCTGGTTGATAAAGTCAATGCCTCCAGGGGACTACACATATCTTTTCAATCCGGGATCCAGTAGTGTTGTTGTCCTAAACTGAGTGCCAAATCTAATGCTTTCAAATCTGTCTACAATTTGTTTCACAAATATGTCTGCACTTCCTTAATAAGTATTACATCTGGCTTGTGCTGCCGCTGAGATGACTCAAATGAAATAGTGATACCACCACCTCCTCCAACACCATCACAATCTGTCTCATTCTCGTCACCACCCTCAGTGACACTGCTTCAGTAGCCACCACTACTTGCTTTGCTTTGTTGGGTTTTGATAGATGACCAAGTACAATAATAGCATGTTTATCATTAAAAAAGGCTCACCAAGGAAAGGGCCATGTCAGCGGTTGGGGATTCAGAACTGACAACTTTGATGGCCTGTTCATATGTTCTCAGAAGTGGAACAAGCTTTTTATAAGACATGCCACTGCAGCTGGGACACCCAAATTTACATCAACTTCAAAAAGGAGTATTACCAATACAGAAAATTCCTCTGACATATGCATCTTTGCCTGATGCCCTGTCTCCCATGCCTATTTTAAATGTACTTAGTTTTTATATATATTTTTGGCTTACTCCTTTCTGATTGCTTACCTGCCTTTGTAGCATAATGCCAATTGCCTACTGTATGCAACCATTGTTTTAAATTATGTCCATCTGATTGAACTGTTCTGCCTCCTGTGTAAATAACTTGAGGTGTTACTTGCTTTTTTCTCTTTACTGTATAGTTACTACAAAAGAAAAAAAAATACAGCACCCAAACCAAAGGTTGAATGTAGACCTAAATTTTTATTAAAGTACCATACTGCAGAGACAAAAAAGATTCTTACACCTCCATTGTGGTGGCAACAAATGCAAACATATCTTACATTTCGCATGTGATACTGCCATACTTCAGTAGAGATACAGTAACATGCACAGAGAGACTTTTTTATATATTTTTATTTATGCCCCTTCTGTTCTCCTATTCTCATATTCCTTCAGGAGTTGCCAAGGTACCCTAACTTCTGTTGCCCCTTCCTTACCTGTACACCAGTGCTTGGGCCCATTACCCATCAAGCCATGGTTTCCTCACAGATGGGGATGAGGTAGATGGCAGACCTCCAAAGTCTTGCACGTGTTGGGAGGCCAGAGTGGCAGGACAGGCTGGAGGGATCTGAAGCAGTGGCAAGCACTCTGTCATCTGGGGTGCAGAGGTGATTTTCCTGGTTTTCTCCCTGAGGACATTGGCACACAGAGGAGACCTAATGGAATGCATGCACACAGAGGTGTGTTGTTGCTCCCAGATCCTGGACACTGTCCATCCCTTCTCCTGGTGCCCCCAACTGCAACTTCCATCTGTGGTTACCCAGGTGACAGTACAGCAGCGAGGACAGCAACCCTCCCTCCCAAGTAGAATAGAGCATCCTGTGGGATGCTCAATCCTCTCCCCCCGGCTGGCCACAAATGACCTTGAGCTTGCTCCCGAACTTGGGTTGCTGGCATTATGAGTGGTAGCATTACTGCTGCACCAATGGGCAGGCTGGAGACATGTTGTTTAAATAAAGTAAAATAACCAATAAGAATGCGTGGCAATAATTAGCGTAAGTAATACATATAGAATTCAATTGTATTATGCAAATTAAAAACGGCATGTTCAACACCAGTTACAAACATATATAGGTTTCACAGGGCAATGCATATGGCAATTTGAAGTGGTGTATTATTTATAGAACTTAATAGGAAACATTGCTACATTATATGAAAACTGATTTTCCCTTGACATACTGTTACATCCAGAATTTAAACTGCCAACACCAATAAATAAATGGCGATGGAAATATATCTATAAGGGAACTATAAATTGCTTAATACTTGACATACATCAAAACAACTTAAGGCACAGCTCATTTACAAAACCCCTTACATAAAAATTCTTATTACAAAAATGAAGCTAAATCTATAGAGCAATTAAGCCTCTTCCCCTCTCTTGCCTTTAATTGAAATATCCACAAACTCTCTCTGTCCTGTTTTTATCTCCCAGTTGCCTCAACTCAGTCCCACAACAGCCTCTCCAACCCCACAAATTTAATCTCATAATTAATGTCACAGTTTCTATTTACAAGTTGTACAGAGGCATAGCTTACATCATTTTTCTCCAGTAATTGTAGATGTTCACCTATTCTTGCCCAAAATTCTCTGATAGTACACCCAATATAAAATGATCCTCAAGAGCACACCAACATGTAAACAACTCCTGTGGTATACTAACTGATGGAATCTTTTATTTCATAAGCCTTGTTTGTTGTAGGATTCATGAAATTTCTAATATTCCTTATATGTGGGCAACATTTGCATTTCCCTCACTTGCAGGTACCAGTGGGGGTGACATAGACCATAGAGTTTGATCAAGTTTTGGTGTCTGTAAGAAACTGTGTTCAACTTTATATTTTATTGTTGGAGCACTTCTATAAATCTTGCAGGGACCATCACCATATAACCCTCCAACTTCTCATCAGTTTGTAAAATACCCCAGTTTTTAACTAATATAGACTTCAACTAATTAGTACAAACACTAAATGTTATAAGAAATCCATGCACCTTTGATTGTGCCTCTCTCACTCTCTGCTGGCTAGCAAGGTAGTTGTTCAATTCATATGGCCCACTGCATTGACTGCTTCACTTATAAATGATTTCCTATACCCCCTTTGTTTAAAGGGCTCCATCTACATATCCCTCTGGGTGCAACAGTCTTCTTTTCCAGTGCAATTCTGTAACATTTGAATAAGTTGTCCCTTAGTATATTTTTGAGACATGTCCAAGATGGCAATTGCTCTCTAGAAATAAACTGTTGTGGTCAGTGGATTTAGAAAAAAAAAGTTGTACCCACTTCTCCATTACTCATCTTGAAAATCTTTAAAACAAGAACTAATCTTTCAGTTTTGTTCATAAATTACTTAAACCATAAGTAGGGATTGGTGTCTTCCAACCACATAACAGAATCATTGAATAATGTTTTCAACCCTCTCCAGATGATCAACATGCTGTCCATATAGTGATGCCACAAATACAAATGTTGTAAAAATGGATTTATGGCACCAACATATACAAACTCAATTTCTCACTTTCCAACAAACAAATTGGCATAGCTGGGGACTGTAATGGCCCCCATTGCTGCACCCTTTATTTGCTTGTAGTATTTATTTTAGAAAAGGAACGTATTAGAAGTCAGTTCCAATTCTGCCAACCATACAGTATGTTGTACTGGTACTCTTTGGAGGATAGCCCTTAGAGCTAAAAAACAATATGTCAATGCATCTAAGCCACCCTGGTGTGGAATATTTGTTTATAATGATTCCACATCCAGGGTGGCGAAATACCATTGATTTGTATTATCCAGATTCTCCTTGATGTTGATCACTTGTATTGAGTCTCTCACATATGATGGCAAGGACTATACAATAGTTTGCAAAAAATCCATCAATGTATACTGATACGGATTCCGTAAGTCAGCCGGTAACACTTTATTTTAATTTTCCTTAACTACACTGTACTATATAACGTCACTGTAACTGTACTGTAACTACTGTGTAGTTACATATAACTACAATGTATTTGTTAACTCGTTTCATAATTGTGTGTTGTGTAGTTACACAGTTTGCATGAAGAAATAGTTACATGTGCAGCTACTACTGTCTCCCTTTTGGCACAAATCAGTTCATACTGACAAGTGTAACTACACATTTAATAGCTGCTTCAAAGTGTAACAGAAAATCTGTTGTGCAACTACCATTGTATCTCTTCTGGCATTATGTAATTTGTTCTTTACAGGGCAACTACACATGTAATAGCTATCACAAATTGTAACAGCAAATCTGTTGCATAACTATTATATTACTAATTTTGGCAATATTAAATTTGTTCTTACAAGTGTAACTACATATGAATGCAGGTCTTATGCACTGTTTCAATAATCTATGTCTATCTGACATTTATATAAAAAGGTAATCACACACTAAAACTTAAAAGTTTTATCAGAATGGAAACTAAAATATGATTATAATGTAACTTCAGTCTGCTACACTTAAATGCACTGACTGGCAACTCTTTAGATGATGTTCCATGTCTGTATTCCAATTTGTCATGAACATACAGGTTCATAAACATGCCATTTAATACTGTGAATTGCTATAGAATTGTACACAAAAATATCTGCTTTGCATAATTACTAATTGGTGTTGTAACAACAATGTTGCTAAGAAATACTGGTATTGTTTTTACAGTTAATGCCTAGGAAATATGTATTTGCAAGTGTACACACTTTACATTTACCAAATGTCAGTACTGTAGCTGCTATGTAAGTCCTCATTCAGAAATCAGTCCCTCACGAACTTACTGCTTACTAAATATGTAATCTAATATGGCTATGTCTGAATCCTAGTAAAACAGAGATTATGTTGATCGAGCCAGGTCATGGGGGTATCTTTGCTGATAGGAGATTGCCTGCCCTTGTAGTTGATGGTTGTTCCCCATCGGTGATAAAGGTGGATAAGGATCTTGGCATTATTCTTGATGATGGCTTGACCTTAAAAAACAGGTCTCATTGGTCATTAGGGTTGGTTTGTTCCATCTCTGGAATATTGCTAGGATCCACTCATTTTTTACTTCTACTGACCTGGCTACAGTTATCCATGCCTTTGTTACTAGCTGACTTGATTACTGTAATGCCCCATACCTAGGGCTGTCTGGAGGTTTGGTGAGTCACCTGTAGTTAGTGCAGAATGCTGTGGACAGGATGTTGATGGGTACCTCTATGAGCAATCATGTCACTCCTTTCCTGCAGTCTCTGCGCTGGCTGCCTGTGAGTGCACTCATCACCTTCAAGATAGGCTTGTTAACATACAAGGCCCTATGTGGTCTGGGACCTGACTACCTAAGAGAGCTCCTCATTCTGTACTCTTCTATCTGCCCCCACGCTCTACTGAGGCTAGCTTATTAGTCGTACCATCCTACCACATGAAAAGATCGGGAGGTAGGGCCTTTGGGGTGGCTGCTCCACTCCTGTGGAATTCTCTTCCACCATACATTAAGGCTGCTAGCACAGTGGAGGCATTTAAAGCTTCTTTTTAAACTTATGTATTTGATAATATTTTTAATCTTCTTCAAATAATTTATTTCTGGGGTTGCATTACTGCATTTTATTATTACTTTTTGTTAAGCACTCTGAGCCCCGGGATAGGGTGCTATATAAATAAAATTTGCCTTGCCTTGCCCTAATATTGAACCCTATTCACATAGGTGGCAGGGAATGTGTCAAGTATGCATATCTTGACCTGACAATCAACAGCAGCCATCCAATCAGATGGACTGCCTACCAGCAGACAGGACCCTGCACTCTGTGTGGAGTGGGGAATTATGGGATATGGCTGATCCTCCCAGTACTGCTGTTTTCCACAAAGTGGACCTACTGGTCTGCCCTTGTTAACCACCATGCCCACAATCCTCATGGTATAGTCAGAGGGCCAGGGTAGCTGGATGTGAAGAATGGTGCCATGGTCACCACCCCATTCAGCCAGTGGGAAGGGCATGTAAAGGCTAATGAAGGGTCCCTGTTTGTGCATCTGGCATTACCCACCATCATTCCACATAGCAGATCAGGTATAAATCATGGCATGTAGCCATGCCTCACCCCCAGCCACCCACCTGGGTGGCATCAGGACATAGTGTGTGTGCAGAATAGGTGTGGGTCAATGCCACAGAAGCAACACATTTCATAGTATCTGCAGCACTGCTACAAGCCAATAAGTATTGTGTAAATTATTGATTTTTACTGTAGAAGTGAACAGTATAGCTGTATGACAATTAACAATACAGTATTAGCTTACATGTTTATTAAGCAGCAAATTCATGAGGAAATGATTTCTGAAGAACATAATTCAGAACTTTGGCATTGTTATTTGATCAATGTAAGTGTACAGTAGTTACACATGTGTTCTTACATTTTATTTGAAGTCAGTTTCTGCATTCTTACTTTACAAATACATGCTACTGAGGCATTAACGGTGGAAACAATGTCACAGAAGCAGCACATTCCATAGTAACTACAACACTGTTACACTCTTCTTCTTACACTTTATTTTAAGTGTCAATTTCTGCTTACTTACTTTGCAAATACATCTTAGTTAGGCATCAACTGTGGAAACAATGCCACAGAAAAAGCACAATCCTTAGTAACTACAGCAGTGTTACAAGCCAATAAGTAATTATGTAAATTAATGATTTTTATTGTATACTAATTAACAATATTAGATTGCATGTTTATTTTTATTTATTCATTTTTTGGGCACACAGCATACAAGTGCTGGCTGTGGGATTCAAACCCAGGTCTTCAGGTTTACAGGTCAGTGCTCTTAACCACTAAACTATACTGCAGAGAGATTATGAGGGAATGATTTCTGAAGGATAACATACATTGGTAACAAGTGTCACTAACTACACTGTAACTGCTGTATAACTACACTGTAACTGCCCTACTATGTTGTTGCTTACCAGTTTCACAATGAGTGTTGTGCACTTACAGCATTTTAACTGTGCTGCTTCTGTGGCACTGACCCACACCTCTTCTGCACACATACCCCTGTCCTACTGCTGCCAAGTGGGTGGCTGGGGGTGGGGAATGGTTACATGCCATGTTTGATGCCTGTTCACCTGTGTGGAGTGGTGGTGGATGGTGCAGATACTCAGTCAGGGACCCTTCCTTAACCATTACATGCTCTTCCCACTGGCTGAATGGTGTGGTGGCCATGGCACCATCCTTCACACCAAGCTACCCCAACCTTCTGACTATACCATGAGGATTGGGGGCACAGCATTGAACATGAGCAGACCAGTAGGTCCAGTTACTGGAAAACAGTAGTACTGGGAGGACCAGCCATATCCCACAATTCCCATACCACACAGACTGCAGAATCCAGTCTGCTGGTGGGCATTCCATCTGATTGGATGGCTGCTGTTGATCAGCAGGACTAGGTATGCACATTTGACACATTCACTACCACTTATGTGACTAGGTCCAAAATTAGATTGCATATTTAGTAAGCTGTTAGTTCCTGAGGGACTGATTTCTGAATGAGAACATACATCACAACTACAGTACCGACAATTGTTAAATGTAAGTGTGTGCACTTGCAAATACATGTTACCTAGGCATTAACTGTGAAAACAATACAATTATTTCTTAGACACAATATTGTTACAATTCTGGTTAGTAATTATGAAAATGAAATATGTCTGTGTACAGTTATATATCAGTAAAAACAAGGTGCTGCATCAGCATGTGTTCTGAAAGCAAAACAAAATAGTTATATTAAATGCATGCTGAAAATAGAAAATAGAGTTAAAAATCTATGTTTTGACCTTAGGTCTTCTACAGGAAATATCTAAAAGAGAAAAAAAACAAAGTTAGTGTTTGCTATATATCAGTCCACAGTATTAGACTGCGTGTTTATTGACCTGTAAATTCATGAAAAATTGGAATACAGACATGGAACATCATCTAAAGAGTTGTCAGTCAGTGCAGTTAAGGTAGCAGACTGAAGTTACATTGTAATCATATTTTAGTTATCATTCTGATTACACTTTTATTTTTTTTCATATGAGTACCTCTTAATTAAATGTCAGATAGACATAGACTGTTGAAACAGTGAACAAGACCTGCATTCATATGTAGTTACACTTCAAAGAACAAATTTAATAATGTAGAAATTAGTAACATAGTCATTACACAATAGATTTGATGTTACAGTTTGCAATAACTATTATATGTGTAGTTGTCCTTGTAAAAACAAATTACACAATGCCAGAAGAGATACTGTGGTAGCTGCACAACAGATTTTCTGTTACACTTTGCAACAGCCATTAAATGTGTAGTTAAACATTTCAGAATTAATTGATTTGTGCCAAAAGGGAGAAAGTAGTAGTTGCACATGTAAATATTTCTTCATGTAAATTGTATAACTACACAACACACAAACTACACAACATACAATTGTAAAACTAGTTAACAGCTATATAGTAGTTGCAGTACAGTTACAGTGCTGTTGTTTATTGTTCAGAAAACCTGTGAGCAGTGCTCTTTTACAAAGGTTCCACATCATTAACACTCTTGAACAGAGATTAGAGAACATTAAAACAAGAAAAGTATATATACAGTGGCTTATAGGACATTCATTGTAGCCTATACAATAACTCAATTAAACATACAAAGCCATGCAATTTCAGGTCAATTGGTTCAGCTATCAGAGCCTCATGATGACAAACAGGGTGACAGAAACTCAAGAGCTTATCACGGGTCCAAGCATGAGTATGTCATTTGTCAACAGGGTAGTGGGAGGGCTGAGTGTTCAGTGGCCCTAGAGTGGGTGGCATCAAGCAGAGGCACCAGTAAATGGACCCTGTGGGTGGGGAAGTCTGAGGGTGTGAGGAATAGTGGCAGGGAGTAGGGGGAGGTCGCAGCCCAAAAGAGTAGCAGTGATGATAGAAGAAGGGGAGCAGTCAAGTGAGAGGGAAAAAAAAGGATGGGACAAGGTAGTCTGCTAAGGCACTATGTTTTCCATAGAGCCCTGGTGGATTGGCTGAGGTGGGCACAGTAAAGAATGTTACTGTAGCCCGAAGTGGAAAAACAGGAGCCTACTTACATTCACTGGTGCTCTTACTAACAAGATACTGTTTCAGCTCTGTCTTAAAGGTCAAAAAGTTCACAGCAATGGGAGTGGTTACTAGGACCTCATTAAGCTAGAGAGGGGCCCTATAGGTAAATGATCATTTTCTGAGGGTGGTCCTCTGAAATGGGACCTTGAGTGAGTTCTGTGTTTTATCTCTGGTGTTGTATACGTGTTAGCAAAAAATCTGAGATACATGGGGGAGTTTGTCCTAAGACAAAGATATGCAAATTGTGTGTGACTACACCAACACGCAAATGTGAAACTAGTTAACAACTACACAGTAGTTACATGTACTGTAACTACACTGTAGTTACAGTGCAGTTACAGTGTATTTATACAGTAATTACAGTGCATTTAATGACAATTAAAATAAAGTGTTACCAGCCAGCCATTGACAAATAATAGGTTGTCCCAGTGGATCTACAGGATCCTTAATTAACTTTGGTAACATATATGGTTGGTACATTTGGATGTGCAACAAGTGATCTATATTCTGTCACAGTTATGTATCCCCTCACAAAACCATCACTCAGCACTTTATCTATTGCCTCTGTAAAGAATGTAGTTTGATTACTGTACAATTTCTGATAAAAATGACAGTCCCAAAGTTATCTCTGAACTTCAACATTTGTTGTGCCCATTACCAAAATTGCTCTGCCTTTGTCGGCACTCTTTATGGTAATCATGATACCAACTGTCAGTGTCCAAAGCTACACATTTCTTAAGACAGTAATTTGAATACCAGTTAGGTCGAGGTGTGGCTAACATATTTTGCAAATCCACTTCACACTTCTTAAAAAAAAATCAACATTGCTGAACTGCATGGTTTGTGTGTTTGTCTGGGAGGGGTCACTGATCTTTAGTTCTGGGTTAGCATCTGGTGTATGGTCCACATGAATCATAATATTTCCTGTGTTGCCATAAATTGACTTGAGGATTATTTCACAGGCAAAACAATGGAGATCGCAACTGAATTAATATCCACAGACATAGAGAATGACAAGTCATTATTTAAAATAGCCTCCTAATCTTGTGTTAGGGGCCTGCTGAAAAAAAAATGAATCACTGCTGAGGGGATCGATGTTGCAGCCCTCTGGTCTATCTCTGGTAGCCCCTTTGACCTTTTCCACAATTTTCCCCCTCCTTGTCTTCTTCCCCCTGCATAGTAATGTTCCTGAAATCTCCTCTTGCATTGGTTGCACCTGGGTGGTGGTGTTGGTTGCCATGGTGGCAGTGGAGGTGAGGGTGAATGTTCCAAATAAATCAGGATTACTATTGGCATCACTTGGTCCCAATGTATAATCAATGATTGTTGCTGACTGTGATTCAGTGCTCACTGTAAAGTTACCATATTTTATTATGTTGTATGTCACTTCATGTATTATGCTTTTTGTGCCATTTCTGATCATATTCTTGACAATTCTCAGGGTTGTGCCTGACAATAGGCATTTTATTATCTAGTGAACCTCCCCAGAAAACAAAAACTAAATACCGTAACTAAAGTAATAGTCACAGACATGGCCAGATATTTCCTGATATTTCACAAAATGTCTAAAGAGTTTCTCTCTGCTGCCCCTACTGTGTAAATGGAGAAAGCAGGAGATTTGTCTAGAAATATCACAGAAATTTCAGGAAATGTCTGGCCATGTCTTTGGCTGTGACTGTATCTACAATATGCCACATCACATCTAATTCCATAGCTGTGAACACTGTAAATACTGTAATAGTCTCCCCAAGTCAGATCATCTAATTCCATAGCTGTGAACACTGCTTCTTGTCCCACCTCACTCTCCACCATGTAAAATGAAATTTTCCACCTTTTTGTCATGTCTTTAGTTAATCAATGCTGTGGAACATTGCACTTCTTCTGATTCTGGCAGAGGAGAGCAGCATATCTGGGTGAACATTGGAAATATCTAGTGATGTCCTGTACAGTCTCAAATATTTAATTTAGCTGTGCATATTTGTCAACCACATGACTCACCACCAGATTCTGTGCAAGTGCAAAACAAAGACGTACAGTATGTTAGAAAATCTTGTCATTTATTGCCTTCATCATGTTGCTCCCAATGTACATCATGAACATTCCCTATTTCAGATCATGTGAGTATATCCATATGTACAACAGTGAATGGATGAATTACAGAATGTTTCCTCAATGTGTTTCCCCTCCAGATCCTACACATTAAGTAAGGAATTTCTTCTACTGGTGTGCCTCTGTGAGATTGTCTACTTTATTATGACTCCTACAGGGGTTAGTGATGGTAGTTGAGGTGGGGCAGGAATAGGGGTAGTTCTGTTTGATATGGACATCGGCAGTGAAACTTAAGAAACTTTCATTTGCACTGCTTCTTCAGATATCACCAATGAATTGCACATAACCCCCCCACCTTAAGATGTATTATCATCTGCTAGCATACTGACTTATACATACATAGGGAGAATATATCTGAAAAACGTAAAGTGTGACGGAATGTTGTATTTGCATTTTGCTTAATGTCTTTGAAAGCCATGCCCTTCACAGTGGAGAATGGTTGAATGAAGATCAAGGCCATCATCTCTCCAGTCAGTTATGTGATTCAGCTAGAGCTCAGATGGGTTGGTAGTAATTATGTGCAGGCATGCAATGACTCAGACAGTGTATTTTTTGATACCATAAATTTTGAGCAAGTTGGGGTTGTGGTGCATATACTACAGGACAAGGCTGGTGGTGCTCAAAGTGTTTTGCAGTAGGGCCAGCACCTACATCAGTTGCCTGCTGTGGCTGCTGTTGCCATGGCATCAGCAGGAAAAGCTGATTTGAGCCAGATCATATTGATAATTGTTATGGGTTGCCTTTGTGCTGACAAAGTAACCCTAGTCAACATATATGCCCCCAAAAGGATGATGAGTTCTTCTTTCTAGATGTATTGCACAGTATCAGAATTCCATTCCCAAGAGGCAGTTCTAGATGCGGTGGTTGGGGTACTTTAACCATTTCTGTGATACTTCTTAGACAGGTCCTTTCCTCTCTCCAGGCCTGCTTCCCTCCCTAATGTCACAGATGTTTTCTTGCTCAGTTTGCTGCCCAGGGCAATTAACCCCCATGGAACTTTATACCTGACTAGCAGGGATTTCACATTCAGGTATACAATTCACAAGATATATAGGAAAATCTACATTTCCTTGGTTGGCTCCTCAATTCCATGTAATGTAGTTTCAGCAATTATCAAACCTATCATCCATTCTGACGGTGCACCAATCACTTTCTCAGCCTTAGGCCCCAATCAGATTCCTGAATCTCCTAGGTGGAGAAAACCCTTTCCTCTTTAACTTGAAAGTCTTTTGGGAATGACTTCATCTGGAACCTAAGGACTACTTTGTGTATAACTCCTCCTCCTTGCCTTCACCCTAAACAATGATCTAGAATGCCTTCAAAGCCACCATTTGAGGCAAAATTATTAGCTAGTTTGCCTCACTCAATAAGCTCATAGAAAAAGGATAAAAAATTTAGAATTGTGATTGTCTCTTAAAGAGAAAGTCTACTAGGAGCAACCTTCCCACTCCTAAGCAGATCTGTATGAAATTCTGCAACTAAAATACTATCTTCAATTTCTACACCACGTGGCTGAGATTGCAATCATATTCACAAAGTATAAATATTTGGAATTAAGTAATAGACTGAGCAAGGTCCTGGCATGCAGGCTATATCACATATCTATCAAATTAGTGTATCCATTAGTACAACCCCTGACTTGTTGATTAAGCTGTCTGAGACTATTACAACACCCTGAACAGTTCCAAACTCTCAACCAACACTCTTCCCATTGAATCTTTCCTGATGGGAATACCTTTCCAAAAGCTATAAGAGACTACAAGGGAAGCATTTAAAAAACCTTTTACAGAAGCTGAAATTTCCCAGACTATGGAAACTATGACTTCCAAACAAGCTACAGATACTGATGGCTTCAACAGCAATGTGTACAAATCTTCAAAATATCTTCCCTTATACTCTCTCCCCTTATCTCCTATGAACATTCCAGGAAGCCCACTGGCTCTCTTTTCTCCCCAAACCATACAGCATGCTTTGGTCATTGGTAACCCAATACCAAGAAAAGTATAGACTTAATCATTTTTCCTCATTTCCGCGACTGAACTCGATGTAAACATTTTTGCAAAATTGTTGGCCTCCTGGCTTGAGACACTACTTCCAGACCTGATTCTTCATTCCAAAATGGGGGTGGGGCATTCAAATGGCATTATGGGCTAGATAACATCAGACTAGTTCTAAACTGTATGTGGGTCAAAATGAAAGTACACCCCCACAGATCTGGTAGCAGTCAAAGCAGAAAAAGCATTCAACTCCATTGAATAGGTTTGTTACAGTATTCTATATCCTGCAGCAATGGGCTTCAGCTGTAACTACCTTGACTTACTAAATATCCTTTATAGCCACCCCAAGCCTGACTCCTCATGAATTAGATTATTGCAGAACTCTTCCGTCTCCAGCAGAGAACCAGGGCTGCTCTATATCTTCACTGACCTCTTTCTACTAACCATGGAGCCCCTATCCATTAATTTTTACACAGCTGATAGCATCCAGGGCTTAGAGATGGGAATAGTCTTGGTCAAGTCAGTGTTCAATGTTGATGACCTCCTCCTCCTCCACAAAGTCACCCCCCGCCAGATACATCAATTACAGCTACACTATTGATCATTTGCAAATTTGGAGACATCTTGGGGCTGAAGGTCAGTTGGACTAAAATGGAACATATGCCCAATGCCAATTATGGCAAATGTTCCCCTCCTCTCACAGTGGAATATCAAGTGGGTGTCACAGGAGCTGGACCTCACGCAAGTGGTAGCCAAATATTAAGAGCCTCTTATGCCTAACATGGTGCACAACAGTTTATAATAGAAGTAAACACATTTTCTTCCTGGATGGTAAAATTGCAGCTCTTAATTTAATGGCCTTCACAAAATTCTTTGATTGTCTCAGGCACCTCCCACTAATAATCCTTCCAAAAAATATTTTGAGATAAAATTGAATAGGTGCTTTTAGTATTTTTTGTGTAGCTTATGCCAGCTGAGATTCAACAACAGAGCAGTATGCACCAAAGGGAGGTGGGATCTATGCTGGCTATCACATAACCTATGGAGACCCCCCAAGCTCTGCAATAGCACATGTATATGCTTAGAACCATGCCAACCTGGGTCCATATTAAGCACTCTCAGGACATGTTTCATACAGACCTTACTCCACCTGCAGAACAAACTCCCTTTGTATTCATGCCAAACACTCAGTACATGATTTTCTCATGGAAAATGATTGCTAAATGGACAAAACAGGCCTATGATATCTTGGGTCCTGTTGAACTCATTTGGCTAAACTCTCTTGTCACCCTTGACAATAAGCCCATTCAGTGGAAATTCAGGAAAAATAAAGGCATACATGTGGTTCAGCACATTATGTGGCCTCTCTCCCACTCACACTTGGACATTGATTCCAGTAAACATTTTTACAAGCTGTTGCAGATGGATTTTTTGAGTACTTTAATTGTGCCATACCCCCACAACATGTATTGATCCTGCACTTCACACTCTCGGTACTCAAAGGTTTGGAGACGCTTTCTTGGTGGATTCTTTCTTTTTATTTATTTAGTATACTTTTTGCCCCTTTGGTCGCAGTTCCTTCAGCGCCACCCCCTAGCACCCACCTCACTTCCCTTATTCCCTACCTCTAGGATATCCCCTGGCTTGTCCCCCAGGGCAGGGCCACGGCACTTTACCAGGCCTGTTTACAATGGGGGAAGGTGTCAGCTACTGCCGACATTGCCTCCCTGGCTCCCCCCCAGAGCAGGGTTCAGGACCTGGAGATGCCATCTGTAGAACAGTATTAGGTTGAGGAGAGGCAGGGAGCAACTGAGGCCAGATGTTGTGGTAGCCATCATCCTTGGTGGCCAATGAGTTGTTTTTCTGTTTTTTCCTTTGAGCAAGGATGTGCAGTGATGTCCTGTGTCCACCCCACCCCCAGAGCATTCACATGCTAGCCGCTGTGGTATCCCCGGCCTCCACCAAGGGTCTGTTAAGCACTGGACACTCTCCCCACCCTCCCCTGGAGAAGGAGAGCAGTCCTCAGGATGTTTCTTCCTCCTCCCCTGGCTGGCCCTCCAACACCCCGGGTCTGTTCCCGAACCCAGGTCACCAACATCGCAAGCAGAAATCAAACCGCTGAGCCGATGGGCCGGCTTAGTGGATTCTTTCTAAAAGTTGTGGGGTTGGGGACCAATATATGTAATACTGGCAGGCATGGTTGAAACCAGTCTCTAACCCTATTGATCAAAATGGGAAAGTAAAGTTAGTATTACAATGTTCCTTGATAATTGATGCATAAGCTTGAACAATGCTCATAACATGACTACAGATGTTGCAAATGTAAACTTTGCCAGCAACATGGCCACTAAGCAGATGAAATTCACCTTTGTGAAACTTTGAAAAGTTTCTGTGGACCTTAGGAACTTGGACTTCACCAAAAATTATTTACTGTAAATTGGCTGTTTTTTTTTTTCATTGAAGTGGTCACTTTGCAAGTGAATTTTGGTAAATTCCCTGGCAAAAATTTCAACTTCGCCATTCAAAAGTTTGCAAAGTTGGTGAATTTGCACTTCATAAATTCCATGGAATTCATGAATTTTGGCTGCTTCACCAGTCCCTAAATGTGACTAATGATACCTGATACAAACTGCTACAATAAAAAATACTGTATCACTGGCACCGCATGGTGGGGCACCCTTATAAAATGGGCTTAATTAACTCCAATATCTGTTGGAGGTGTGCGACAGATATGTAGCACACCTCCAACATTCTCTGGTCATGACTGACCTTGGGGCTCTAGAGCCCAACATCATCAAATGTTGCCAAACTTTAACACTGACTCCACTCTCCTACTCCCCTGTTTTCTGCTTACTGGGAGACTTTTTTACTCTTAGTATTGTAGCTCAGAAAGTTCACTTTTTGTTATGTGTCCTGGCCATGGAAGCCAAATGCCCAATTAGACTACATTGGGACAGAAAACTACTCCACACAGACACACACCAACACATGTTTGTCTACAGTGGCACAAAATGTTGGATTTTATTGACTGTCACATAGTTTCAGAGAGACACTCAGTGAATTCCTAGCTATATACACTAACAACCATTGTTCTCTTTTTTTTAAAACAAGGCAGACCTCAATCAACCCTGGGGAGGGGGTAACCACTGAACCACCATAGCATGGTGCTTAAGAATATGCTGAACAAGAACTGAGTTTACCTGTCTAACTGAAGTGGTCATATTCTGCTAATATAGATGCCATTCTTAAACACTCATATGTTAGCTCGCTGGAATGCTTGAAACCTGAAATTTAGAACTGATACAGTACAGTACTAAGACCTCTTTTCATAGATTGTAGAACATGTATAATTACAAATGTATATCACACTATCTATATGTCTGCTGTTCACTGTTCTCTAATGCCAAACCAGATGTGTAGTACATTACCATCTGCTCTATTTGGAAGTACTATTGTAACTACAAGAGTATAAACAATCAAACTGAAATGGACTAAGATAATGCTTGGAAGATAGGTCCACCTTGCTAGCACAGTGTATGTGACAAATTGTTTATTATGGACCTGAGTCAAGCATTGTATCAGCCCCACTCATATTACAATGTATGTTCTGCTTTAAAAAACTTCTTATAAAAAAAATTGTAGGTATATTACTTCCATCAAGTTTGGGTCCTCCATCTCTCCCCATGCTAGAAGCAGAGAGACTACTGGGTGCCCCACTCTGAGCTCACCTGTACAGTAGAGGAATACTCAAATGTTTCAGGATCTAAGTGTTGGCCATGCTATGCTTCCATTACTGGAGGTTACAGTATTTCTGGAGGAACCATTTGCACAGAACATTCTATGACAGCCCTGATATTTGGAAAAAACTGATCTTGCAAAGTACATTACAAAAACCTATGGGTATCTATCAGGTTATAACACCCAGTAGGGAACTGTATGTATAACTGCTATTGACACTTCACTACTGGGCCTATGATTCTCCCACTCTATTGAGAAAAGCAGGATACATACACAGAGAAAAGAGGCTAATGGTCCTCTCCCTCTGTGTATCTCCTTCAAACAGAAAGTGACTGAAAGTACTGTCATTCAGTACATGCGCTGCTGCAGATAGCTACCCCACTTTGGCACCAGTGCCTCTGACCAACACAAGATCCAGGTGTTGGCTCTCAAAACAGCATAAATATTGAGTTCTGCATAGATGTAAAAAAACAAAGTTGAACTGGAGATGCTCATGTTTTTCCCAAAAATAAGGTTTTATTTACTGTCTCTAAGAACACAAAGAAACAATAACAGCAATCTAACATGAAAGACCAGGTGTAGCCAACTCGCCCTTGCTTTCACGAGACCAAGTCAGACAGGTTGCAAATCTTCAGTATTCCTCTCTTTTCAGTTCTCCTCCACCCAATAGAATGCTTTACCTTTTATACATTAGTTGACCTCCCACCTTGAGTGACCACTAGGCAATAAGACCAGTCATAATGTCAGGATAAGGTTTTCACCAAATTTGATATATGTCCTTAACATTCAAGGATTAATAACTAATTCTGATTGGTTGCCTTTGCCAAGCTCCTGAAAGGTGGGGTAGTAGTTGGTCACAACCTGATCATACAATTACATAGTTATAATTAATTCAGCAACTAGATGGTAGTGGTGTTCCATTAGACTTCACAAAGTGTATTTTTGTTCCCAATAAGTAGCAAAACACACTCTTAGCTTGGCATTGGTACAGTATTCAATTAAGTAAACACAACACAAGGCATCGATATTACAGTGTAAAACACAGCATGAATCTTAAAAACATATAAACCTTATTCTAAATATACACTTAAATATCAGACTAAACATACAGGGTTATATTTACAAAGAGGCAGTTTGGAATGTCCTTGCAACTGCAGTTTCTGATAGCTAACTGACCAAGAATTCTGCAGTAACCAGAGTTTCTAGAGAGAACCAGTTTTAGTTTATAACATTAATTTTTCAAAGAGACAAACAGATTTGACCTATAGTATAAATTAACTTTGCAAGACATTTACTAAAAATGGATGCAGCTCACAACATTTGATATAACTATATATCATTTGATATTTGGGACACATAGTCACAAGGAGGTAAGTGCATGTGAACCATGCATGGACAAAACCTGTTTTTGTAATGTCTGCCTCTACCATGGACCCCTTGGGGTCAGAAGAGTCTAAACCTGATGGGACAGGCCCACCTGATCACTCTGTAATGATTATTAGTGTTATGTTTGTGTGAAATGACTATTTATCTGAAGGGACAGGTCCCACAATCTATAATCAACATCAAAAAGCAGTTGTTTACTATAACCATATAGAGTCTGTCAGTTGGGCAAAATGCAGCTTTTCTTTGTATAGAACTGTGTACAATACACACTGGAGGGCTTGGCAGCAAACCAAGTATTTTAAAACCTTTTCTTGTTGCCAAGGCAACAGGATGGTCTGTGATTCTTCCCACACTCCAGAGGTCTTGGCAGTTGGGATCTTGAATTATGAAAAAACATTACAAAACAGGTCTTGTCCAGCTTTGAATATAAAAATATGTATAGCCAGAAACACAGTAGGTTAACACTAATATTTTTATTGATTTAAATTGTTGTATGATCCTACAGTCCCCACCTTGATTCCAGCAAAGCAAGGCATTGCAACTACATCAGCTTCACCAATTGTACTGTATGCAGAATGAGAAGCTGTTTTTTATGATTTTTGAGCATGTACCTTAGACAGCATATCATGCATATAAGGAAGAAAATAAACTATTTGGAGAACAATCAAGGCTTTAATGGTTACTTCATTCCAACTATTATTGAGGACAAGACTAACATCTCCACCATGCAGCATTTTATCCAAATCATTTTCAGCCTTATGCATGTGATTGTTACAAATGAGTTGTGTATCCTTATGGTCTAGCAGAGACTGCAAATTTAAGGACAAGGGATCGATATGCACATTAAAAACAGGTATATACTTTTTGATATCCTCCTGGGGGTCAGGTTCACTCTGCATGACAGACTCATCATGTGTGGGAATAGGTGTGAGTACAGTCTGGCCAATAATGATATGCTCATGAGGAGTAAAACAAAAATTTGCAGTGATGACACCATGAGAGAGACCCATAAAAATACTTCTTATAATAGTAAATGTAGCAATACAGTACTGCCCCTCCATATTGTAAAGCACTTTAACAATTGGCAGGCACTATTTAGTAACTTGAACAGGACAGAAGCATTTGAGGTTTGATTTCATCTGGCTTGTTGCTTTGGTGTTTGGCTGCTTCTCTGTAAAATAACCACAAATGGTAATAGCAACATTGAACACATCACATCTACAGTACACACATATCTATACTGTAGCCTTCAACAGAGCACCAAGCAGTATGTGGAACCATCCACATCTGTGTGGCAGGGTGGAAGACAAGGAGAAGTGGTAAGTCTAGGCACTCCTTTTACACACCTCCCTCTAAGTATCCTTCAGAGTGGACAGTGACCAATTTATCAAATACTGAGGTAGTGGGGTCAAGCACTGGCAAGGACACAGTAATAGAAATATAGATTGGGCATGATCCCTGATTATAACATGGTCCTCTGTTTGGATGTGGTGTTACTGACCCCAGGTTCCAGGCAGTGCTAAACAAAGGCCTCTGGCAATTTGTTTTATCACATGTTCAGTCTATTCTGTTGCACACAGGGCCACACTGAGGGCAATACCACTCAGCCAGCTGCTCATCCTTGATGAGGTCTGGGATGTGGCCATTTTCCACATCCTACAACAACTTTGTTAACGTAGTCAGAACATAACCACCATAGGCTGTGCAAATTGTATCTTGACCTTTCCTGTTTGTCTTAATTTCTCTGTTATTGACCTCAATCAATTTATCTTTGCTTGAGTATCATTAATTAAATTAGCAATGTTGTCTATATTGTACACTGTGAATTTTTCCTCCTGTGCAAGACAATCAATACCATGCAGCTCAGGCTTCTCTACCATCTTGGCCTCATTAATTTTGAAGTATCTAATATGGTTTCTTGTTTGTTCTACTATATTTCTGCCCTATTTCAAACTGACATACCTGATCCAAGTAGACTTTATATAGATCTGAGAATGCTGTTCATGCCCTGTAGGCACCTAGAACAAAATATGCCATGTTGTGAAAAGGTGTCTTGCCCAGCTACAGGGTCTTGAGCTCACTGTTGATAGGTTGCCATAATACTGATTAACACAGAAGTATAACATAAGGAGACATTTTCCTGGACACAGTGTCCCAGTTCTGCCATATTTCAATGAGACAGATTCAAAATGGCAGGCACATGAATAAACTAGACATTATTTATCAAAGTCCCAGGTATGCAAGTAGAGGTAAAACCACTAGTTGGATCTGGCTCCACCTCAGAGCATTACAGAGGTATTGGAGAGGGTCCTGTCATTGTTATATGAGGTGTCACACTGAGGAACATTGTCTTTATGTCTGCACAGTCATTACTGTCTGTAGATCCTCCACGATCAGTGCAATCAAAGTTCCCTTCTATTACCATCATGACATTATAAAAGCTGATGTATTGTTTCTGCACTGTCCACAGATGTAGTGTCCCATTCAGGTAGATCCTAAAATTGGTCCATCCCTTATAGGTATCACAGGAAAACATACCAATCAGGGTGCCCAGTTCACTCATATCACCAGTCCTCCATACTATGGCCAGATTAGACATGGACAAAGCTGAAAATTTTGCTCTGCATATGTCATGAAATTTGTGCATTTCTTGAAATAGTTAGTTAGTGAGAAGTTCAGAATTCCACCAGTGAAATGTGAAGTTTCACCTTCAAAATGAGGAATTATGCATGTGAATGGTGTAATTTTGCCACTCCCAGGAAAACGTCTGCCATTTGCAGGCACAATTCTGCTGTTCTCAGGTGAAATTCAACATTTCATGGGTGAAATTTTGCATTTTGTAACCATGGAATATTTTGCAAAATGAGCATATTTCACAAAATATTCCATGGGGTGAAATTCCTGACTTTGCTGGAACTTCACTGGTAAAATTAAACTTAGCTGCAGCTCTAGGCCAGATTGGAGTCAATTGGATGAGTTATGGTCACAAGGAACCACATATCATCTCCTTTCCTTGACCTGATTGTGTTGTATTGGCTGCAAGGTGGATATGAACCATCTTGGCTGGTACTGTCATGGGGACAACCAAACCTACAAGTAGGCTTGCTCCCAGGAACAAGTAGAACAGCATTTCCTGAAACAAGAAAACAAAAATACAATAAAAGCATTCAGATACCCCCACCCCACCCCCTACACACACAGACAGTAGGAGGGTCAAAATAAACTTAAAGCTCAGAGTGGTGTGGTCCCAGGCAGCTAACATTGCAGGCATACTGAAATGAGAAAACAAAAATATGGTTAGAAACATACTCTTAATCACCTTTGAACTATTTCAACTGACTGCAGTGAAACCATTTGTCTACATTTTTTTCTGTTTGTGACTCTCACCATGTACAGTACACAGATGGTCTACATTTGTCAATTATATACAGTAGTGTGGTCCTCCCCATTTATGACTCACAGGGTGGTCCTGCATACCACATAACTGTACCATGACTGTTTGGCCCATTTGCCACTCATTCACTGTCATACCTTGATTAAAATAGTTAGCAGTTTGAGATCTGTATTTTTCCAAACTGTGAGCAGCAAACAAATGCTCTTGTTTAATCCTTTCTTTAAGTTGTGCAACATACTTGTCTACTTGTATGGCTTTTAGAAGTAAAGTTAGTGCCTTTATCTGAATCTAAAACCAAGGCAGTGCAGTCCCCAGCTACAAAACTCTTGTGCAATCAGAAGTTTACTGTAAGTGTTACTAGGTCTGCCTTAACTAGGAATACCTCTACCCATTTAGAAGATAAGTCAGTGACCATTAAAATAAATGTGTTCCCCCTAGATGTGGGTGGTAATGGTACTAAAAAAAGAAATTTGCAGCTGAGTGCTTAACCTTCTCAGCATGCAGTTTACATTAAGATTCAAATGAGGTAGGTAGTGTCTATCACATACAAAAGCTAGAAAATTTCCTGAAAACAGACAGTGGCCAAAAACTACCAGTATTGTTATTAAGATCCCCTTGTTACAGTACCACAGGTCAAAGAAAGGCCTGAAATGTAACACAGCCACATAAAGCATGACAAAAAAACTGACTAATAAAGTTATACAATATATGACAATACTTAACCTTCTCTGACAGGAAAAAAAATATGCAATTGTAGTGTTTTAGCATACTAAGAACATGATGCCATTCCATCTGGGGTACAATCATGATGGTAAGTGCAGTGCTTCCTGTTCATGTTGTAGTTTATCTACAGAGCTGAAAAGTGCTTACTGAAATGAAGATGTAGGCTTGCCATATGTTTATTCAATACATTTACAAAGCATAGGCCTTAAGTTCAGAGGTTGCACAACATGCATCTCTGAAGCCCCCAAGGCAGTGATTCAGACATGATACACAAAATAAAAAAATGAAATAAAATAAAAAAATTGCAATTTTAAAAATGTTCTTGCTTATCTCACTAATTTCATTGTGGAAACATGAAAAGCACATGGATATATCAACATATGAACATACACTAATAGCCAACAGAAGGAGACCTCTTTGTCTATAGTGTCTGCAAGAATTGATGCAGGATCCTGGCCTACACTAGTGACCCTGTCCCCACTCCTATCTCCCTTCTCTTTCAATTGTCTTGATTCCATGACTTCCCTTTTTGTTTGTCCCATGCTCACTAGAAATATACCACTGTCTTTGCTGCCACCACCTCCTCTGGCAGCTCATTCCAGGCAGACACCACCCTTTCTGTAAACAAAATGCTTCCTTGCCTCCCTTCTGAATCTTCCCCCCAATCAGTTTTAGGCTGTGTTCTCTAGGGGTGGTATTGCCTCATTTATTGAAGAGACCCTCCCATTCCAGTCTAACTTCCTTCAGTTACTTGATGGTCTCTATCATATCACTCCTCTGCCTCCTGTCTTCCAGGGAGTACATCCTTAGATGTGGGTGGTAAGGATACTACAAAAGCAATTTGCAGCTGAGTCCTTAACCTTCTTAGCATGCAGTTTACATTGTGATCTGTATTTTCAAAAATTGGGGGCAGCAAACAAATGCACTTATTATTTATTTATTTTTTTTATTTAGCTTTTGTTGACCGGGTAAGTGCACTAGACAAATCCTGCCTATTTTCAGGCACGACCTGGGGGAAGGGGATACAGATGAATGCCAACTGACCTTGAACCAGATTAAGCTGTTGGTGGTATTTTTAGTGAATGAGGGAAATTTGGCCAGGACACCGGGGAAATTCCCACTTGTTTAATCATTTCTTTAAGTTGAGCAGCATACTTGTCTGCTTGTATGACTTTAACAGTAAAGGTGATTTATTTAATTTAGGAGTGTTGTAGCTATTAAGAAGAAAATCTTAAACATAGTCTAAAGGCAAAGTCACAAGAATGTCCCTGTTAAGAACTATAAATAAGCTGCTTTGGTAAAAGGAGCAAGCTCTATTATAGGGTCATGGTTGTGTCCCTATAGTTAGGGGTCAATGGTCACTTCTATGTTAAACCCCACATTTTGCACTTTAATAACTTTGCAACCATTTGACCAATTCACATGGCTTTCTGCATGCACAATCAGGGACCAAGGATCTCTGGATTTGGAAAGGTTTCTTTTGGTTGGATGTACGAGTGAGGAGATACAGAATGTAAAAAAAATGTGAAAATTATCATGTAATATAAATTCTTTGTCACACCATTTCTCAGAAACAACTTGGGGGTTTGGTCTGAACTTTTTTGGGTATATTGAACTTGGGTTACAGATGTGGCTTTTGAAGGGTTGGTGAAAAAATATTAATCCATTCAAAAGTTATTAAAGTTTTAATGTTCCCATTATTTCAAAAGGAAAAATTAGATGTGCCTTGTGGAACAACTGTTTTGTTGCTGTGAAAGCGGTATTTATTGTCATAAAAGTGGAATGTAGTGTCAAAATCTCACCATATTGTTTTCATTTAGTGAGGCATCATCATCATCATCATCATAATTGAATTGTTCAGCCAATACAAAACAGTTTGGACATTACAAAAGGTAAATAAAATAAAATTGTTCAATTACATCAGGTTAAAACCACCATATAGTTAAATTAAACAGAAAAATGACACCTATGATACTGACTCACATTAATATATTATCTCTATACAATTAGCTTGCATCTCTGTAGTTTATTATGTTCACTATAATTCTTTTTTTAAGATGAATCACAGAAGCAATACATTTAGCAACTATCATTGCATCATCCAAAGTCATGGGATGCATTAGAATAAAAATAGGATCATAATGCTGATTCATATATTTTAATAAGAATTGTTTTAGATAGAAATCTCTAAAATTATTATACAAAAGGCATTGTATTATAATATGCTTCAATGTTTCATGAAAACCTCTGTTACACATACAGAGGTTTTCTTTTGAGACTTCATTTATTTTAACCTGGTTAAAATACATGTAGTTGGGCATCACAATTACAAACCTTGCCCATGTGATCACTTTGCAAAAGCTTCGAGATATGGGTAACAATAAATAATGTTCAATCCCCAAATCAATCTTATTTTGGCTAAACCAAATTGCCTTTTTTGGCCCTTAACTAGCTCCATCTGTTTTTTTTTTTTTGTGTGCAGATCTGAAAAAAATGTCTTTCATTTTATTTCTATATTGCAGAGATATGGCTATTCCCTCATTATAACATTTCCACAAATGATATGTATTCATTCTTCTAAGAGTGATAATCAACCTTTTAGCCAGGGAGAGTAGAAATTCTCTGTAAGCCAAAAGATTTTCTCTGAGAAACAGAAAAGAGTGATATCACCTTTACTTTCTTTTTTATTTATTTTTTTATTTATAACTCTCAGCCAATATGCAACCAATCTTAGGTCCATTATAGCTGTTACTGGAATCCTTCCCAGTTCAGATCGTACCACTGAATTAGATTTGGAAAGAGGGACTTGTAAGATGGCCTTATAATAATCAGATAAAGGGAGTTCTACATTAGATTGCTCTTTAGTGCCCCAAACCTCAGTCCCATATAGAGGAAGTGAGATAATTTTTGCTTCTCCAGCTCTAATAGCAGGTAATACTGTAAAACTTCCAAACCTAGAGTTAAAGCATAATAACCCCTTTGCAATAAGTTTTGCCCTAACAACCTGTTTTTAACATGTGCATTCCACAGTCCATTCGATGTAAATGTGATACCCAAATATTTGACTGAACTACCTCTATAAGTTGTTTCTCTTATAGATTCTTGGGACCAAAGATTAATTACCAAAAATCATAACTTTAGTTTTATTTAAAATAATTCAAAGGTGATGTTGGTTGCATTTTACTTTAAGTTGGTCCAGTTTCTTTTGTAGTCCTAAATTTGAAAGAGAACATAACACCAGATCATCTACATAAGCCAATATAGGAATGGGGACATTATTAACTTTGGGAGAATCTGTAGGAAATCTATATAAAAATTAAATAATAAGGGGGCCAACAAACACCCCTGCTTAACCCCGCTTTGGTGGGAAAATAATCTGTAATGTTGCCCATATTATCGAACCTTACTGCAGTACACCTATTGGAATATAAAAGTACAATTGGATCAGGTATTTTGGGAGGTAGACCTCTTTTATAAAGTGTTTCCTACAAAATTTCTCTCACCACAGAGTTGAATGCTGCGGTAAAGTCTATGAACAAGGCATATAGCCTCATTTTCCTGTGTAACTTATATTTCTCTATCAGGTGAGCTAAGATATTATCTGATGTTGAACAACCGTGGCAAAAGCCCATTTGAAAATTTGGGAGTGGGCTACAGTTTTCAACCCAGGTTTGAAATTTATCCAAAAATATACTGGAAAATAATTTACCACTAACATCTAACAGGCTTATAGGATGATAATTTGAAGAAGACTGATATAAACCTTTTTTATGTAAAGGGACTATTATATTCATGTTCCATGAATGTGGGATATACCTCTCTCTAAGACATAAATGTAAAAAATTTGTAAAGAAAGATACCCAATAATTCTTATGATTTTTTTTATATTTCACCAGGAATAGAATCCAGACCAGGAGCTTTGTTGTTGACTAATTTGGACAGAACAAATTCAACATCATTAAGAGTAACAACTAATGGTTGATATTCTACAGAAAAAATCCAAATTGGAGTCGGGTATGAACTAAGTGTTTGGGGGTTTATAGTAAACAGTTTTTTAAAATAACTAACCCAAACATCTTTTGGGATGTATACTGATAAAGAGGAATAACTCTTTCTTTCTGCCTTGGAAACCATTTGCCAAAAAATCTTGGTATCATTAGCTCCTATAATATCATGCATTCTAACCCATTGTTGTTGCTTATATTCAATTCTTTTTTATTTTTAAGAAAATTATTATACACTTTCCTAGCTCCTTTTAGATAAACAAAATTATCTTTTACTGGAAACTTCTTGGTATGCCTAATAATTTCTCCTAATTTCTGTTTTTCTTTTTTACATTGATTATCAAACAAAGCAATATGAGTAAATTATTCAGTTTTAAAATCATATATTTTAGATCTAATTATTTGGTATGAGTTCTCAAGTGCATTATATAAGTTCTGGGGAGAGCAAGAATTTTGTGCTAGTGAGAATAACATGGACATCTGTCAAGAATACATCAGATCTAACACCCTTGCCTTATTTATTGAATTTAATGATAATTTTAATATACCTCTTACTTCTAACTAAATCAGGTTGTTTTCTTTTATTTCAGTCTTTTCCTTATTTCCCAGTGCATCAATTTCAGCTACCAAAGCTGCATGATTACTTTCAGATCTCATTAAAACAACTAGGGAACAAAAATGTGCATAGCCATCAGAAGATATGAGAAGATAATCAATAACACTTTTCCCTAATGATGAAAAATGCATATAATTTCCCTTTAGATCTCCTTTTATCCTACCATTGAGAATTAACAACTGGATATTATTAATAAAGTCAACCAATTTCCTCCCAGCACTGTTAAAAACAGTGTCTGCAGAATTTCTTATACCTAAATCACCTAAATAAATTGTAAGTGCCTGAAAATAGGCATTCCCATGCCTAGTGCACCCACCCGGTTACCAAAAGCAAATAAATAAATAAGTTGCAGCATTAATAGGTTCAAAGGTTCTTTATTGTTAAAGTACATATAGAAAAAAGAATCATGACATACAATACATTACTAACATTTATAAATTACATCACATCATATCACAATACATTATCATATCACAATACATTACAAAAAAGTTCCATTTCAGAATTAATTCGGCCTCTAGTTATTTAAATTATAGAGTGCAAACTTAGCAAAATTAGCTATTGCATACATGTGAACAGGGTTATTAGAAGATAATATATGTTCTAACATATTTCTGGACATATTATTTTCTACATGGCCCCAAATTGGTTTCAGCCATTGCTCTCTGATTTTTGTAAGTCGTGGGCCATCGAAAATCAGATGATTAATGTTTATATCAGTAGAGAAATCACAAGGGTGTATCTTATTGCTAAAGCAGAATATATTTTTTTCTCTAGAATCCACTTTAAGTATTCCCAATCTAAATTTACATAATGCATTTCTTTGGGTGCTATTCTCGCAGAAAGTTAAATAGGGTTCACATTCTATGTTACGCTTATATCCTATATAACTTTCAAAAAAGGGATCTCTCTTATTATACTAAATTCCATTTGAAAATGAATATCTTTCATCCTCTGTTTAGCCATACTTATATATTGATCGATATTCATAATCAAGATATCCCAAATTGGGGATGTACCAGATGTAAGTAGTCAAGTATTAAGGTCATAAAACCATCCCCCCGACAGAATCTTGCTTTTACTTTTTGTTTCTAACCAGCATTTAGAGAATAATGTATTTGGTGGTGCCAACATGATTTTTTTTCCACCAGGCAAGGGCCCTAAATTGTGCTTGTATATGTATTGGGATAATATGAAACTCTGTTCTTAGTACAGCTGTATGAGTTCTGTAAGGTAATTAAAAAATTATCTTAAAAAACTTATTTTGTGCTGTTTCTAATATTAGTGCATTCTTTGAGAAGGCCCACATTTCTGAGCCATATAATAATATACCTATAGATCTAGACTCAAAAGCTGTATTAAGAGCTATATAAGAATGGCCTGCAAACTTTTGAGCAAACCTATAAATAGCTCTAGAAGAACTTATAGCTTGCTTCTTACGCCAACCATAATGTGAATTCCATAACCCTTTTATATCAAACATGACCCCTAAGTAGGTGTATTCATTTCTTATTTCAAAGGTTATCTTACTTATAGCCCAACTCTTATGATTAGTTTTCTTTTTATTTCTGAAAATCAGAATTGCTGATTTTTCACTATTTACTGTCAGCTCCAAGCCTCTAAGTATATGAATACACCTTTCCAGGGCTTGAATTATTCCAGTTCTAGTTAAGGAGCATAACACAATATCATCCAAATATACTAAAATATTAACTCTTTCCCCATATGTGCTAGGCGCTGCACAATTTATGGCTTTTATTTCCCTTATCAATTTCTCCAAATATAAGTTAAGTAATAATGGTGCCAGCAGGCAGCCCTGTTGAACCCCTTTTCCCAAGGGGATTGGCTGAGAGGTATGACCATCTCTTGATATCCTAATCAAGGCATAAGTCTTATCATGCAAACACCTCAATACATTCAGTAGTTCTGCTTGAATGACTAACTGTTAAAATGAAGCCCACAGTATCTCCCTATTCAGGTTTTCAAAGGCTGACTTCAGGTCCAGAAAAACAGTGTATAAGGCTCCCTTTTGTTGTATACAGTATTTATCTATAAGAAATTTAAGAATAAATATATTATTCGTGGTCCCCTTTTTTTTCCTAACTCTTGCCTGCTCCTCAGAGATCAAATTATTCTCCATTACCCAATTCTCCAGTCCCTGTAAAACAACTCTGGCAAGAATTTTCTCTGCAATACATAATAAGCTAATGGGTCTATAATTTCTTGGATTATTAATGTAAAGCTAATGGGTCTATAATTTATTGGATTATTAATGTCTCCTTTTTTATGAACTGGAACAATCAAACTAATCAACCATGCTTCTGGTATGACTCCTTTTTCTAGTGTATAATTTAAAAGTATAGTCAGTTTATTGGCCCATCAGCTAGGCAGGGTCTGGAAAAATTCTGCTCCCAGCAAATCAATACCTGCGGCCTTATTTTTCCTTTGTGCTATAATGGCCTGCTTTACCTCTACCACAGTTATCATAAGATCAGAAGTTAACTGTTGAGGGTACTCCAATTTAGGAAAAAAAAATTAAGGTACATTTTTGTTATTTCATACCTTTTGATAAAAAACTCTTCCCAAATACTAACAAGAATAACTGACTGTGTGTTTATATCAATATTAGCAGTGCCTAAAGCTACCATTTTCCAAAATGCTTTGCTATCCTTGTTTAATATTGATTCTTGTAGTCTGTACCATAATCCCTTCCTATATTGATTTTTCTTTTTATTAATAAGGTCTTTATATTCTTTTTTTAAGCCATTTCATAGATATTCTAAGATACCAATCAGTTGTCTTCTTTGAATACCTTCCTATTTTATTTATCACACTTCTAGGATTTTCACATTCCCTATCAAACCAGGGCACATCCATTCTTGTCCCCCGTCTTCTAATATTAATATTATTTGCCTTCTTTTTATAGATATTGCTTTTTAAATAAGATATTAACTTATTATATTCCTGTACTGGATTAATGTCAGCTCCTAATTTCTCAAAGTACCATTCTCTTAAAGGGGTTTAATAAATGTGGTTACTTGTGGAGTCCATCTTATTAACTTTTTGTTATGTATTATAAGATTTTCATCTGCTTTTTGTGGATCCACTAGACAGACCTGATCATCCTCATTCCAATTTCTATAATGAACTTTTAAGGGATAATGGTCACTTTCCCATGTATGGGAAATAATTTATTTATTCTAGAAAAAGAGAAAACATCTATTAAGGCTAAGTCAAGGACACTGCCACCTCTTATTGTTGGAAAAGTAATTTCCCCTTGTTTATCTCCTTGTAATCTAATGTTTAGAATTCTCAAATTTAATTCTGCCACTAGATTCATTAATTTTTTTACCTCTCCCATTTACCATGTAATCTCTGGAGTCCCTTAAGGGTATTCTAAACACATCATCCTGGTGTCAAACTGGGTCATTTATTTCTTGCAATTTTCCTATTCTTACATTAAAATCACTCATAATCAATATAGTTGCTGCTAGGTAAGTTGTCTGTATGAGTATAATTGCTTCTTGAAATGAGTCCATGGACTTTATTACTTCCATAGATGTCAAAGGGGGAATATAAATATTTAGAATTATAAGTGTATCCTGGTTGGACAATTCAAATTTAACTATTAGTATGAAAGGGTTATCAAATTCTATTTGTTTACACTCTGTAATTTTACTAGTTGAGGCCAGTATAAGTAGCCCTCCTTTTGTTCTACCAAATTTATGTATTTTTATTGCCCTCTTAGCCCAACTCCTATACCCTGGTACACAAAAATCTTCTCTTAACATCCAGATCTCTTGAAGAAGAACTGTATCATGATCTGTTAGTTTTTGGTTTTTTTTATAAAGCCAGAGTCTGTATATTTCCCTGGAAAGCCTGCAATATTCCAGTTGATAATTAGTAGTAGTTTCTGCTGTCAATTGGAACTAATTGAGATGGTAGACTTCGTATTAACAGATTCAATATATGACTCTTCATTTAAAGAACAAGAGTTGTCTAAACAAGAGGAGACTTCTAATATTTTTTCTGAATTAATTCTTTGTCCTATAGTTTTCCTACATTTAAAACAGTTGCTCTTCGGGGGTTCTTTCTTCCCTCTCAGGACATGTGTAAATTCTGTTGGCTTAACAAATTCAGTAATTCTAGTTTGTAGTGTTACAGGGATAGGTGTTTGTTTATTCTCATTACTTAGATCTAAATTACTTCCCCTTGTAATTGTTTTCCTAGTTTTGTTAGTATTATCCTTCCAACATTCCCTATTTTCCCCTAGCGTAAGTGTTGTGTCATCCAAATTCGCACCTAAATCCCTGAACTCCTGTTTTTTAGTCAGTAAAAGTCTCCTTAAAATTATTTGATTTCAAGACTAGGCAAATCATACCTTTATCTGGTCCTGTCTGGTATCTATATGTGGAGCTAATATCAGTCCATGTAAATTTAGCACCCAACACTCCTTTATATAAATTGTATACCAGTAATTTTAGCTTAAAGATATTCTTTCTTTTGTTTTTGGGGATACATCAAAGAAGATCATTGGCAACCTTAAACCCTGGGAAATTTCTTTATCCTTGACACCTGTAAAATTAGGCTCATGTAATCCTATAGAATGCCCTTCATTAGTCCCATCTCAAGGATTGTCCTCTATCCATATCCTACTAGTCTGACCACTTGTATTCACTTTATTACTATTTTTAGTTATCTCACTTTCTTTCCCTTTAATAGTCTGTAAATCAGAAATAGGAGAAATTTTGTTCTTTCGTGCCATATTACTACCTTTCTCCTTTTCCTTATTCCCCTTTTTATGTAGCCGCATTTCTTCAACCAGACTCTGTGTTGCCAGTTTTTCCTTCTCTGATATCAGGGTAGTTGTCACCTTGATACTCTCTTTATTTTGTTTTAGAATTCCTTTTTGTTTTCCAGGTCTCTTATGTTCTAAGTCCTCCCCCATTCTTTTGTTCATATTCCTAGAATTATTAACAGTACCCAACCCCTTCTCCCGAGAACCATTACTATTTAGTTGTGTACAAACCTGGTAATCCTTATCCTTCAAATCACATGTTTCATGCCCCTCTTTCTTTTTAGCTGTTATTCTCATTTCTCCTTCCCTAGCTTTTAAAGTTTAAATTATCTGGTTTAAAATATTTGTTTGTTTAACCACTGCATTATTAATCACTGAGATCTCACTTCAGACCTGATTCAGGTAGTCTGCCCTAATGAGAATGGGTTCACAATCTTTATTGTCTAACACACTTTTTCCAACTTTCATTCCCTTATCAAGGGAAACTGAGTTACTTATGTCCCTTTCCTTGGTATCATTCTCCCACAAATGTGGGATATCTAAGGGATATGAAGTGGGTGGATCAAGTTTTGTTGAATCTATGTAGGGAGAAATAAAATTCTCAAAGTCCATGAAAAAAGCTCTTCTAGCAGTTGATCCATTTAAAGTTTTATGGGAGTCCATATCTATAGCTATATTTAAACTAACATGTCTTTGGTCCCCCTTTATTGTTTCTATACAAGGGTCTTTAACCTGGGAAAGAGGTTTATTAATCAAATCTTTATGTAAGTCCACACTGTCATTCTTAGTTAAAACAGCTCCATCCTCCATATTCTCTAAATTATGAATCTCTATCTCATTAAGGGGTGTTCAAGAGTGCGAGGCAAGGAATGTGACCCTCTAATAGGAGATGATGCCTTATTCAGTATTAGAGAACCCTTAACCCAAACTATACTTTCTGAGCCAATTAATTCTAACTGGGAACCTGGTGTAATCAAATAATTAGTAATTTTTTTTTCTACAACCAGACGCGTGTTTAGGCATTAAACTTGCTTTCCCTTTCCTTTTTTTGGCCCTTTGGACTAGATTTCTTCTTATTTGCCATACTGTGCCTTGATATCTATTACAAATACACACTTCTTATTCCAAAATAAACTCTAAATGTATTTATTTTAAATATTGGTTGCAAAAATTACCAATATAAATAGTCAGACTATTCCAATTCAGTTAGTTATTTTAAATTAGCAGAAGGTATTAACCATTAGCAGCAGTTTAATTATTACAATTTTCCAATTTTAAAATTTCACCTTACATAAAGTCCAAAGTATATAGAATAGGTTCTCTAATTTCCTTTCCTTAATCATTCTCCAAGTTCCTTTCTTTAATCATTCTTCGTCATTGTTTTTCTATCAACTATTCACGGATCACAGGTTTCAGGACCCGGTATAGTCTGAGGAAACTTCTTTAGACACCCTTAATAAAATTGATTGTAGCTACCAGGGACCAAGATCAGTAGTTCTTTTTAACTGTCTCACAGAAGCCTCTTGAAGAATTAATGGCGTCTCAAGAAATCAAGGATGTTTCTAAATCAAACTGCTCCAGGAAGGTCCATGGTATCTTTTCTAGATTTTAGTAATCCATCAGCTATTACTATTGCTATATTTTAAAAGAAGGCAGACAAATCTCAGTATTTAAAATTCCACAATTAACTCCTAAATAAATATAAATATATAAAATGAATCAATATCAACACACGATAGAATAAAATAAAAAGTCATTGATTAATAAAAAGAGAAAATCCAGTTATTTACAGATCATGTAGCAAAACAAATAATATAATTTATGGTTTACCTAAGTTGTTTCAGTTTGCCAAACAAGTAAAAACAGTAAGCACATCCAAGGCCAGCACAAGACCGCCACAAACAAGATCAGCTAGCTGCGCTTTGCCGCCTGAGTTCTGTGCCTGATGTCCTTTCCCTCAGAAGAGGAGAGAAGAATAAAGTAATAAAGTAGAATGCTAGGCAACTGGTTATATAGAACAAGCATAAACAGCTTCAGCTGCACAGAATTAACATGGACCATATGTCCCGTGCAACCCTTTCAACTCAATCAGTTCAATTAGCCTAATCAGGTCTAATCAAGGGCTCGTCATAGCGCATCATAGCAATATATATAGAATAGAACAGCTGATCCCATTCTATTATAAGTCAACCCCCATTAACGATTTACCAAAATAGTACGAAATAATGCCAATTACAAAGTACACTTATTGATGCACTTATTAGTGCACTTAATAGAGCATTAAAACCACAGTACAGTGATGCAAGAAAAAAGTGGAAAAATATGAAGCGAGGAAGGGCAATTTTAGAAGCAGATTGGGAAATAAACCCCACAGTCAACCCCCAACACTCTTAGAGAGGGCAGAAAATCGATAGTAATATCAGAGAGTCTTTACACAAGCACTAGCATCATCATTAGAGTTTCATGATTTTAATAAAAATAACAGGAGAATCTACTTCCCCAACACACGCTGTAGTTGTAGTTGTATAGTCTTTGCCCAGCAGTGTTGAAACCTTTAATTTAAACACTTCCAGTGCCATCTCAAGTTCTTACTTTTCCTTTACTCCACAATATTTGTTCACCTCGCCCTTGAGCCCTTAATCCTTCTTCTGTCGTACAAACGTTCAGTCACTTTATTTTCCTCAAATTACTATTCTCTCTGCTCCTTCTTTTCCACTTTTCCTCTGTCTCTGTCAGTCGCTCACCCCCCGCAGGGTTACCATCACCTTCCCTCAGTTACACCAGGCTCCTCCACCGACTGGACTCCTCTTGCTCTGAGGGAGGAACATTCGGGCATTGAAATCTCTGACAAACAAGACTATGTCAATCTGGTGTTTTAGCGTAATTTGCTCAAACTCGTCAGTTAATTTAAACCATATATCATTCTGAGTTGAGGAATGGTAATTGGGTGGACTATAAACATTTACTACCAGAAATACAAAATGATCCCATTTTACAACATGCAACATCATTTCATTGGTCGGGACAATATAATCTAAAACCAAAAGGCCCTTATGTATTTTTATAAATGTAGACAGCTCACCTCTTGACCTGCCATTATGCTTTACTTTTTTTGCAGGAACAAAATAAGAGTCCTATCCAATTAATAAAGTCAGTTCCATGGCCCATGTTTCCTGGAAAAATATAACTTTGAATTTTTGACAAAACTTCCACCAATCAGAGTCTGTGAGTTTTGCAGTGAGTCCTGCTATGTTCCAGGATAAAAAGTTAGAATTTTCAATTAATGAGTAAGTATCAGACAGTTGCATCTCCTGCAGGGCCAGATCTGAATATGTATGATTTAAATTAACTAGTCAAGGACTAGTTTCAGAAGTGTCCTTCTGGTTAAGTGGATTTACTCCATCTCTGAAGTCCACTATATAAAGTTGGGCACAGTCCAATTTGGTCAAGTTTTGCATTATAATAGAATAGAGGTTTGGATTTATTACTATATTGATTTGAGTCTCAGAAATTGTTGTGTAAGCTCTAGATGCTGATTTAAAATCTAAAGGAGTGATATCAATATTTAAACAGAACCTCAATAGTTTACTAATATATGAAAACTGCATTTGAGAATTTTCTCCCTGAAGATGTTCTATACTGAATATAGAGAGGGTTTTCATAACTATACCATCAAAATTCCAGTTCAAGACAGACAAAGTATCCCCTATGATGTCTATGGGGAGATTTGTCATTAGTTTTTTCTCTCTGTATAGATTTTTCCAAATTATAGACCAATTTACTGGAGATGATATCGAAATTTCCAATCTATCTAGGTCTCTTTGTTTTGCCCATATTTTTTTTTGCACTAGCCATATCAGATGATAGAACATAAACAGGGTTTGTGACTGTTACTCTATCTCTATAAACATGTCTAATAGCATTTACAGTCTCAGGTAAAACAAGTTTGCATCTAAACAGAAGCTTAAAAAATTCAGTCAGTGTTTCAAGTTGTTTCGTATGATTTCACAAAAATGTTTTTAAATTTAAAAACAACCTCTCCTCCATTTATGTCTAAACACTTAGACTGAGTTTTAGAAAACTTTCCACTATTAACTGAACATAGGGAAACTTGATTGTCCAGGGAATATGAAGCTCCAACAGTAGTGTTCATCTTATTCACAGAGATTGTAGGAGCCATAGGAGTGATATCTAAAAATATACTGGATTGATGGGGATTTACTTCCACCTTCATAGTTCCTTTCAAAGAGGAACTAGTTGTATTTGGCTTTGTTATAATGCTGTTCACCAGGCCATTGTATAAGTTGACAGTATAAGGATCTGCATTTTCCTTTAATTTATGGTTATGACTAATCAATTTCCTTACTCTTTTTATTTCTCTTTTTTTGTTTACTCTTTTTTTGGTGTGTTGGGAATATAAATTGATGAAAATGATAAATGACAAGTTTTTTTTCCATAAAGGCTTTCTCCAAATCATCTATTCTCTGTATAAGTTTAGTCTGAGCTTCAACAAATAAGCTACAGAGGTCCCTCATATGATGTTTTCGTTCATTAAAAGCTTCAAGCAAGACTATGTTGGCCATTATTGGGTGTGCTAGGGCTTTAATTGTATAATTAGAAATAGTATCCGGACATTGTGCTAAAATCTCTGGTGAGATATTCATTTTTTCAGCTTCTTGATCCAATATTGCAAATACTTCATCTGAGGATCCTGCTAAAATGGAATGGTTTTCCGGGGGGGGGGTGAAGGGAAAGTAGGTGTAACATCATTTAACGTGATAACACTAGACTTCATTGGACTGAAAAGATTTAACCTTGTAGGATGTAAGGAGATTAAATCCTCCACTAATGATCCCTTATCTATGTCTGAGACATTTCCTTGTGTGTTCTCCCTAGACTCCCTGCTTCCATTTATTGCATTCACAATACTATTATAACTATAATTTTTTAAATGTCCTGTTCTTAATGAGTAAAAAAAAATCAATACTTTTCCCTTGCTGATGGCATTTAGAGAAAGGTACAATAGGAGAAAATAAAAAGTCAGTGTTACTTAATTTAATTTTGTTCTGCAGTGGTGTATGAATTACTTGTTTGGGCACCCCTAACTTACCATGGTCAGAAGAATCAGCTTCTAAATCTAAATTAAATTGAGTATAGCCTGACAAATTTCCCTTTTCCTCTGTTTGCTCTAAAACATGCTGTGGGTGTGAAAGAGGCCAAGAGTGCTCGGAGTGATCTGAAGAAATAGCAGCATAAGACATAACATTAGTAGAAATATTGGAGTTAGAAGGATCAGGTATTTGTCTATAATCACAGTTTATTCCTCTTTTATTAGTGATATAGAATCATGTACATTCACTTTAGGCCTAGATGAGGAGAGTAATACTGAGAGTGATAATTCTTGGGTATAAACACAAACATGTTTGCTACTCTTTTTAAATGCCTTCAAAGGCTTGTTCTTTTTAAGTAAGACTCTCCCACTCCTGTATACATAGTTATAGTTATATTGCTAATTTCTAGTTTTATAGTTTCTAGTTTTATAATTATCATATCAATATCAGATATCAGTATTATATTAATCGAATGGACATTAGATGATTAAAAATGTTGGCCTACAATTTCCAGTCCAGTCCATTTCCAGGCCAAAGGCCTGAAAGCCTAAGTGCTGAATATTATTCAAAATGAAGAAAGCAAGAGTCCAACAAACGACCATAGACGTTGTTATCCTAAAGACCAACTTTTGAAAAAATGCTGCAGAAGACTTCTATGATTTCTGTGGTTTCTCCTTTTTCTTTCTCCCTTCTTTTTTCTAAATCTTTAATTCCTTTAGTTCCTTTACCATTCCTCCAACATCCAGTATGAATAATAAATGGAAGCAAATGTTGCAAACCAGGGCAAAATACCAATCGAAAATGTTCCACGACGCTCAGCACTAAGGCACTAAGAGACTGTTCATAGTTCCCCCAAGCAATGTAATCATGGCTCAGATAATCCAAGGTGCAATGTGCAGACACTAGAGAAAAAGAAACACTTGTTTGAAAAAGTGGAAGTCTATTTTAAAATAGTTGTAGTCTATAGCCACAAACTGTAATCCAATGGTTATTTAACAATAAACACAGAGCTTATTGAACCTATAGAACCTGAGAGCACAAAAAAACAATACTTAAGCACTACAATGATGGTGCAGCCATGAAATATTGCAAAAATACCTTAAAAAAAAGAAACTAAATAATCAATCTATTAAACGTTTGCTATGAGCCCCTATTCATATATCGTATATTAAGAAAGAGGTGCTTACTATTTGCAGTAAAATAGTTTAGAATATACAATATACAATTAAAGTCAGGTGAATCTAAAAAAACCTACAGGTTTTCCTATCCTTTTGGTAGTCCATCACTCTGGAAAGGCTTAGGTTTCTTAAGCTGCCCACCAGAGATTTTTAGCCTGTTTGCACTTATCAGCCCCCAAAACTAGAGACACAGAGTAGTGCAAAATACCCGAGTGTACATGGATATAATATCAAAAGGAAAAACTAAATCCTTCAAAGTGCAGCATGGAGTGAATTGCTCTGCAGGCTCTTATCAACACTTAGAAAATCACAGTGCTTCCTGAAATTCCAGAGCATAGATGCCATGCATGCACTACTGGTACTCTGGACAGGGTAATAGCATTTTTAATTGGTTGTCAGGGATCATGTGGGTTTATGACCCCTGCGGAAATCAAAAAGAAAAGGATTTATGTTGAATATTTAAAATGTTTTAAAATATCAAAATAGAAATATAAAAATCCTACCTGAGGTTAACAGAAAACAAATAGCCATAAAAATAGACAGCATAAACATCAAAACATATAAAACAAATACAACAAAAAAAATACATCCCTTCTATGCCAAATCTACAATCAAATCCAGTTTTCTGAAAGGATTTGAGTTCTTTTCTTTCTGATTTTCTTTCCAATTGCCAAAAACACAGTAACTATGGGTCAGACTCCCTCCACGGTGTCGGTCCGAATGGCGTCTCTTTGATAACCTCAATTTCTGCTCAAATGCCATCACTGGAGCAGTCGATGGAAAACTAGGGCAACAAAAGAGAAGCAGAAGGAGAAACATACTCAGCCAGGGCTCATAAAAAGATGGACTGGTAAGACCGCATAGCACTTTGCATAGAGAACACAGATGGCATACCTTTTCAAAAATTAAAATGAGCGTAGTAGTCCTGCTATCAGTGACTTTTTCACAGGCACTGATGCGCGTAGTGAGCCTCGACTTCCATCTAGGGATACCATGCAATTCCTCTCTCACTCAGTTAGTGAGGCAAACAAATTGAAATATTTAAAAAAATACTTGCAGTTGGTAAACACCAAGGCCCAGATATTCAGAAGGGTTGTGCATGGTGCTACAGTGTTGCACCATGCACAACCCACTGATGTGCCCCGGCACGATATTGAAATGTGGATTGTGCCTGGCACAAATCCCGATGCGCCAGAGCACATCAGTAATGTATGCGGCACAGGTAGGAGGACTTGCCCATGCATACTCTGCACATCCCAATATTCAGCCCGGAATGTGCTGAGCCCATGCATGCACAACCCCTACTTGTGCTGCACACAGGTGAGCCAAAAAAAAAAGGAACAACAGCTGGCCACCCACAGGTGAGCTGCCATATTCAGGGTGCAGCACAGCAGTTGCCACCTGTGGGTGGCCACTCGAGCTCTGGCTGCACCTGGCAGTGCCCCCCATGCCCGATCATGGGCATACATAGAAAAAGGATCCTCCAAAATCCCTGGTGGTCCAGTGGACCACTCGCAGCCTGATCGCGGGCTGAGGTTAAAATAATAGAAGTCCAATATCCCTGGTGGTCCAGTGGACTGCTTGCAGCCCGATCATGGGCTGAAGTATGTAAAAACATCATCCAATATCCCTGGTGGTCCAGCGGTATCCCCCCACCTGCCCACTGAGCCCCACTGCCCTGCACCCCAGTCAGCAGTGGGCAGCAGCACCCCACCCACCTGCCGCCCTGCTGTCTGCTGACTGGCACCGTAGGTAGGGCTGTACGCCCATTGGTCCTCAGCATGAGCCAATGGGCATGCAGCCCATACCGTATTACACAGTCAAGATATGTGAATGGATCCATTCACATATCTGACTGTGTAGTGCAGTACGAGCTGCACACCCATTGGCTCATGCTGTGGATCAATGGGCGTACAGCCCTACCTATGGTGTCAGTTGGTGGGTGGTGGGGTGGCAGGCAGGTGGGGTGCTGCCACCTGCCGCTGACAGGGGGAGTGGGAATGTGGGGCTCAGTGGGCAGGCAGGGGGATACTGCTGGACTGCCAGGGATATTGGATGATATTTTTACATACTTCAGCCCATGAATGGGCTGTGAGCAGTCTACTGGACCACCAGGGATATTGGACAATATTTTTACATACTTCAGCCCTTGATCAGGCTGCAAGCAGTCCACTGGACCACCAGGGATATAGGATGACTGTATTTTGCAACTGATGCCCGTGATCGGGCTGCAAGCATTCCACTGGACCACCAGGGATATAGGACAAATGTCATTTGCAACGTATGCCAATGATTGGGCAGTGGGGCACATTGCCGCACTGTGCAGGGGGCATCAGTCCCCTACAGCTGCAGCCTGGCAGGACGCCAGGTGCAAGTCACCAGGGATCAGCGCACCTGCATGCAAATGGGGCCATAATGACATGCACATGGCCCCATTTGTGCCTTGCATGCATTATGGCCCCATTTGCATGTGCACTTTTGAACATCACGGTTGTTGCAACTAGTGCAATGGAACTTGCACTAGCGCATCCCACTGCTCCACTCTGGCCACTTGTGCTAGTGCAGTGCCACTGCACTATGTGCACTGCAGGTGGCCTGGGTGCGATATTCAATGCTGCTGTGCCATGGTGCAGCTCCATTGAATATCACCCTGTCAATGCCCCTACGCAGCCAAGTTGCACTGCACCCAGGCTTGTGCCACAGCCTGGTGCAGTCTGAATATCCAGGCCCAAGTGTTGTGTTTACCTAAACAGGGTCCAATGAATCAAATTCTGGGGTCAGTTTGCCCCCAAATGCCCAGAAATATTAAAATTTTGTCTGCATAAGCATTTGTGCTGCACATTGCGGCAGTTGTTTTACGAAACAAGGGGAATTTGTGCTGCAAATTGTGGCACAATCCCATTGTTTTGCTAAACAAGGAAGGGTGTCTCATGAAAGAGCTTCCGCAGTTTGTGGCTAAATATGTCCATGGACAAAATTCACATATTTCTAGGTGTTTTGGGGGACAACTAACCCCAGAATCTGATTCCTTAGCCACCAATTAGGGAAACACCTGGTGATGTTTACCTAATTCAAGTATTGTTTTAGGTCTTTCTCCCTCACTAATCTCCGTTGCACCACTCTTTATCTTTCTCTCATATCTAGTGGCACCCCCACCCTCCGATTTTCATTGATATCTTTTACATTTATGTATTAATATACGCTGACACCAGGATGCCCAACCCCAGTGTTAAATATCTCTCCCCCACAGTCCCTTGTCAAAATTTTCATATATTAGAGGGCCCCAATCTCCTTGTCAGCACTGAAAGCCCCACCCCCAGATAAAGAAGAAAATCTTCCCCAACACCTTTTTTTCTAAAAAAAAAAACAGTCCTTCATAATCTCCTACATCCCCCTACCCCAATTGCGACTCTCCCACTGCTCACCCACCACCCCACCACCCCTTACCCTATACTTACCTCCGGAGGTCATTGTCTGTGGACTGGGACACATCTACACTCTTCAAAGCTCAACCGCAAACTAAGGAATCAAGGTAAGTGCCATATAATGTATTTCAATGGTGTTTTGAACTTATGTTCATAACTTTGCCATTTTTAGGAATTTATTTCACCAATTTTCTGCATGTTTTTTGGGGGGACTGTATCTCATGAACACTGCCACTATTGTTTCATTAACTGGGCTTAGAAGGTGATTTTGTGGTTGCTGCACAAAATCACCTTTCAGGACTGAAGAATTAAATTTTACCACCAGTGTTCATGAGGTGGAGTCCCAAAAAGGACATGCTGAAAATTTGGCGGACAAATTCCTAAAAATAGCCATGTTACGAGTGTTTCTTGAAATTTTTATGTGCATGCATGTAAGTATGGTAATTTTTAATATTCTGAGTCCAAATTTTCAGCATAGCCATTTCTTCACAACACCTCATGAACAATACATTTGTCATTTTTCACATTCTGCTCAAAATATGTTTTTGTACCTGTGGCACTGAATGGCATTTTGGCATGGATTTGAAAATTGTCAGCTATGGGATTATGAGGTGGGGTCGTCAGAAATCTATGTTCAAAATTTGGGATCAAAATATGAAAAATTGCCAACGTTATGACCATTTGTTGCAATTTCCACACAACCTCTTGTAACTTCAAAAATTTTAAATATTTTGACACCCGATTTTTGACATAGCCTTCTTATTACCTGACCTCATGTATGTCACAGCTGTCATTTTTCAAATTCTTCCTAAAATGTGTTTCACACCTCTGGGGCATTAAGGCTGACAACCCCAAGGCACACCCCCAATGCCTGTTGGTTTGTGGAGGGTAGGGGTGTGGTGTTAGGGTTGGAAACCCTAACACCACATTTCCCAACTTTTGATGATGGGAACCTGAACTGATGTATTAACACATTTTTTTGCAATGCATATATATTATAGGGGAGCCATCATGCTCATGTGGTTAGGGTTCAACCTTCACTTCTATGTTAAACTTGAACATTTTCACTTTAATAACATTGCAATTGTTCAGCTGATTTGCAAGAAATTTAGCATGTGTCATGTTTTGTTCTAGTCAGTTGTGTGGGTGCAGAGATACAGATTTTCACAAAATATAAAAATTAAAATTTTTTATACAATTCTTTGTCACGCTACTGCACAAACATGGTTTGGGATTTTGGTGTGACATTTTTAGGGTAGAAAGGTCCTGGGTCACAGATATGCCTTTTGAAGATTTGGTGAAAAAATATTAATCTTTTCAAAGGTTATTACATTTTAAAGTTTCCCATTATTTTCAGTGGGAAAAGTTAGATGTCCTGCTCAAAAAGGATACTTTGTCACAAATGGGGAATCCTTTTTCATGCTGCTGCCATTTTGTTTTGTTCTGATTGTGGCAAACAAAGTTAAAAAACATAAAACAATAATGTTTTCTGAAGTAACCAACACATGTGTTCTGCGGAACCCATTCTATTGGATTCTGCTGTTAGTTTTTTTTAATAAACCACCTGGAACTATGTTTTTTAAGATGTCAAAATCCTTTTTTAACAAATTGTGAAAAAAGAAATCATGAAAAAGGATCCTATTCTGAAATTTGCAAAAAAGGATTTTTCTCTGTCTGCAAATAGTGAAAAAGGAACTGTGGAAAAGGATTATTTTTTACAATTTTTTGCAGCTTGCGAAATAGTGACTGCCTAGGTGGAATATTGTTCCCTTCCACCACCATGTGCTCCCATTGCCATCCCATTGTGTACATAATAATTCCCTGGTAGTCTAATGGTCCCTCCCCCTCCCCAATGTCTGATCGCCATCCTCATTTAAAAAAAATTATTTCTCTGGTGGTCTAGTGGTACCTCCCCCCTCGCCCAATGTCCGATCTCTGTCCCAATATAAAAAAATATATTTTCATGGTAGTCTAGTGGACCCTCCCCCAATGTCTGATTACCATCCTCATAATATATTTTATTTATTTAAATTTTGATAACTGGGTAAGTCCACTGAGACCAGAGGTCTCTTTTTCAGGGGTGACCCAGAGTTAGTTACATAAAGCGATGGTTACATACAATGGACAATAGTACAGTGGTTAAAATTGTTACATACTTTGGAGTGACAGAAATAACAGTTGACAATACTGTATGGTATTTATATTTGGCATAATACATTGGAGTAACAGTAGTCACAGTTGACACATTCATAGGAATGAACGTGGAATACAAGAGTCACAGTTGAGGTCTACATAAGAAGGGGAAGGAGTGGGGGTTGATGATTACAGCCACAGAGGCTGAGTCCTGGTAGTCTCGTGGCCCCTCATCCCTCCCATGTTCACCAATTGCTGACTCCAGATAAAGTAATATATTATTCCCTGGTAGTCTAGTGGTCTCTCCCCCATCCCTGAGGTTGATTCTCATCCCATTAGTTCTTTTTAAATTTACCTGGTAGTCTAGTAGTCCCTTCTCATCCTCAATCCCCATTCCATGAAAACACAGTAACAGATCCCTGGCAGTCTAGTGGACTCCCCACACTGTTAGGTAGTCACCCACCACCCTGCTCTCCCACATCCTGACTCCTAGCCAGTGACCAGCACAGACCTCTTCTCACCACCATGGCTGGTCATCGACTGAGTTGTGAATGAGCACATATTACATACAGTACATGCTCATTCACAGCTCAGTCGGCAGACAACCATGGTGGTAAGAGGAGGGCTGTGCTGGTCACTGGCTGGGAGTTAGGATGGGGGCAGTGTGGTGGGTTACTATGTCACAGGGTGGGATGGTGAGGGGTCCACTAGACCACCAGGGATCTGTTACTGTGTTTTTATGGGACAGGAATTGGGGATGAGGATGGACCACTAGACTACCAGGGAAATTCAAAAAGAATTAACAAGACTGGAATCAACCTCAAGGAGGTGGGAGGGACCACTAGATTAAGAGGAAATAATATATTATTTTACCTGGAGTTAGCAATCAGAGAATGGGGGAGGGGTAAGGGACTGCTAGACTACCAGGGAAATGTATTTTTGTATACAGGGATGGAGATTGGACATTGGGCAGGGGAAGGGACCACAAAACTACCAGAGATGTATTTTTTACACAACAGGACAGCAATTGGAGAACAGGGGAGAGACCACTATGCTACCAGGGAATTATTTTTTACACAATGGTATGGGGATCAGGGAATTGAGAAACTAAGGTAAATGCAGTTTAATGTGTTTCAATGGGGTTTTCAACTTTGGTGCATAGTTTTGTGATTTTAAAGATTTTGACACCAAATTTTCAACATAACCTTTTAAGACCCTTCCTCATGAATAATGTTAATGTAATTTCACAAATTCTGCTTGAAAGGTGATTTCATGGTCAGTTGGTGAAATCACCTTTTGAGATGGATTTTAAAATTGTCACCATACTTGTTCATGAGGTGGGGTCATAAGAAGGGTATTTCGAAAATTTGAGGTCAAAATAATATATGTTAAAATGACAAAGTTATGTGCATTTGTTGACATTTCACTACACTCAGTCCTGCCTTTCAGAATTTTTTATATTTTCACCACAAATTTTCAACTGAGCCATTTCTGTACATCACCTCATGAAAGTGACCTTCAAATCCTGGCCAAAATATGTTTTCTCACATGTAGCATGGACTGATGTTGTGGTGGTGTGGAATGACATTTTGGTGGGGCTTTAAACCTTCTTAGCCCAGCATTCATGAGGTGGGGTAATATTAAAGCTAAAGCTATGCTGACGATCAGGTTGCTGTTTTGGTTGAAATGCTTCCCCAACAAAATACATGTATACATGTATGGAGGGATGGGAATGCAGGGCATGGAGGGCACTGCACTCCCACAGCCAAATGAGAATGCAATTATAGTACCTCAAACAGTAAGGAAATGTGTTGCAAACAAAAATTTTTAATGCATCAGTAAGGGTTCTACCAACAAGCATTGTGAAATATGGTGTAAGGGTTTCCAGGAGTAAGGCAGGAACTAGTAACACTGGACACAATGGAAATGCTGAAAAAGAAAATTCTGGCAGTCAAATCCAAAAGTGGGGTGTATAGTCATGAGTTTCAACCATGTATAATGCTGGTGCACCCCCACTTGGAGTACTACATACAGTACTGGAGACCACACCTCAAAAGGGACATAGACAGACTCAAGAAGGTGCAGAGGAGGGCCATGAAAATGATTCAGGTACTGCACCATATGGCATACCATGACAGTCTGTGGGAACTCAACATGTACTCCCTGGAAAAGAGGAGGGAGAGGGGTGACATGATTGAGACTTTTAAATATATGAGGGGTATAAATAAGGTTAACGTTCAGGAGCTTTTCCAATTGAAAGAGAGCAGGAGAATGAGAGGGCATGACATGAGGCTGAAGGGAGGGAGGATCAGGAGTAATACAAGGAAGTTCTTCTTTACAGAGAGAGTGGTGGACCCATGGAATAGCTTACCCATGGAGATAGTGGGGGCCAAAATGGTAAGCAAGTTCAAGAACGCATTTGCTATACATAAAGGTAGCATACAGAAAGGCAAAGGAGTGGAGGGGCAATAGCACCAGATAGGTTCCTGGGCAGACTAGATGGACCTTGCAGTCCCCTTCTACCATCACATTCTATGTTTCTATGTTGACATCTAACTGCTAGCTGGTCTCTGATGAGGTCTAAATGAGCAGGCTGAATATATAGTACTAGCAATTGAAAGCTACATTCTGTAGCTGAGGGGGAAAAACAAACCAACTAGTTGGTAACTCTGCAATAAAATCAAAGGAACTGGTTGCTATGTGGCTGCACAATAAGATAAATGTGAATTATACTGTAATTTGTGGATATATGTGCCCAAATATCTTGAACTTTCAAATTGGCTTCTTTGCACTTGTATTGAAAGTAAACATTTTGTATCCTATATCTTGTTAAAAATCCACAATTAATTGATAGGTGAACAGAAAGTGACCAAAGTGCACACTATGTGTACTTTTAGAATTTTGAAAGTACACATTTTAGTACTGAAATTGACATTTTGTTTTTGCATATCCATATTGTCTGCAGTCTTATTACCATAAAGCCTGATCTCACTAGATTTGAAAAGCTAAGCAGAGTCAGACCTGGTCTATGGTCAGATGGGAAACCTCCAGTGAGCACCAGATACTGCAGAAAGATGTGCTTGTAGTTCAGCTGAGTGCACTTTTCCCATTGTCATCAGGGTGCACTCTGTAGCACTCAGAAAAAGTTTGATGATGAGCAACAATTTTCTCCATCAGATATATTAAGGTTGGGGAAGCATAAAATGATCCACAGTCCCTGAGACCCAAGATACCAGTACTGTAGGTTTACAGTCCAAAAATAGAGAATTCTCTCAGAAAGACAGTGAGTACTTAGTGAAGGGCTGGTATATCAAAATCCAAAACCCACATGAAAATTATCTAGATCACATTGCACCAGAAACAATGTTTTCTACATAACTGAGGTGTAGGATAGCCAATAAACCGTGACAGTGAAGCTAGAGATGTTTATTCTTGTATCCTTCACTGCAGATGTGTAAAAATAACTAAATTACAGAACCTCCCCATATCATAGCTTGTATAATAACCAGTTTTAGAACACTACATTATTAAATGGATATCAGGGGCATGATTTTCAAGGACAAAGGTTTGGCACAAGGAGCCAGTGCCAAAGGGCTTCAATGCAAGTGGCACCTTGTGCCAAAGTTTGCGGCAATTCTGATTTTTGATCATGGGCTGTGCCAAAATCAGGATGCCATGTACTGAAGCAGTCCTGTTCTACCCTTGCAACATTAGTGCCCTTGCACCCAGTCACAAGAGGGCATGTACCATGGCGGGGCAGCACCATCCCCTGGTTCGACATTCCAGAAGCTCCATCCTGGTCACAGGTGGGGACTCATGTTAGACCCACCAGGAAGTGGTCTAAGGACCCTGTGTCACTGTCTGGCAGAGTAGCAATGAGAGGGGACCTGGAAGTTGGAACTGAGGGTCACTGGAGCCCTGGTGGTGCCATGGGGCAAGGGGTGCATGGCAGTAGTGAGAGAGATGTCTGGAGGCAGTTGGTAGAGGCTCCCTGTGACTTGGCACACAGCCAATTGGGCTGGGTTGGGGGGCATGACTAGATCATCGTGACCCAGACCCCACGTGACTTCAGCCCTGGCACCTGCCACTCAGAACCCACAGTCACTTAAGGCAGTGGGTGGCAGTGGGTGCAGGTTGCAGGCTGCATTTGGTGGATGGAGACATGCCCCGGCACCATAACATTCCACAGGTACATAGCTCCCCTGTCTGGTGGCTGATGGATGGCAGATTACAATCCCAGGGACTGTAGGTCCTGTTAGGCAGGTGTCCTGGCTGCTGTCATCAGGAGTCCAGGTCATGATGATCAGGCCATGTCCCCCCAATCTGGCCCAGTTGACTGTGTGCCACATTGCAGGGCACCTCTGCCAGATGCCTCCACACATCCTTCCCACTGCTGCCATGCCCCTCATCCCCCATTGCACCACCAAGGCTCCAAAGGTTCCCAGTCCCCAGCTCCCAGGCATAGTGATCCCCACAGTCTCTGTGGGATTCTAGGGTTGTGCCATGTGCGGAGGAGTGCCAAATCCCTCTGTCAAATTCTGCAGGTGTGCCACATATTTGGTACAGCCCTGCAGCTTTGACAACTCTTGGGTCTTTGGTGCAGGGACCCCCAATTTTTACAATATAAGGCACGGGGTTCCTGACACATCCAGAATTTGTCACAGCTATAGATTGCTGTGAACCTTCTAAGGGCTCTTCAAAAATTGAGTCCCAGATCTTTGTTTAGTGGTTTAGTAAAATGTTTTATAAGGAGTAACTTGCAAAGTAATAATTTGATCATGTTACACTTGCCAAATTCTCACAGCAAGCAAGGTCCCAACTCCCAATCAAAGTCTAAACTTTAATGAAAAAAGACAAACTCGATCTTGACCCAGTCCTTCCCCCCTTCTGTGTCAGTAACAGAGATATCAATGAAACCTACAGTGTAACAAATGGTTTTGATTTAATTGTTTTCCATCAATTATAGCACTAACAGCAGTAAATCCAATGCTAACAACAGGAAAATTGATTTTTGAAATCTGCCGAGTGTGCTGACTGTGCTATGAAAGCCTTATTGGTTTGTCAGCACACAAGCCAGGTTTCATTTCTGTCAGATGTGAGAATCAAGAGCAGTGGTTAGACATAAACAGCTGAAAGCACTGTTAAACACAGCTCTTGTACAGATAACAGTGTTTTAAGAATCACAAATGTCTTCCTAGTGTTTGGCTACTCATACGCTGTCATGCACTGTCATTATGCTGTAAAGAGGTGTGTATGACAGAGTTTGTTAGGTACTGAAATCATTGTATAATTAGGGTTCACCAGTTTTATATTGATAGCAGTGTATTGTCATCGCTACAGTATTACTTTCAAAAAAGAGGCCAGTTTATTTATTCATGGCTCAATATTTCCAAGCATCATTGCCCAGTAGAAATGAGGTGTTTTAAATTGTCCAGTAAAAGTTATTTTCTAATAGCAGCACTCCACCACAATGATATTTCAACAGGGAACACCACCACAGTGACAAATCTCACCGTATCGAGACTGGTCACTGTGGTGGTCTGCTGTCTGCTGATGCAGCAATTCCCAGTGTTGCACCCCCACCCCAAACCAACTCCGACTGGAGTTGGTTATTTAGAGATGGTGTGTGTGGGGGGTGCAGCACCCCACATGGGCAGTGTGGGGGCGAAGCCACAAACAAAAAATACTTCTTCCAGACAGGAACACTGCCAACAGTCAACATTGTTCTCATTGATATCGGGAGTTTAGTCAACGCCGTTGTCATTGTAGTGACGTGGAACATTTTCTAACCAATCCATATACAGTAAATATAGTAGAGCATTTAAAGAGAAACATTCATGCAGAGCCTCCAGCATTGTTTGAAACCAAGGAACAGATCTATAAGGCTCTGCCTGAAGTTTAGAGAGGCAGCAGGTTACCACACCATGCCCCCCCATGCAATTAAAACAACACATGTCCATGAATCCTTAGCATGCTCAGAACTTTCGTTGTGCCATGCTGCTGCTTTTTCCTGTCTCACTTTCCCTCCTTCCTCATGGCCGCACAGCTTTCCTTTGGAAGCCCCCCTCTCTTCTGGCTCCTGTTCTTGGGTGGGATCCTCCCTTCAACACAGGCGGTATAGAAATGCAGCCCTCTGGACACTCCGAGCCACCACCAACAAACTCCAGCAATACATTGCTGACTGTCTCCCACAAAGCCTGATTGGGAATTATGCCTTGAGAAGTCACTTGCTGGTTTCCCTGAAAGTATCTAGGGTCAGTACCCACTTTGGAAGAGCAGCCATAAGCTTTGTCCTGCTCATGCTTTGGAATAGGATACAGAAATCGCTGAGACTTAGCTCCCCTGTTAGTCTTGCTATGTTCAAGACCCTGTATGCCAAAACATTTGTGGAGCTCTGTAACTGTTTCCACCATTCCTAGTTGTCCAGCTGATGTTTCTGCTCAATCTAAGTCCTTCCCGTTCAAACTAAGTGTTCCCTTACCAAGATTACTCTCCCTTCCCTCAGTCCATTCCAGTCCCACCGGTTCTACTGGTTCACCTCCGTCCATTTCAGTCCCACTGGTACTACATACTCACTGCAACACACCCTCCATCGCCCACTCTTATGCCCTGATACCACCTGCTTAGTATCCCAGAATTTCTCTGCCAGCATCCCTGCTTCCTACGAGTGCACTTTTCCATATCCCAAGGACTCCTTTACTGGCTATGAACACGTTATTGATGGATAGGATTAAAAAGGCATCTCTGTATATATTATTTACCTTTATTTCTACACTGTATATATTTTGTTGTATACATCTTGCTACTGTTGTTTTGTATATATTTTACTTGTACTCTGTTCTGTAGCCTTGTCCTTGCAAACTGCAGGTCCACCTTGTAAATGAGCTTGCTCAATGATGATCACCTGGGTAAATAAAGATTTTGATTGATTGATTGAGTGATCCTGTTCCCTACTGATCCATCTTGATCTCTTTTACCTCTTGACATCCCTTCCACTCCTTCTTCTGACTCCTTTATGGATGACCGCTCACCCACTATAGTCTGCCTCACTCATGGCTGTTGGACTTGGCACGTTGATGGTTTGGGGGGCTCCCAGGTCAGCACTTTCTATATGCTTCCGCTCTGCCCAGGGCTTCTTATGGCTGCCACCAGACAGGTTTCTACTTGGTTATAGTTCCTGAGCTGTGCTTGTCTCTTTTGCCATGCACCTTGTGAGGAGGAAGTACATTAAGGGCTGCTAGATTCTATTGCAGTTGGCTTGCCTTCTTGCTTCACAACAAGAAGAGAATCCCAATGGGTTGTAAAAACCTGCCCTATGCTACCCCTTCTGTTCCTTGGCAAGAAAAATCTTTCAGTTGTCTAGCTATTCAACCTTCCTGTTGGGAGTGATAAGATGTCCATGCTGCTGCTCCGCACCTGAGCTCTGTTTCTGGACTCCGTTTTCGAGCTCAGTTTCTATGGAGTTTCTTTTACTCTGCTAAACTAGTATTTTAACATGTAATAACCTGTAAGTCGGGGGCTCATTTGGAAAAATAATTGGTGCTTTTGAACTTTTAGCCCTGATTTGGGTATTTCTTGCCAGACTGAAGACTCTGGCAATGTGAACTTTTAAAAAAATGTGTGAACAGCCCAAGAAGTTCAGTGCCTCTTTATTTAAATGAAAGTTTCACCTTCAGAGTATTTTTGGAGCCTTGCAAACTTGGTAGCAGAAGCTGTTACACTTGTTGGGGCTGGACAACTGGAGAACTGGAGAGTTTGATTCTATATCTGATTGGGAATGTGCTCAGAGTTATGAACGTTTTTGTTCCTCCATTTCCCAGTGCTGATTGTCAGGCTGGGCTGGGCCACTTTAGACATTGTTCTCTATACTGCTGAGTGTCAAATGTTGAGAGGGTTGAAGAGTGGTGGGTATGGAAAATCCGATACTGCACTGTATGTTGCTGATAAGCATTTTGTGCTTTATCTAAAGGTATGTCATTAGTTTCTAGGGGCAGTGGTGGGGGTCCCAGTATACTGATTCAAATTATATTTGCTGCACTCAGTGGAGCATCTCTTTCTCCTCTATTTTACAGGTGCTATCTGCAGACATATGAAGGATGAAAAACCATAGTAACAAAAAATTTGAACAGAGAAACTGAGAAATTATAAGAAACACTTTTGGGAGATTTGGACTCCCTGATCCCCAACCAAAGTGCCGGGATACAATTCTTGCATGTTAATTGTGTTGTTTTTTTTCCCTTTACTAATTTTCAGAGACACTCTTGCAGCAATGATGGAGTTTTCTCTGGGGTAATACCCTTAAAAAGGTACATCTCTCTACATTTTAGTTAGTCACTATATATCCAGCCTTTACTATGGAGTCTGCATTTTCAATGTAAGCATTAACATTTTCCAGAGTTTTCACAGCTAGGTTCTTTTAGGCTGGAGCTATGTTGAAGTGGCTATCTTTTCTTTTGTACATAATATGGCTGTGATTTGTTTCATGGCTATGTACTCTGTCACAAAATATATGGCGATCATTGTGCGGTTAAGGACACCGGTGTTATAAGGTGCTGAAAACTGAGACATTTGCTGCTATATGAGGGAACATTCATTTACTCATTGTTTTGCTATTGTGTATTGCTATTTTTGAAATGCTCGCTTAATTCTGTATCTCATGGAATTTGCAAAGACTTTGAAGCTCATTTTAGACAGAACTTAATGAATAATCTTAATGAACTGAGCTGGACTCAATCCAATAAATATTTTAAAGGTTGAAGTAATGGTCTTCTTTTGTAAATTATAGTTGCTATCTGTTATTGCCAAAATCCAAGAATCCCTCATGCTATCAAAGCTGTCCCCTTTTCTCTCTACAAACAGCTCCCTCTCCCCTTATCAATCAGGATTCAGAAAATCTCATTCCACAACCACTGCCTTACTACGAGTCACCGACTCCATATTCTCCGCCATGGACGCAGGGCACACAACTACTGCCATTTTTATTGACCTAGCCAAAGCCTTTGATTCAGTCTCCCACCCTCTACTGTTAGGCAAATTGTGCTCCTTCGGCCTCGCAAATCAGGCCATAAACTGGTTCCATTCCTACCTCCAAAACAGGATGCAGCAAGTACAAATCAGGGACACCCTCTCTAACCCTCAACCCATCCTCGTGGGCGTCCCCCAAGGCTCCATCCTTGGCCCTATCCTTTTCTCCCTTTTTATAAATGGCCTCACCTCAGCCAGTCTCACCTCCAGCATGCACTTATACACTGATGACACCATAATCTATGCCTCAGGCCCCTCCCATGGCAGCATTCACCCAAACCTCCAAAGTGATTTCAACCGAGTACAAGCCTGGTTCCAGAAAAATCAGCTAAAACTAAATGCAAAAAAAAACTGTCTCCATGGTTTTCGGCACAAGACAAAAACTCGCCTCTCTGCCTACCCCCGATCTACACCCCTGTAAGAAATACCCTCAAACTGTACCCACGCTAGTACCTGGGAGTCTAGCTGACTCAAACCCAAATTTCTCCACCCACGTCAAGCCACCTGCACCAAACTCCGCCCAAACTTGCCATCCTCTACCGCCACAAAGCCTGCCTCCCCCTCCCTACTCAGAGTGAACTCATACGAAAAACCATCCTACCGGTACTGGACTACACGGACATCATTTATGGCACAGCCCCTTCCTCCTCCCTTGCTAAACTTGATGTCCTGCTAAACTCCTTCACCCGCTTCACCACTGCCTCCCCCCCACTCACTCATCACTGCCAACTACTCTCAACTCTATCACTGATGCCACTCTCACATGGGCAGAAAACCCATAGCGCCTCACTCATAGTGAAATATTGGCTCGGCTCCTTTCCCCTCTACCTCTCCTCCCGCCTCTCTCAAGCTAACCCCTCTGGCTACTCACTTCGCCACAGACATGCTCGTACCTTCCACCTCTCACGTCCCCTCTCAGCCTCCGGGCAAGCTGCCTTTTTCTACCAGCTCCTACTCCTATGGAACAACCTCCTTCCCAACCTCCACCTGGCCCCTCCCTCATCCGTCTCTTCAAACAGCTTCTCAGGCTCCTCCCTCCCACTCCTGACTCAGCTGTGCACCAATCCCCCTACCTGGACCTAGTGTAACCCCAAGTTTTTGAGAAGTCCACTGCAGTAAATAAATGAATTTATACTCATATCTGAAAGTCTAGGGAATTTTATGGTCTAGAGATGAAATATATAAATTTGTTTTTTCCACTCTGATGCTCTTCAAAAGTGTAACCGTACCACCAATCTCCATGTAATTTACAATACTGTACCATTTTTCTTATGCTAATTGTTATTATTTCTGTATATCTATATTTTTCTATATCTATGTCTCCCTGTTGTACTATGCACCCGGGTCACAACTGGAAACGAGCCTCGGCTCAGCGTGCCTTTCCCAGTCAACAATTGTAAATAAATAAATAAATAAATATATGTTCTAAATCTGTCCTATTGAACTAATGTGATATAATATTTTGTTTTAAGATAGGTAACAAATTTTAGTGGCTACCGTAGCACGTTTTTTAGTGGGTGAGGCAATGAAATCAACAAAAAGTTTGAGAGGCCCAGTAGTGGCAGTGGGCTTTACAATAGTGTAGGCAAACTATGGTTATATTGTAGTAATGCAGGCACATTTTGGGTCCATTTAAACTGTTTCCTTTCACCACAGGTGCAGGTATAATAGACACAGGCTGAGCCAGTGGGAGGCAGCAGGGATAAGGTGGGAACTATGTGACTGGAAGCTTGGGAAAATTTTTTTGTGTTTGAAACGGCCTATTGAAGGATAAATACATATCTGTACATTAAGACCCACTATAATGATGGCAGAAAGGGCCGTTTCTCTTGATTTTTAAATGCTTATCCCTTTTGTGTCCCATCCAAAAAGGTGGCCTTGTTAAATTGCAATGGTCTTCCCTATTTGGCCTTAAAACCAAAGTTCTGCCAGAAAAGCTTTTATGTCAAATTAATCTATCCTGTAGCCATGCACGTCCTCTGATGACAGCATACTGGGACTTAATCTGCTCCTCTGGGGATGTGATCAGGCTGCACGGGAACTATTTTTGAATCTGTACTCTCTGCTTTAGTACTCTGGCCTCTTTCAATATTTATTGGAATAACATCTGCTGTGAAATTTTAGATCTGAATTCCTATGCTCTTATGTTAATTGCCCTGGCAAATTATTTATACTGCATTACTTATTCTTGGTGTCCCAACTTTATACGGTATATCTGTATTGAATGTTTTAGTCTTTTGGAACATTGTAACGGCATTTACTGAACAATAAACTTGAAAATTGAAACCTTCACGTTCTTACTGCATACCTCACTGCTCTGAATCTAGTAAGATTTAGTGCCTTAGCCAAATCAGACATGCAGTACATATTACAGTTCTCAGTCTCATTTTCCACAGTACCAGACTCAAATAGCTTCCTTTTCCATTGTTGGTGTGTGTTCATCATGTGTTGTTTTGTCTTATTTTGTCTCAGCCACTGCTCAGTCATACTATGTTCAGTCACTCAGTCTAGCCTGCCTTGTTTTTTCCTTAATCTCTCAGTGGCTGTCTGGCTTCACCATTGTCCTCCTACTGCAATTCTGCTCCTATTGGCTATGGAAGCATTCCTTTAAGGACCACCTATGGCTTCCAGGGCTCCCTGTCCTTAAGGCTGATGATTTTTCTCTGCTCATATGAAGTTTGCATCTTGAGGGTTGATCTCTTGTTTTGGGCATGGTCTTTCTCATTATGCCTTTCAGGTGAGAATTTCCTACATTCCAGTGGAAACTTTGGCCATGCAGATTGACTCTGTGGCACTTCTTGATGTAGCATTTCAGACTTCAGCAACCAGAGGATAGGGCCTCTACATCATCTGGGGCTTCTCTACCTATATAGATAATTTCAGCAGCATCTTTCATGGCTATTCCTCCCAACGGCCACATAAGATTCATCTGATCTCCTCCTACTTCCCTTCACTTGGCCCTCAAGTGTGAAGATCATATAACCTTCAAAACTCTCTGCTCCTCAAGGGTTCAACTCTATGCATTACTCTCAATGGTTTGGCTTCCTCCTTATGCCTCCCTCAGTTGGAGGCCAGGTGAGTACCTGTCAGCAGTCATGGTTATCCTAATTCCCACCTTGGTGGGTGGGCCTCATTTGTGGGGAATCTCTTGTAGCTGCAGAGATCAGCTTGTGGCACCCTCATGACATTTCCAATTGAGGGGCAGAGTGAGAGCCCTTCCTCCAAACTCTTCTTCTGTATTGGGTTTCTAAATTGCAGTAATTGCACCATCACTAATTCTGTCCCTAGCCTGGAAATAAGGCAACCAATGTATTGGATTCCCAAAGTTTTCCTTCATTTTAATTTTTTTGCTTCTCCATGCTGAAGGTCATAAAAGTTAGGTAGTCTTTGCAGGAATCGGAGGTGGTTGATGGCTATTCTGGGTTTGGATCTCAGTCTGGCTACATCTCTCTTCCTGGGGAAAAATTGTGCATGCCTGTCTTCTGTTCTGCTTTTGGCACTTCTTTCCTAGGGCACCCTTGGTCCTGGGACCCCATCTCTGAGACACCTCCAGGGGCTGAAACCCTTTGTCAGGGTTCCATGTCCTTGTGACACCCCTGACAGGGAGGTAGTCTCTGTAGGAGTGAGAAAGAGAACATAAGCCAAAGTTCAGTTGCACAAGCACTACATACTACTCAGTCTCAGTCAATACAAACTTACTCAAGAAGCTGATGACTCCTTGAATTGTAAGGCTTTGCCTGTAGTTTGGAGGGGCACCAGATGGCCATTCTATGCCTCCTCCATTTGGTTACAACTGTGCATGTCCAAGGATCCTTTCAAAACTCTGAATTTTTGCTGCTGCTTTTCTTCCCACCGGTGGCACCTCTTTCTCTTCTTGGGGTTGTGCCTTTGATCCTCAGACCCCCATCCCTGTGGCATTTCGAGTGGTTGCAATCCTTTTTCAGGTTTCTGCATCATTGTGACACCCCGACAGGGTGGTAGTCCATGCAGCAGGGACAGAGAGAACATAAGCTTATGTTCACAGGTGCACAAGCAAGATATGCAACTCAGTCTCAATCAGTCCCAACCTACTTTAGAGCCTGGTGACCTTTGAACTTTTAAATAAGGTGTTGAGTTTACTTGTAACTAGCAGCCGTCCAGAGACATTTATGACTAAGTCTGTCCTGTAGCAATACTTCATGGCCACCATTAATTTGCACTATGTGATGTTACACAGGGCAAATCTATACCTAACTGCAATTAATCAGTAGTAATGGAGATCTATGGACCCACTTACACTAGGCACTGGGGTCCCTATAAAGTGCACTGTGTTCATTTATCCTCATTTATGCTGTGCACTGCAATCCCCATGTAATGTTTACATCCCCCTCTCAACACTAAATAGCATAATTCTGCTCTTTGCTGTCACATACCCCTCTCCCTACTCAACAATGTACATTCTGTTGTCTGCTGTCAGATATAATATTTTTTTTGTTAGTTACAACATTAGCATGTAGGGTATGGTGGTTGTGAAGGATTTTTATCAATTTTATGAGTTGTGGGTCTTTACATCCACATCTCCCTTCCATGGATTTTATTTTATTGAAAAAAGGAGTGAGGCAAAGCTTCCCAAGTCAAAACATTGATAAAAACATCATGACTACTATGCCCAAACCCTAAATGTTATGTTGTCATTAGATATATGGCCCAGATATTCAAACTGCGCCAGGCTGTGGTGCAAGCTTGGGTGCAGCTCAACTTGGCTGTGCAGGGGTGTGGACTGGGCAATATTCAGTGGAGCTGTGCCATGGCTCAGCAGCATTGACTATCACACCCTGGCCACCCCAGTGTGCATGGTGCAGTGGCACTGCACCAGCCATGAAATGTAGTAATTTGTGGGAGATACCTTCAAACAGGATTCCATTAGCAGTGCTGATGGACCGCAATATTCAAAAGTTGACATGCAAATGGGGCCACAATGTATGCAAGGCACACAGGGGACCATTTGCATGTCATTATGGCCCCATTTGCATGCAGATGCGCCGATCTCCGATGACTTGTGCCTGGCACCCTGCCAGGCAGCAGCTGTTGGGACTGAAACCCCCTGCAGCCTGAATGATTCATTCACATATCTGGAATGTGTAGTACGGTATGGGCTGCATGCCTATTGGCTCATGCTATGAACCAATGGTGTGCAGCCCTACCAATGGTGTCTGTTGCTGGGCGGCAGGGTGGCAGGTGGGTGGGGTGCTGCCACCTGCCAGCTGACCAGGGGGAGCAGGGCGGTGGGGCTCAGTGGGCAGGTTGGGAGGGGGGTACCCCAAGACCACCAGGGATATTGAAGGGGATCTTTTTTTAAACAAATGCCCACAATCGGGCAGATAGCTGGTCCACTGGACCACCAGGGATATTGAAGGGGATCTTTTTTTAAGCAAATGTCCATGATTGGGCAGATAGCTGGTCCACTGGACCACCAGGAATATTGGATGAAGTATTCTATTTTTTTACAAATGCCCATGATCAGGCAGATAGCGGTCCACTGGACCACCAGGGATCTTGGACGAAGTATTCTATTTTTTTACAAATGCCCATGATTGGGCATGGGGGAGTGCCACCAGATTCAGCCGGAACTTGGGTGGCCACCCTCAGGTGGCAGCTGTCATGTTGTGCCCTGCAATGAGGCAGCTCACCTGTGGGTGGCCATCTGTTGTTCCTTTTTTTTGGTGCAACTTTGTGCTGGTGCAGGTAGGGGTTGTGCATGCATGGCTCTGCAAATTCTGGGCTGAATATCGGGCTGTGCAGAGTATACATAGGCACAACCCCCCACCTGTGTCTGCATACATTACTGATGCACTCCGGTGCATCAGGATTTAATACACACTTTTCCCTTTGAATATCATGCCAGGAGCAAGATTAGTGGGTTTCCACATTGTGCAACACTGTTGCGCCATGTGCAACCCTTTGAATACCTGAGCCCTATATATATATATATATATATATATATATATATATATATACACATAATTATTTTCTGCTTTTCTGGAATATGCCCATGCAGAGTTTGGTACATATTTCAATGAGTGATAGTGAGTCATAAGCATTTCAGTTGATCATTCTTCTGACAATGTGTGTGTGCTGCTTGAAAAAGGATTCTCCTAAGATTTCATTTTCTTCAGATCCCGCCTACTTGGAATATCCTAAATACAGGAAATGCAGCTCGAGCAGTAGTTAATTTCCAGTGTATGCTTAGTAGTGTCACCGGTTCTTTAAGTTGATCAGAAATGTTCAAATTCAGGCACGGTATTAGGGAAACAAGGAAGATCTATTTACTGCCTTTTTTTTTTTCAAAATTGTTCCATGTTTGCAAACTCTCACACAATTTCATAAACTGAGCACAGTATACAGTGCCATCTGGCTTTTTGCACAAAAAGAAAAAAAGATGCACATTTTTACAGATTAAGGGTTCTCAAATGTGCTCTTTCTATGGCATGCAACATATTCATAAGAAAACTAGTACAGTGTTACTAAGTAGCCCTTTTTATGGCTGCATGGGTGGAGCCATGCAGACATATTGTATTTATGCCCAGGACCACCTTGAAAATGAGCTTGCTCAATGGTGTTTATGCCTGGTTAAATAAAGTGATTGATTGATTGATATTGCTACCATCAGAAAAAGGGGTTTGAATTCTTAATTCAGCACAGCTTTCCTTGTTACAAGAGAGTGGGATGGAATCAAAGCTGTATTCACTAAGCATTGTTTCCTCCCCCCTCCCCTGCTTCCCCCAGCTGTGTTTTTAGGAGGGAGTGGAATACCTCCGTGTCCTCCCATCTGCAGTACTGGTAGCTCAGGTTTCACAGTTTATTAGAAGCTCTCTGTGGCAAGGTAATTCAATTACAGATGCCGTTGTTTGTTTACTGTCTTTCTTTTCCAAAAAAAGTTCAGCATTATTTCAGCAAAGTCAACCATTAACAAAAATAAAAGCAACAATAACAATGTGTACATCAGTTGCTTCAGCACACCAGATCATTACAACTCCTAAATAGTGTGATTATCTGATCAGTTAAGGAACAACACACACACATATATCCTTCCCTCTTTCCCTCCCTCTCTCTCTCTCACATACATATGGGGATTAAATAACTTAAGTAATAACATTTCATTAGAACATTGGCTTTTTTATTTCCTGGCACCTGATTGGCTGGTACACCTGTCACGGGGGTACATTAACTTTCAATAGATGCCCAGGAAATAAAGAGTGCCAGCCCAAGTACCCTTTCATCCACACATGAATCCTTGTATGCACCCTGCTTAATGATTGGCACAAACCACTAAACTAAATTTGAAATCACCACCATTTTTCCCCAACACTCTGTACTTCAGTGTCAGCTGTCAAAAAACCCCATATACAATCCTTTGTTTGCCAAATTTAGGGCTACTTTTTTATATTTTTTTAGTTATAGTGCTGTCATCTACCTCCATGCCCCATGACTTTCTATATATGTGATACAGCGCACCGTGCTTGTCTTGCTCCTCCAGCAGTCTGCAAGTTTCTTTGCCAATGGCTTTTTGCTCTCTCTAATTGCAACCAAGCAAAATGGCAAAGCAAAGAGACCCTCTTTCCCTCAGAAGAGGCCACTGCCCACTCACTTCCAGAAACACAAACACTTTAACCCTGTCCCCAGCATCCTGCCTGGTATCCTGCAAGATACCACTGGTGTTTCCTAGCAGGACTACTGTTGCCTAGCTAGAGCTATTTCCACATTCTGCTGCACTGTCTCCTCATAATAGAAAAAAAGTGGTACACTTTGACTGTTTTATTTTAAAATAAATTTCTAACACGGTCACGCTCCATAACAACAGAGGGATTTTAAAACAAACTGCAGGCTCCTGCCACATCTTAAAGACTTGAAAGGTACCTGTCATTCTCCTGTTCTACCAGATTGCTGATAAAAACTCTTCTGCACCTCTCCTCCTCCCCAATATAAAAAAAGAAATGACAAAAGGCAGGTCTGCAAATGAAACTGTTCTGGGGGGGGTTCGACTGTAGAAACAAAAACTATACTGTAGGGGCCCCAAAAGCATTCCACCAGTTATCTGTTAATTTCCTTAGCTACAGCATCTCCATTAGAACTAAAGTTCTCTGTTTCAGTACAGGCGGAGGAACTATTTAATTATAAAACTTAATGTCAATTAATTATTTTATTAATATTTTTTCTCTGCCATTTCTTTTTACTGTGCCCATTTTCTAAGTGCAATAATACCCTCTAGGGTGGGTGGTATGGGCAATACTGGACCTTCCGGGGACTATAAGGCCCTCCGCCTGCAGTGTCAGGCCTCATTACACACCTGGGTTCTCCGGTATTGCCCAATACCACCCACCCTGTTGGATATTATTGCATGCATATACCACCTCTCAGACACAGAACCAAAGAAAGGTTACTGATTATGCACTACAGGAGTGCAGTCCAGGTTATTGGTGCTATTCGATATTAACATAGTCACTGATACTAAAATCTCATTTCTGCATTTAACCATTTTTTAGTTATCTATGGCATTTTTATTTCATTTTATTTTTATTTTATATAAAACACCACTGACTGACAAGTTTATTCCATATTACTCTCCCATACAATATAATATATATATATATATATATATATATATAAAATACACTATAATAGTCAAAGATCTGTATAAGGAGCCAAATTTGTCTCATTCACTTCTCCACAGTTTGCCATAATCTCCCCCTACTGAATTGTAAATCATTAAAGCATTTCTCCAACAGGAGTAAAAACAGCAGAGCAGAGCCTGTACAAAGTCAGCAATAAAGTGCATAAACTAGAAAAGCCTTGGCAAAAAGAAAATTACCCCAAAACAGGACTGACCTTAATATGATGTTATCAATCAAACTTGCTTAAGGGCATATACAACAGATTAATCTTTCAGAAAAGGGGGCAATCGGGAGGCCAGTTTATCTTTAACTCCTGCACGTATGTATTTGCAACAATTTACTTATGCTGTAGACATGTTTAAAGACAGACCGAATCACTACATTATGCTTAATAAAAAAAGAAGACAACAGATAATTTAACCATGCACTCAGTGGGTTTTAGCACAGAGAGCTACAGAGTTGTGTATTTCAGTGGCTTATAGCATGGTAAGAAATTATGCTAATTCAGTATACACATTTTGTTTAACCATTTTGTAATATGCTACCCATGTGCTTTGACATTTTAAATTTTAATCCAGTCACCCTTTTTTCTATGTTTTATATATCAGCAGTTACTTTGATGCCAATAGGAGGCAAGCCTAGCTTTAATCAGCTGTAAACAGAGTGTATTTTATGAAAAAACTTCACCTTAAAAATTCAGTTTTTTCCACATTGAGTCCATGTTAAGAAGGAGTATTCATGTTTGATTTGGATAAAAATTAAAATAAAATACCAGTTAGGCATTGTTTTGTCTTTAACGTTACCACTGTAACTTGCAGCAAGGCTAAAATATCATGTATTTCGCAATGTTTTACTAAATATTAATATTAGAGTACTTTCAAATCAGGTCAGAGTTTTTTCTTAATAACACAGTATTTATTCAACAAAACAAAGAATAATAAATGTAATATAAAAAACAGTTTTTTTCAAGCACCTGTGAGGAAAGCTTCACTGTGGCATTTCCCAATATGGCCTGGTGGAACATGCACTGTGTCTGCAGGCATGGCATCTCTCTAGATGAATCGCAAGTACTGTTAAATGTTATACCAAATAATACATTGTATGGAACAGAAGTTTGGTTAAAACTTGCTTTAAGGTATATCTAAATCTGTAAGGCAAACTCAGGAAATTGCATATTCTCATTTTGCTGAAAAATGACAAGCAAGAAAAACCCAAGCGGCTAAAACAGCAGACCAACATCTTCTGTCAAAATTATCACCAAGTTTACCAGACCTACATGTGCTCCATGAAGAGCCACTATGACCACTTCCAGAGATTCAAAAAAAAAGAAGAAAAAAGACTACCATCAGGTAACATTTAAACTCTCTTCCAAATACCATTAAAAGAATCAACTGATCAAAGGGGTTCAAACCCAAAGATGGAGAACAGTGTAAAGCAGGCTGCTTACATGGAAAAGTGAGGAGAAAGAAATAAATGAATTAACTGGAGAAAAAGTAGAAATAAATAAAGCAAAATGCATAAAAAAGACCTCAAAACACCTAAAGAAATGAATCTGGAAGATAAAACAGTAAGGCATCAGGAAGGTAACCTAAAAGTAAAAAAAAAAAACAGACTGGAAGGAAGACATAATGAAGATACAGAGGCTGCAATCAGTGTAGACTCTGAAATTGAACAAAAATACTGCAAACAATGAATGTAAGAAAACAGCACTGGATATGGGAACTGACAAAATCAAGCAACATAAGTCCTTATAAACAAAAACCAAAGAGGAAACTGAACATAATGAGGAGTGTTAAGAGCAGTCAACAATTTGAAATCAGAAATGTTACAAATGCTGGGGGGTATTAAAAAATCTTTGTCAGGGGTTGTGAATTCTCTAGAAGAGATAAACACAAAATTAGAAAAATTTACTTTGAGAACTGACATGCTGGAAACTAGAGTATCTACTCTAGAAGATGTAACACTGCCAACACCTTAAAAACAACAACTAGATACACAACTGCAATTGTTGCAACAGAAGGTGGCAGAGCAAGAATATAGAGCAAGAAAGGGCAACGTAAGATTATGTAAAGTACCAGAAGAAATAGAAGTGACAGGTGACCCAATTCCCTATTTTGAAAAAAAAATGCTTACAACATCAATGAACAGAAACTATCCAGAAGAGAAAATAAGCCTGGACAAGGCCCACAGCACAGGAACAAGATTCTCTACAAATAATTTTCCATGGACAGTAAATGTGAAACCTCACAAATATTAAGACCATGAGGCAATTTTGCAAAAGGCTAAGTTAGAGAAAGGCTTAACATGTGAGAATACACACTATAATGTATATCCAGATTTGTCAAGCAAAATAACAGAAAGAAGGAAACTATTTAACCCAGTAAAGCTCAAATTGTACCAAAAAGGCATTCATCTTTCAATGTTATACCAGGCAAAGTTAAGATTTGTAGTAAAAGGAAAACTACATACTTTTGATGACCCAGAGGAAGCAATGGATGCCTTCAATATTGTTTATGGAGAAGATACAGGACATCAAGAAATGAGAGAGAACTATAGCAGAACCAAACCGTATTCACCAGCTGCTGCTGCTGCCCCTTCCACTGAATGTTAAAGGAAGAAAAAAGGGGGGACAAATACAGAAAAAAGCAAGAAGGAAAAACATAGATGGAGGCTACAAGTAGCTCATATTAGAGATGGATAACATGCTGCTTTGCACATAAAAAACATAAAATGAAATCTATCAAAACCTCAGGGTATAGCAAAGGGATGAAACAAGAAATGGAGGGACCAATGCCTGTGCTTCAGTGTATAGTGATGACAATTTCAATCACCACTATTTGGGGGGAGCATCAGGGACCAAGTGGATTCAAGACATTTAGGAAGAGGGGAGGGTGGAGAAAGGGTGAAAAAGGCATGATATATAAAACAAATAAAGACCAAATACAAAAAAAGCTAATTTAAAAAGGGGCTAATAAATTTAATTGTATGGGGTCCAGGGTAAGTCCTATAAGTTAGAGATACAAGGTGAACTTTTCAAGAAGGAAATACAAGCAGCAGATTTACATTAAAAAAAATTACATGACTAACAACTTAAAGATAATGTCCTGGAATGTGAATGGCCTGAGAAATAGAACCAAAATGAACAAAGTAATAAAATGTATACAAAAAAAAAAGAAAATTAATATAGCTATGTTACAATAAACTATTTTTTCTCACAAAGAGTTTCAATGGTTCACAAGTAGATGGGGACCACGAATCTCAGCAGAATATTTAAATAACTCCAGAGGGGTGGCAATCACTTTTAATAACAAAAATGCTATTCCAAAAATACAGGGCAAGGAATTGGACAGACAAGGCAGATGAGCAATGACAGAAATAATTATACCAAATTTCAGATGCACTATGGCTACAATATATGCACCAGATAATAATTTATTTACAGATTTCTTTTTACAATTAAAAATGTATAGCCCACCATACATCATAGGTGGTGACTTTAATTTAGCAATGCATGAAAATGGCAGAAGTGCACGGTTAGATAAAGTACATAGATCTTCCAGTAGAATAATTAAAAATACATGATGAAATTGGGATTAATAGACCTCTGGAAAGAGAAAAAAATCAGAAATAAAAATATATTCATATTTTTCTATTACACAGCAGTCATATTCAATAATTGATTATTTTTTGGTCTCAGAGACATTAAAACATGCAATAGTTGATGTGCACTATCCAGTTATACTTTTTTCAGATCATTCACCTTGCATACTAACAATTAAAACAGATGAAGAATCAATTCATAGAATATGAAGAATTAATCAAACAATATTAAAACTACTACAAATCTTAAATAATAAAAGAAATACAAGATGTTTTTGAAAATAATACAGAATAGGATACAAATTTAATAAACATATGGGAAGCCTTTAAGCTATGGCTCAGGAGCAAAATGATCAGTATTGAGGCATATAGGAAAAAAGACAGTACATGATTATAAGGCAGTTGGAACGGAAAATAAGCAGTCTATAAAAACTCCATGGTGATGCCTTAGGTAAGGATGTTTATAATAAGCAAATAAAAAAAGAACAATATAATACAATAATGAGAGAAACAGTAGAAAAACAAATAATGAAAACAAGGTCAAATTACTATATAATGTCAGACAAACCATTACAGTTATTAACCTGTCAGACAAGAAAAGAGCAAAAACAGAATTACATTTTAGCAATCAATAGTGTACATGGACAAACTGTAGACAAACCACAAGACATCAATAACTGTTTTGAAATGTATTATCAACAATTATACACATCACAAATATCTGAATCTGAAATAGAATTAAACACATTTTTGAAACAAATTACACTTCCTCATATATTACAAAATATCAGTGAACAGCTAGACCAAGAAATAACAGAACAAGAACTAGAGCAAGAAATTAATGATCTACTGAATGGAAAAGCACCTGGCCCTGACTGGATAGTAATTGAACTGTATAAACAATTTATTGTAAACCATTAATGACTCCTATATTAACAAAATCTATTTAACTCCTTTAATAGAGAACAAAAGATGCCAAAATTATTTAAAGAAGTAATTATATAGGTTTTCATTAAAAAGCAAGGACCCGCTGAACTGTGCATCATATAAGCTCATCTCCGTACTTAATGCCGACTATAAAATATTTACAAAAATATAAGAGACAAAAGACTAGAAATAATAATACCACAATTAATAGATATGGATCAGAATGGTTTTATTAAAGGAAGGACACTCACTGAAAACATAAGATGCACAATTGACATAATATCACAAAAAGAAACAAAAGATGCCATATTATTTGCAATAAATGTGGAGAAGGCTTTTGACCATGTCAAATGGAAGTTTATCTTTGTAGCTGTGAGGGAGATGGGCTTTGGTGCACAGCTCAGAAGATGGCTACAGTAAATCTATAAAACACCAGTAGCCAAAATAAAAATAAATCACAATTTTTCCAAAAACTTCATATTACAAAGAGGGACAAGAGAGGAATGTCCTGTATCCCCTTTAATAGTTGTTATTGTAATGGAAGCATTAGCAATAGCTATTATATCAAATTCACAAACACATGAGATTATAATAAAAAATAGAGAATATAAATTGAGTTTGTATGCAGACGATGTAGTGTGATAATCTCAGATTAGTCTAAATGCTCAGGTTTAGTTTTACAATGTTCTAAGTTTAAGTTTAATTGAATAACTGCATTATTATTTTTGCACCCACCTTTATAACACTAAATAGTGGAGTTTATGATTTTCATGTCAATATGTCAAGTAAGGATTCCAACTGCAAATATGCAGTTTTATATTTAACACAACCTGAAATATCATTAAAGGAGCTTATTAAAACTATGAATAATGTTGGTAAAATTACTGGATATAAAAGAAAATGGGCTAAATCCATAATGTTAAAGCTAGACAACCAGAAATATATAAATATGATAGACCAATATATCTGTCAACAGACAAATAAACAAATACATTATCTGGTAGTTAATATAACTTCAAAAACAAATGAATTATTTGATACAAATTATAACATAATTCTCAAAGATATACAGAATGAACTCAATAGCTGGATTTCACTACCTTTAACACTAATAGACTGCATTAATATTATAAAAATGAAAATATTACCTAAATTAATTTTTATGTTCCAGACCATGCCTATCCCAATTTCACAGAACTTCTTTAAAAAACTTAAAACAGTAACAACTAATTTCATATGGGAAAACAAACAAACAAACAAAAAAAAAACAAAAAACAGAACAGCATATTTAGCATTGGTATTACCAAAACGTAAAGGTGGACTTGCTCTACCAGATATGTACAATTATTATATAGCTGCACAAATTTCAAATACTTGGTTATGGAGGAAAGAGAATAAACAAATGCCAAAATCAGTGAGATTAGAACAAGAAATATATCTGTATCCAAAACTAAGGAATTTACACTATTCTTCATATTACCAGAAAGCCAAAAATATAAAAGAGTGTATAACAACAAAAACTGCAATACAGTCCAGGACAAAGGCTCATTAAATACTAAAATAACAAACCATAATCACAGATTACACCCCCAATACACCTGAATTTTAACTTTACTTATTCTGTTTCAGGGAACTATTTTAAAATATGGAAAGATAAACACATATGTGGAAAGTAAATATTAATTCAAAATGGAGAATTAAAAACTTTTGAACAACTTCAGCAAGAATTTAACATTCCAAAAATACCTGTCTTGCAATACCAACAATTCAAAAATGTTATCAAAACTAACAAAAAGCAAATGAATTATAACAAAGAAACAATCTTATTAAAATATTTAAAGATAAAAATGAAAAAACTAAACTAATTTCATTGATTTATGAAGTTCTTGGAGAACAAGTCAATATAGAACAAGCAAGGCTAAGAAGCAATGGGAGACAGATTTAGGTATAAATATAATGGATAATATGTGGCAAGAAATAATATAATCATTCACAACAAAAGTTAAAGCAAGCAAATTACAGCAAATACAGATGAACACAATATATAGAACATATTACACAACTTCAAGATTACATACATTTAACAAAAATATAGGAGAAGGATGCCCCAGACGTGCCTTTACATCAAGTACTTTAGTTCATATGCTACATTATTGTCCTTACTTGTCCAATTTTTGTCTTAGAATAATTACAATAATGGAAAAAACATAAAAAAAACAAAGAAGATGACACCTCAATTAACATTACTAGCTATATCAACCATACATAATCAACTGGATGAAAACCAAAAAAAATGTATATTCATAGCATCTATAATAGTAAAGAAGTGCATACTCATAAAATGGAAAGAAAGCTCCCAAGGGACACATGCAACATGGATTAATTTAATAATGGGCATGATGAATTTGGAAAAAAATCTATTATATGACGAATGATCAGAAAGAAATCTTTGAGAATATATAGGCCCCCTTCCAGTATAATGTACAACAAAGAATCATATAAATAAAATAGAACATAAAAAAGAAAAGTATATAGGAATCTGGACCCCAACAATACGATGTTAAAGACTGACCATTTACACTGATGAATATCAGATGAAACACTGGTCTTAATCTTTATCTGAACAACAAAAACAAGTAATATAAAAACAGTTCCATGTCATCATTAGAGTCTGCTGAGTGTTATGCGGGTGACTATTCAAAACAGGCTATGCAATTCCCTATTGCTTCAGTATCATGTATGCACATTGGTTAAACAGACAAGTTGCACAGACATTTTCTTTTTTTTCCATCATATGATTGTATTATATAATTTCAAAATGAACACAAATACTGTTACATAGATATAATTTCAAATAAACTATATGCAAGAAAATCAATATGTCAAGTAAGGATTCCAACACATGAAAATCATAAACTCCACTATTTAGTGTTATAAAGGTGGGTGCAAAAATAATAATGCAGTTATTCAGTTAAACTTAAACTTAGAACATTGTAAAACTAAACCTGAGCATTCAGACTAATCTGAGATTAGCACACTTCCCATTTGAAGAAGCTCATCTTGCAACTTTTATCCTATCTCTAAAAAGGGTACCACATTTTAAAGTAGACATATAATTTATCATGCAAGAGGTAGTAAATTCTCTCATTGCTGGAAATAAACTCCTTTGGATGTACCATTCCTTAACTTAAGGGCATTGTATTTCCTTCCAGTGCTTTAGTATGAAATACTTTGCACTGAGGGAGGCATGGCCAATCCATATTTGTTGGTGTACATTTAAACAATAAACCACAACAGGGTATTGGTGATGCTGGTTTTACCCACGCCTGGCGTGGTTTGGTCATGAGGCCACAGGCCGAGTGACTAAACCTTGTCAGGTGTGGGTAAAACCAGCATCACCAACACCCTGGAGTGGTTTATTGCAATTATACAATATTCCCCTTGATTTTTTGTAACAAAAATTAAAAGAAAAAGAGATTTTTTTTCACTTTTAATCATTTTTATTACATTTGTCATTCCACCACAAAAAATAGTTCCTTGTTGATAGGTAGAATAATGTTACCCCAATTACTCATCCCTCTTGTTTGAGAGGAGAGACAGCCAGAGAAGAGTTTTACTGTAAAAAAATGTAAATGCAACACTTTTCACTAAATGTATACCTTAACGGTTAGCACATATTTATGAAGGGGAGAAAGTGTGTGTTAATAAGAAATGAGGGCTAAAAGTTGTGTAAATCTGCACAGAAAAGCAGAGACGTGAAACCAGACATGCATCCACTTATGCATATTCATAAGCGCATGCACGACTGTACGGCTCTGCTTTTCAGGAGTGATTTATACAACTTATAGTACTCATTTCTTATTAGGCAATATTGTCTTCAATTCAGGATTGCTGGCAGTGTAAAAATATATGTTTAGGTGACCAGTGATGTTGGGTTGCATGGACTAGCTCGTGCTGTGCATTCAGTTGAGGAAAAAAGATGCTGAAGACAACTAGTGGAGAGCGTGTGTAGGAGCGAGGTACAGAGACAGCAGAGACGAAGCCAACACACACAGCAAATTAAAGGTAATGATTTTACTGCCTAACTCTGGGGTACTACTATTTATTTTATTTTTTTTTTTTTGTACTCAAACTTCGGTTGCCGGTAATGTGGTGGGACAAGATGGCGGCGTTTGAAAGTTAAACCGGGGATCGGATTGTTTTCTTTTAAGGGGGCTCGAGTCTTAGCACAGCTGGCACTTCTTCCTGTTGGTGATGCTGAATTTTACAACAGGGTACTGGTGCCAGCTGAACAATGAGATTTAAGCATTTTAATTGCCATTGTATAATTAGAGCTAAGTCATCTGAAAATATCCCCAAGTATAAATATTAGTGGAGAAAGAGGTATTGGTATACCCAAAGCTTTTGCACATAAATTACACACCTCTTTCCACAACCCAGATATCTTTGGACAAAGCCATAGCATATGAGCAAGATCAGCATTGTCAGCATTACATTTCCAGCATTCCGAGACTTGCAAATACCTCCTTGCTTCCAAACTTTTCGGACTTAAATAGAATCTATGTATGATTTTGAATTGAATTAGCCTACCTTGCAGTTCTTTTTATCTTTCTTTGGCTAAGTCCCATATAGATTACTAGTCTGGTAGAGAAAGTTCCAGTGACATCTCTGCTTCCCAAGCTTCCTTGGCCTTGTTTGTTAGACAGAGAGACCCAATATATCAGTTAGTAACTTATAAGTGAAGCTGGTTCTTCTCTTTAGGAATTCAAATTTAACTGATGCCACTCTTCATTTTTAGGCGGAGTATAGCTGTTTTCTATAAATGTATTTTAGGTGAGCATTGTGTTCATTTGATTTAGCAAAACAATGTGTTTGTTAGTAACACTATGGAACTAATAGATTGCTGCAGTAAAATGTGAGGTAAGCAGGGTGCATGGTGAACACCTTTATAATGTGATTTTGGTATCTTGTGTTGTTGAGTTCTATTGATCATGACCATCATTTCTTTAATTTGATAAGCTCTTAGCAATAATTTATGAACTACTACTGAGCATAAACTAACAAAACTTCAGTTATATGCACATGTGATCGCTGCCCCCTTATCACCTATTAGTAGTTCAGTAATAGAAATCATGTCGCTGTCAACATTTCACTGTCGTTTTTCTATTCGAAACCACTAATAACATTTTCTTGTATCCAACAGAAATATATCTGCCTAACTGAACTATCAAGCAATAAAAAAATAGAAACTGGACATCACAGTGTGCACCAAAATCTTTTTTAGCATGTTCTCAGTATTAGTTGTAGCTCATAATGATTTACTAAGAGTTTTATCAAGTGTAGTATAATAAATAATAATGTGGATCAAGGATGGGTTGCTGTAAATCAGTCAGTCTGCAGATGTGAGCACAATTGTGTTATTGCTCACGTTTGACAAATACATCTCCAGCCATGATATGATACAAATTGAGGGAACTTGACAAATACAACTTTGCAATTAACAATTTACTGTAAACTTTACCAATGATGACTAAACCCTCACTTTAACTTGGTAGTGAGAAGTTGGTCTAACTGGATTTACCTTTGGATTGCTTATTTAAGTTCCAAAGGCAAGAAGGATTGAAATTGCCTATGTCTATTTTTCCCATGCAACATTTGCATTACTGATTAATTTAGTGCAGCAAGCCGTGCGCGTGTGTGTGTGTTATGTGTGTGTGTGTGTGTGTGTGTGTGTGTGTGTGTGTATGTATATCTGTGTGTGTGTCTGTGTGTGTGTTTTCAAGGGGGTCTTTATGCCCAGAATCAACAGCACCTCTCACTGCATTACCTTTATGTTTATACTTCATTTTTAATTTTTCTACTATTGGGGTATAATTGTGGGACTTTCACAACATAATAATATAAGTACATCTAAGTCAAACATTAATTCTTTATCTGTTATCACATTAATGCATGAGCAGCTGTTGTGGCTCTGATGAAATCTTGTTGAAGGGGGCAGGGATTTTTCCACAATTCCTAGCTAGAAAACAGTGCTTTTCTTTGTGATCAAAGAGTGGCAGTACAATCTCTTACTTTTAAGGGTGTTTTGCATCATACCTTGCAGTATGGTACCCATGCAGTGCTGTTACTGCCACTAATCTGCACTGAAATTCACTATATAGTGAATATATGTTGCAGAAACTCAGGACTACTTATCATGATATCTTAGGGTTTATGACTGGTTTGCCATATAATACTCATCACTGTATATTGACCAGGGAAGCTAATTGTCTTTCATTCTTGGGCAGAATTAATATTAAATTGGGAACCTGTGTGGTTAAGGGAACCCTAGGTTTATTGCCCCTCACTATCTTTGACCTTTTCCCAATTCCAACAGGTTTAAAGAACACCAGGTTCAAGCTTAGGGAACTATTTGGTATTCCCCTATATAGGAAAGTAATAGGTTAAAAATCTGTGATTTGTAGGGCCATGGTGTTTTTTAATAGTATTCCCTCACCAGTAACAAATTCTAGTACAGTGATGACATTTAAGTATAGGTTGGCTCAATGGCTTGATACTAAATCAGAGTGCAATTGTTTTCATTAACTGTGTGTTTGACTAGACTGTGACATGTAATAGGAAATTGTGTTATTTATATGTATTTTGTAGTGTGTTTTGTATTTAAATAATGAGTATGTTTTTATGTTAAACTTGTCACTTGTCAAAACGGGCAATTTGCCCATCTTGATTACAAGTATAAAAAATAAAAATGAAATGAAATTAAATATAGTAGGTGCACTATCCAAAATTGTACAGGGACTTGTGCTATTAGCTGTATATTAAAAATAAAACCTTGTTTCTTTTGTGCTCAGCAAGGGGCATTATGGTTGAAAATTGCACATTTTAAAGAATTTTTTTTAGAATATGCGATTTTGGGGAAAATGGTGTTATTTGCTAAAATAAAATATTTCTAAAACGCAAGCTTAAAAAATTTGCAGTTTGGAAAAAATTGTACTGGAAGCTGACATTGTGTATTTTATGTCATACATTTTAAGAATGCACAGATTAGGGAAAAAATGTGCAATTTTGGAAAAAAATGGAATGCAAAATTACTCTGGATTATGATGCAATTATGTGAAAACTATGTGAATGCAAAATCAACAATTTCAAACAAGTTTGCAAGAGTAATACAAATTTTTTCCAGCACAAGTCAGGTAATGTAACTCTCACAATATACTATGCAGATCACAGTGCTTCTTTCCTTGGAGCTGTAGTTCACATTTAAACAATGAACTGTGATAATCAGGTTCTGGGCTAACATACCTCTACATTGTAGTAGATAATACAAAAATCAATGCTTTGGTGGGACTTAATGCAAATACTGGTATCTTCTTTATATCAAGATCTGGGTTCAAATTCATCTTGTTTATTATTTTATTTATTGTGTATGGTTATGGCTAATTGTGCGCAGAATTCAAGCAGCACAAGTACCTTATTGTGCACATTCTAAAATTGTTGTGCACATTCTAACAACCTTATTGTGCATGTTCTATCATTAACTGCAGCTGTGATTCCCCCGTGTTGACTACCGCTGCCTGGTTTCACTTTCTCTGCTAACTGTTCTTCAGCATTATCATAACTGCAGTCAAAGAAAAACAAAAAATGTAGATGCATTTGTTTTAAATCATAAACGGGACCCTGGTTTTCCATTTTTACCAGTAACACTGGTAACAATCATGGAATCCTACTTGGTTTGCGGATTTTGAATTCTTGTACCGGTGCCTCACAGAAATTGCATGTCACTGCACAAAATCTCCAAGATTTCAGCATCTTTTTAAATTTTTTTTATTTTCTCTTTCTATATTCCCTTCACACAGCATCAGTCTCCACTTTTCAGAGATCCCTAGGCTGGGCATCCCCTGGCTTCACCCCCAAAGTAATGCTCAGGAGCGCCTGTGGGCCTGCCCCTAACCTGTCTGGGTTGTACCCCCCCAGGTGGGAAGGGAGGAGACCTCAGATCACCACTCCACACTCCCTTAGTGTGTGTCAGGCAGCCCAGTGGGTCCCTCATGAAGCCTGGTTATGAAGTCTGGGGCACCTGGGTCCCTTCTGCTAGTGGCCAATGTAGGGTGATTGTTCCTGGTTTTCTGGTCTCTGTCCCTGAGGGCACTGGCACTAGAGGATATCCAAGGAGGTAGGTCATGTAGAGACGTGCTTACTGCTCCAGATCCTGGCTAGCGTCCCCCCTCCTGATCACTCTGCAGCACCATTGCACCACCACCCATGGTCACACAGGTGGTGGTAAAGTAGCAGGACCTGCAGCCCACCCTCCCTGGAGGAAGAAAGCAGTCCCCCAGGTGCTTGATCCTACTCCCCTGGCCAGACCTCCAGCAACCCGAGTTTGTTTCCGACCCTGGGTTGCTGGCATTGCAAGCAATAGTGCTACCGCAGTGCCAGCAGACCAACCCAGATTTCAGCATCTTAAAAATGAATGCTGCTGTGCTTCACATTCTTTCTGCTTTGCTACATATAGAGTCAGTAAGGAAATCACCCACACTGCTTTGTTGTAATCAGCCATTCAGTTTAATCACCCATGCTTCCCACCAACATCTCCATCACCTGAGGACTGCTTCCTTCCTGAAACTACAGTTTTCATGTAGTATGTGTCTAAGAGTCTTTTACTAATTATATTACACTGTATGATACTTGTATCTTTTTTTGTATCGGCACACATGGGCAGGGCTACTGGAAAATGGCAGGAAAAGTAACCTGAAATTGCAGAGATTTTTTGCAAAACTTGCAGGGAAATTGTGGGAGTTCTACTATAGATCCTGAGTGCTTCACAATAAATCCTTTACTGTTTTCTGCAGCATATATTAGTCAGCATGAACTACTAAATGAATACACTGACACTTGAATATGTTTTAAATATGAAGAAAAACTTCTGTTCCTAACATGAATCCTAAACGGATAAGATGTGTTGCCTCTTGTAAAAACATCTGTCTCATACAGTGCTAGATTCTATTTAGTGAGCCATAGAAAATCAATATTAAATAAATCCAGAATAAACAAATGTTATCTGTTTCTGGATGTAGAATAATGAAGCCTGATCAAAAGCTATTTACAGTGGTCTGTCAACTATTCACCCACTTTGGTGTAAGAAAAAATAAGCAGATGGAGTGGCAAATAGTTCAGTTTTAGTAAAATGTTGTAAAGTGTTTCATGTTCATAATTTGTACTGTAGGTACTGTGCACTATTATTAAAATCATATATTAAAACATTATATATGGGTGTTATTATGGCTGGCAGTACAGTCTAGTGGTTAGAGTAACAAACAGTGGTTGAACTGGATACATCGAGCAGACTTAGGTTTGATTCCCACAACCTCCACTTAGAACATAGAACATGGAATTTGCCGGCAGATAAGGACCACTTGGCCCACACAGTCTGCCCATTTCCCTACCTATTGGATAAGCTGCAGATTCTAGTTAACCAACAGCCTACTTCCTGCAATCCCCCACTATAATTGCCTTATGTCTGTCCATGCACGTTTGAATTCACCCACTGTTTTAGACCCCACAGCCTCTCCAGAAAGGCGGTTCCATGTGCCCACCGCTCTCTCCATGAAAAAGAATTTCCTCATATTACCCCTGAGCCATCCCCCCTCTAACTTTAAAGTGTGCCCCCTTGTTCTTACACATCTCTTTTTCTGAGAGATGCTACCCTCCTGGACTTTGTTGATTCCCTTGAGGTACTTAAAAGTTTCTATCATGTCCCACCGTCCCTCCTATCATCAAGGGTATACATATTAAGCTCTCTCAGTCTCTCTTCATATGGTTTCTGATGTAGACCCTGCACCATTTTAGTTGTCCTCCTCTGGACTGCTTCCATCCTGTCTATGTCCTTGCATAGATGAGGACTCCAAAACTGCACGCGATACTCCAGATGGGGTCTCACCAACTGTCTGTATAGAGGGATAACCACTTCCCTTTTTCTACTTGTGATGCCCCTCCCTATGCATACAAGTATCCCCCTGGCTCTCCTTACTGACTTCTCACATTGCTTACCCACCTTTCGGTCATCTGATATGACTACACCCAGATCCCTTTCCATTACTGTTGTTGTTAGTATCTCCCCTGCTGTTGTGTACTCTTCTCTTGGATTTTTATTTCCCAGGTGCATTACTTTGCACTTCTTTGCATTGAATCTAAGTTGCCATATGTCTGACCATTCCTCCAACCTTGCCAAGTCCCTTCTCATCCTTTCTACCCCCTTGTGTATCAACTCTGTTACAGATCTTTGTGTCATCTGCAAAGAGGCATACCTTTCCTTCCAGACCCTCTGCAATGTCACCTATAAAGATGTTAAAGAGGACTGGACCCAGTACTGAGCCCTGAGGTACTCCACTAGTAACTCCCCTTTCTTCAGAATGTGTTCCATTCACTATTACCTTCTGTGTCCTGTTGTGCAGCCAGTTTGCTACCCAGGGTACCACCCTGGGACCCACTCCCAGGCTGGCTAACTTGATTATTAATCTTTTGTGCGAGACTGTGTCAAATGCCTTGCTAAAGTCTAGGTAGGCCATATCCACAGCCCCTCCCTGGTCTATTACTTTGGTTACCCAGTCAAAAAATTGATTAGATTCATCTGACATGACCTTCCTGCTGTGAATCCATGCTGCTTTGGGTCCCGTGCCCCGCTGGCCTCTAGGTACTGAACAATTCTTTCTTTCAGAAGTGATTCCATCATTTTCCCACCACTGAGGTCAAACTAACAGGTCTATAGTTTCCTGCTTCTGCCTTGCTCCCACTTTTGTGAAGGGGAATCACAACTGCCCTCCTCCAGTACTCAGGTACCACCCCATCTTCCCATGATTTGTTAAAAAGTGTGGTTAGTGGTGTCACTAGGTCCTCCCTTAGCTCTTTTAGGATTCTAGGGTGAATCCCGTCAGGCCCCATTGCTTTGTCCACCTTGAGTTTTAGGAGTTCTTTCAGGACTCTTTCTTCTGTAAATGGACTGGCATCAACCCCACTACCCAAAGTGCTTCTACTGTTTGGTTTAGGTAACTCCTCCTCTTCTTCTTTTGTGAATACTGAGCAAAATTATTCATTCAGTATCTCTGCCTTTTCACTGTCTCCCTCTGCCCACCTCCCCTCTCCTTTATTAATCTTTACTATCCCTCCCTTAACCTTTCTATGCTCCCTAACGTACCTATAAAAGGTTTTATCCCCCTTCTTAACTGAGTTTGCTATCTTTTCCTCGGTTTGGGCCCTTGCTTTTCTGACTGCCTTCCCCACTTCTTTCTGCTTTAATTGATACAGTTCCCTGTTGTGCGCCTTCTGTGATTCCTTATAATTTTTAAATGCAGCCTTTTTTCCCTTAACTTTCCCTGACACCTCTTTTGAGAACCATAGTGTTTTTATATTCCTCTTTGTTTTCTTTATTTGTTTCACACAAAAGCTTGTTGCCTCCATGATGGCAGTTTTGATTTTTCTCCATTGTTCTTCCACCCCTCCTTTCTGGCCATTTGCTAATGCATTCCTCAGGTATTCACCCATTATGACAAAGTCAGCCCTTCTAAAGTCCAGTATCCTTGTCTTTGTATGGCTTGTCTCCATGGTTGTGTTTATTGTGAAGCACACTGAGCAGTGGTTGCTTGTTCCCAGATGTCTACTGACTTCTAAATTTGTGGTCCTCTCTCCATTTGAGAGTACCAGGTCTAATATTGCTCCCTCCCAAATGGGTTCCACCACTAGCTGTCTAAGGCATGCCCCCTGTAGGGCATGGAGAATGACCCTGCTCTTGGATGTGGCTGCAGTCCATGTCGTCCAGTTAACATCTGGCATATTCAGGTCCCCCATCAACAGTATCTCCCCTTTTTCCGCCATTTTGAGAATGCCCTTTATCATTTTCTTGTCCATTTCCTCCCCTTGAGACAGGGGTCTGTATACAACCCCTGTGCGGATTGTAACTTACATACTGTGTGACTCCAAACAAGTCACTTAACCTCCCCAGTGCTTCTAGGTCACTCCTGAAAACAGGCAGTTCTGCCTAGTAGGCGTTACCTGGTTTGCAAAGAATATATATAAAACAATACTAAAATATGTGTATTACATCATAGAATAGTAGTCAGGTTACTAAGTAATTTACTTGAGTTTTACTAGGGCTGCAATGATTTTGTATAGGTAAAGATAAATGTTCAGATACATTTTATGTGTTTTATAAGCTTGTTTTTAGATTATGGTCAGGTTTTTATTGTATTCTTTGCATATGAGTATCTGGGTTGTAGATTGCTAAACACAGAATCACTGTTACCAACTACTGTAGCTTATTCAAGCATATAATCAGCTGGGCCATCCAAAATACTCAGTTGTTTGAATGAAAACTAGTCTGAAAGAAAGAATGTTCACAAGGAAAAAACTGCCTTACTACTTATGAAAAGACTTCACAGTCAGTACCCCATTTAGGCAAATTGGATCATTTGCACCTTTTCTCCCACCTGCTGTTTCAGTCTCTGTGACAACAAAAAGTTTTCCGATAGACTGCTTCAACAAAAAGCAAATGTTAAGTATTTAAGTGTACTTATGTTTGGCCAGTGGATTTCGAAAGCACATTCAATGACATACAGAAGGTAAGACCCCAGGGGCTGTATGATGCTGGTGGGCAGAGTGGTGCTCAATTCACATCTGAGCTCAGACATGAAAACTGGGAGACACCCTTTTCATGGACACCAAGCAAAAAAAAAAAAAAAGCATCCACATGTCTGGGAGATGAATGAATCTATTTGAAGGTCCTCCACTAATCACTTGTGGATTTTTTAGGTGAAGACACTTTATTTCAAAGAAGCAAATTCAAGCATCTTTTTTGCTCTTCCTACCCCCTGGCCATCCACTCCTTCAGGCCTGATAAGGCCCCCTACCACTGCTGCTGAGTCCCAACCACCATCCACTGCCCCTTACTGCTGTGCTACCAGGTAATTCAAAGTAACCCTTCTTTGAGTGGGCCCCTACCCTTGTGGGAGGCTACCGGGGAGGAGGAGAATTGCCTCAAAGAGCTTTCTGTGTATCCTGGGCATGGCAGGGGTCAGAATGGACACATGTCTGAGGCTTCCAGCTTATGGAGGGACCAACAGCCATCCTCTGGTTGGGCAGTGGATGTGTTCCCATTTTCTTGGGGGCATGACAGGCCACATGATGTCAAGACACAAGCTGACATTAATCTTGCTCCCTTCCACAGTGAGGGCTGATGTGTTGTCATGCCTCTGGCCTCTACCAGGGGCCAGAAAATGCTGAACCATGAACTCACCCTCCCTCCCTCCCAGGAGAAGGTGAGTGGTCATTGGACACGCAAGCCTTCACCCACCAACTGGCCCTCCAGTACCCAAGTCTGTTCCCTAACCTTGGTCAGTGGTGTCACAGAAATCCAATTCAGGCAGTTAAATTATAGATAGGAAAAAACAAAGGTAGTCCACCTTAGTGGAGATGGTTCAGATTAATTCACATCTGAGTTCTAATAAGCAAAGAGATCAAGTCATTTGTAACTTGTGCATGTGGGGTGTGGGTGTTGAAGAAAGAGGATCATAGTGCTGTCACTACTGCCATCACCCCAGAGGGATGTGGACTGCATTGTTGCTACTGCCATTACACTGAAGGGGTGGGGGCTGTAGTGCTTCTGCCATCACCACCACTGGTGGATGGGGAATGTAGTACTGCTACCATCACATCTAAGAGAAACAAACATATGAATGTGCCAGTAGAAACAGACCACCCAGTGTATCTAAGTCTGCTCGAGTGTGCAGCCAACACCCCTAGTTTGCAGCTGCCCCAACCCCCCTACTCCCCACATGCACAAGTTACAAACAACTTTGTTTCTTTGCTTGCTAGAACTCTGATGTGAATTAATCTGAACCATCACTGCTAAGGTGGACTTCCTTTGTTTTTTTCTATCTATAATTTAACTGCCTGAATTGGATTTCTGTCTGTGACACTGCTGACCAAAAGGGATGGGGGCCGCAGTGCTGCTGCTTCTGTCACACCTGAGGGAGGGAGGTCGTATTGCTGCTGCTGCTGCCATCACACCAGAGAGATGGAGCTGTAGTGCTGTTGGTGCTGCCATCACACCTGAGGAATGGGGCCATAGTGCTGCTTCCATTACACCTTAGGGATGGGGGCTGTAGTGCTGCTGCTGCCATCACATCTTGTACCTAAAATAACTTCAAATTGGTACAAGGATGGAAGGATGTGCAATAGTGGAGGTCAAAATTGCTAAAATGTATGTTAACAGAGTTAAAAATTGTTAAATAAAGTACACAGAACCAAATACCAGTAAAACCAGATTTTGGCTTAGCAGACATCGGTGACAATACTGTTTTTTACAATGTGCAAAATGGAATATGCCCTTTCTCAATCCCAGTAAACCAGTGTCCCTGACCATAAACTATAACAAATAAAATATGGGTGACCATACACAACTCACCTTGTGCTTCCATCAAGGGGTTCAGATACCAGCATGGACCTCTCAAGCTTTGGTCTCAAGGTCCATACACTGGTATCTCAATCCCTCAATGGAAACAGAGGCTTGCTGTGTATGGGTACCCATACATTATTCCTTAAATAATTTATATACTCAGAATAGCCCAGCCTCAATATATCTCACTTTTTATGTGGAGCTGCTTCCATCCAGTTTTTGTAGATGAGTGAACTGAATCATTAGGAGATAATGGAGTTTGCCTCTAAAGGACAGACCAGGTTGTTCTGGTGACCACCCAAGAAGGGCCAAATGAATGACATAAAATAAAAGGGGAGGAGCTAAAAGTGGTAACTCAGAGGAAAAGGAGGGGGAATGGGATGGGGGAACAAGGAGATGACATCACAAAGGGGGTGGAGTTATTGAGGAGCTGGAGTAGCAAGCAATTGGCTAGGATGGGCAGGAAAAGGATGGGCTATGATGGTCTTTTAATGGGCTGCAGGGCAGGAAGAGCCCATCTTTTTAGCTTGCTACTCACCAGATTAGTAACAGCTGGGAGCAGCACATCAGATCAGCATTTGTAGCCTGCATAACCTGGAGGTAAGCTGTATGACAGCAGCACTTCAGATCAACAATCTCAATGGAATTTGAAGCCATTGCGCGAGCTTGTTTTAAAAGTTCCACTTATTTATTTATATCTAAAAGAAAAAAAAAACATGGGTTTTGCTCATTTGGAGAAAGGCTAGGAATTCAACAAAGTCTGAAGGGAGGAGAAAGAAGACACGTGGCAGGTAAGCAATGAGCAAGTTGCAAGGGGCACTTAGCAAATGCAGTCTATGAGTTGTTCTTATTGAAAATAGGTAAGTCGCAAGTAGCATGTAGCATGTAGCAACTGCTGCCTAAGAGTTTGTTTATTCAAAATAGGAAAATTGCAAATCACAGCTAGGAATGCAGCACTTGTTTTACCTTTAGGTTCTTTTGAGCCTACACCATGGCACTGGATCCTTGGGGAGGGCATGAGGGGAGTGCAGCAGGAAAGCCAGAGTTGAGTTTCAAGCATTTTGGAAGAAGGTGAATGAGCTGCCATGAGGTAGGCCCAAAGTGAAGCTAGCCACCGCCATATTGGATGATGTCAAACCTCATGGCCAGGGAGACATGAAGTGGGGATTACATATTGCAAGTGCATCTAGCAAAAGCAGTTTATTTATTGGGTATGTGTTAGTTATTCCAAGATAGGCAAGTCTCAAGCCGCATCTAGAAAATGTGGCCACTACAGTATGAGTGGTTCTTGTGTAAAAATAGGCAAGTCACAAGTAGCACATAGCATATGCAGTCTATGAATTGTTTTCATTTAAAAATAGGCAGGTTGCAAGTAGCATGTAGCAACTACAGTCTATGAGTGGTTCTTATGTAAAAATAAACAAGTCGCAAGTAGCATGTAGCAACTGCTGCCTAAGAGTTTGTTTATTCAAAATAGGAAAATCACAAGTCCCAGCTAGGAATACAGAATTTGTTTAACCTTTAGGTTCTTTTGAGCCACAAGAGGAAACTATCAAGCATTTTGGAAGAAGCGTGATGAGCTCCACAAGGTAGACCCAAAGTGAAGCTGGCCGATGCCACATTGGATGACGTCACACCACGTGGCAGGGGAGACATACAATGTAGATTACATGCCGCAAGTCGCATCTAGCAAATGCAGTTTATGTATTGGGTTAGGTGTTAGTTATTCCAGGATAGGCAAGTCGTAAACCGCAGCTAGCAATGAGGCATATGAGTGGTTCTTATTTAAAATAAGCAAGTCACAAGTAGCATGTAGCAAATACAGTCTATAATTTGTTTCGTTTAAAAATAAGTAAGTCACAAGCAGCAGGTAGCAATTGCAGCCTATATGAGTTTGTTATTCAAACTAGTCAATTTGCAAGTCACATCTAACAAATGCAGTCTAAAAGTTGAAAAAAAAGCAAGTCTCAAATCACATCTAACAAATTTACTTGTTTATTTATTTTTATTTATTTGTAAAATCACTTTACAACCTTTGAGCCAGAGGCTCGTTTCCAAAGGTACCTCGTCACATTAAAGACATACATAGAGTTTTAGGTTACATAGCATAGGTCTGCAAAACAATAGGCGTTCAACAGAGGCACCACGTCACACTGAGGTCAGACAAAATACATTTAGGTTACAGGGTACATGTAATTGAGAACAGGTGTTACACAAGTTGGTATCAAAAATTGAGCAATCTAATAGGTATACAATGAAACAGCTGGCACTGGCCAGGTTAGGCATAGGCACGGTGTACCAGGAAGTGATGGTGGGGATGGCTAGGTGGAGAGCCGCCCGGTGGGAGTTGTCATGAGAAGTCGGGTGGAGGCTACTTTCAGAGACAGGAGCAGCTACGAGTGTTGAAGAGTTGGTTTCAAAGGGTGGTTTTGAACTTGGAGATGGTGGTGGCATTGGTGATGGGGGCAGGGAGAGAGTTAAACCAGGATGGGGCTCTGTAGCAGAAGGACCTCTGGCCACGGCTGGTTCTTGATCTGGGGACCATTAGGGTGGTCTTGTTGGATGACCGTGTTGCAATAGTGGGAGGGCTCTGGTGGATGGATGCCATTACCCCAGGGGGGGAGAGCCCGAGTAGGGTTTTTTGTGAGGAGACAGGTTTGATATCGAGCCGTTCATCCAGGGTAAGGAGTTTAGCCTCGTCATACAGCTGACAGGTGTGTGTGAGCCTGGGGGCACCAGTAATCAATCTGCAGGCTTTATTCAGGGTTAGGTGAATTTTTTTGAGTGCAGTCGTGTCGGCAGCACCATAGACTGGTAGACCATAGTCTACAAGAGACAAAACGGATGACATAACAGTGAGCCGGAGTGCATTTGGGGGAAGGCAGGTTCTATGGTGGAAGAGGATGCCAAGCTGCGTGTTAGTGGCGGATGTTAGGGCATCTATGTGGTTGTGAAATGTGAGGGCTGAGTCGAAGGTAACCCCAAGGTATTTGTAGGAGCAGACTTGTTCCAGTGGCTGATTGGTACTAGAAAGGATATAGAGTGGGTGGTTGCTAGCTTTGTTTTGGGGGTGGGAAAAGAGCATAGCTTTGGTCTTTTTAAGATTGATGACGAGTCTGCGCTCCTTAAACCAAGCTTCGGCACTACTGAAAGACTGCTGTAGGGTGTCCTGAAGGGAGACGGGATTGCAGTGGGTGGCAAAAAGGACAGCGTCATCTGCATACAGGAGAATTTTGCCAGGGCATGCACTGGGCAGGGTGTTCAGATAGGCAGAGAAGAGAGGGGCCCAGGATGGAGCCATGGGGGACCCCAGAGTGAATGGGATGGGTATCAGAGAGTATCCCATTGATTTTTACACACTGTGATCGAGTGGCAAGATAGCTTGTGCACCATGCTAGGGGGCCAGCCAAGAGACCAGTGTGGCAGAGAGCATTCAGCAGAAGTGGATGGGAGATGGTGTCGAAAGCCTTTGAGAGGTCGATGAACACTGCACCAGCTAGGGAGCTGGTATCCAAGGAGGAGTGTAGGAAGTTGGAGAATTCAATTAGGGCAGTGCTGGTACTGTGACCAGCATGGAAGCCATGTTGCTCTGGGCATAAGATGTTATGCTTAGCCAGATAATCAGTGATTTGAATGGCCACCACTTTTTCCAGGGCTTTTGAGATGGGGGGAGGATGGAGATTGGCGGTAGTTGTTGGCCGATGACCTGTCGCTTATGAATTGGTGTGATTATGGCTGTTTTCAAGCCATGGGAAATTGTCCCAGGCAGAGCGATTGGTTAATTAGGCTGGTGAGTGGGGCAAGGACTTCATCTAGCACCAGTCTGAGGATACTGGGGTCCAGTGAGTCACTGCCAGGACTGTTGCTATTTAAAGCTTTGATTATGATGGGTCTGGCTTCCCGGGTGGAAATCTTGCGCAGGTGGAAGCTGGGATGCTGGAAGGCAGGGGGTGGTTGGTTGGGGGGAGGGTCAAAGAAATTACTAGGGAGGACTGAGCTAGGGTCAGTGAAAGCGGTGTTGAGCCAGTTAGCTATGGTGGCAGGCTCGGTGGTGGTAGTGTCATTTCTAGTGAGCTGGGATGGGGCAGAGGAGCGAGATTTTCCATTTAGTTGTTTAATATTATCCCAGAAAGTCTGGGCCAAGCCCCAGGAGGAGGTAAGAGTGGCCTGATAATGGTCGGCCTTGGCTTTCCGGATGGCCCAAGAGCAATTATTCCGGGCTGCATTGTAAGCCTGCCTATCAGACAGACGACCAGTTTCAGTGGCAAGGTGCCAGAGGTTATCCCGATTTCTTAGTAATTGTAGAAGGGCAGGGCTAACCCAGGGTGCATTCTGCTTTTTGGACCAGATTTTGGTGAAGGGTGCAAAGAGATCACAGGCCATGTTGAAGGTGTGTGTGAAGAAGGCGAAGGCAGTGTCAATGTCGGTTGCACGATGAATGGGGGACCAATTTATCTGGGTGAGGAATACTTTAAGTTTTTTCAGCCCACCAGGGCGGAGGCGCCTGCGGAGGGTGGTCTGGGCTTTGGGTTTGGGATTGGGGACTGCCCAATGAAATAGGATAGGGGAGTGGTCACTTAGGGAGTCTGGTAGGACCTGGATGTTTGGATTTTTGGGGTCGGTTGGTTATAATAACATCCAGAAGGGTGCTGGTACCTCTCTTAGGGTTTATTCTCATGGACTGGGTGACGAGTTGCGTCAGGTCTTGGGCGGCAAATGAGTCTCTGATCGCGGAAGAGGAGGTGCTGAGCCAATTTACATTAAGGTCACCGACTAGGATTTGTTCCGCCTTATGGTGGAGGGAGGCCAGGTAGTCAGTTAAAGATACCAGGGCTGGGTGCTGGTTCTTGGGAGGAACGTAGGACATGGTGAGATAGAGAGGGCTCCTAGAGGGGTCTGGGGTGGGTTTGAGGGTAAGAGCCTGGGCCCCATTTACAAGGGCAGGGGTGGGGAGTGCATGTCCAAGTATTGTGTCCCTAGTTAGATGGTGCAGCCTCCCCTCATTTGCCTACTCGTCCTCCCGTATAAGGTATAGCCTGGGAGGAGACAAATGAGTCAGGGTGGATTTGGACAGCCAGGTTTCAACCAGGGCTATAATGTCTGGTTGATGAGCCAAGGCCCAGCACTGTAGGGCATCAAATTTTCAGCAGGCTGCATATGTTCACGGCGGCTACTTGGAGACCAGTGGGCCGAGTGGGTGGGAGGGAGGGCAGGGCCTGGGTTGGGATGTATGTTCCCTGTCAGGAGTAGAAGGAGGAGAACTTATCTAGTCAGAGGGTGGCAGATGGAGAGTTTACGCCGGGAGGATAGGTTGAGAAATGGGGTTTCATAGCACAGGGGTGGGTAGGGCAGCACAGGCAGAGAAGGCTTGCATGATCAGATGCCCAAGGGAGCCAGGGGGAGGAAAGGTAATGTCTGGATGGGGGGTGAGGTGGAGAGGAGCATATGGGGTGTGTGGAGGAGGAGGAAGGGGGAGGAGCAGTGGTAAAGGAGGAGGGGAGGACAGGAGGGTAGGTAGGAACACTGGAGTAGTGAGGCTGATGGTTAATAGGGACAATAGGGTTGGTGGAAGGCAAAAGAAGGAGGAGGAGGAGAAGAGAGAGGCCGGTGGGCAGGAGGTGCACATGCATAGTTGGTAAGGGTGGGAGAGCTGAAGTGAAGAAAGAATGGGGGAACTAGGATGATAGAGGGGGAGACAGTAGTGAGAGGTCACCTCTAAGTGTAGTTGCCGCTTTGGTACAGTGGCAGAGCTGGTGCACAGGGCACTAGGTTCGAGTCTTGCCCAGGGTAACAGAAAGGACCCCAGCCAGTGGCTGTAGCAGCAGGGAGTTGGGTTCAAGGTGTGCAGAAACAATCAGATAACAATTTTGCAGTGTCTGAGGTTTAGAGTGTTTTTTAGAGTTTGAAATCCTGCAGAAATAATAGACAGGTGTGCTAGCTGAGTGGTGGAACTGCTGACTTTGACAGTGAGGGTGCAGGGTTCAAAGGCAGCAAGAAAGAAGTGGTAAACTTATATTTTGGCAGGTGGGGGGGTAAGAGACTAAAAGGCATAGGAAGTAGGAATAAAATAGGTAGACAAAGTGATTAAGAGGTAGAGCTGCTGACCCTAACTATAAGGGTACTGGGTTTGAGCACAGCTTAGGGACAGAGTGTAGAGAGTTTTTTAATTCAGAAAAGGAGGGAGGAAGGGTTAAGAGTTTGAAAGTAGAGGAAGCTGATGGCCTGGTTCATTGGCTTAGCGGTTAGTCAGTAGACTTTGGAAAAAAGGGTACCAGGTTTGAGGCTGCCGGGTGCTTAGTGGTGGGCTGATGGGAGGAGTGAGGAAAGTAGGTGGCAGAAAGGATTCAAAGGGACCTCTAGTGGGTAGGTTTGCAAACAGTTGCTAGGAAGGGGTGGAGAGTTGAAAGAGGAGCTAGAGTGGAGAGTGCAGCAATCCCTTGTGGTTGGTGTCTATAAGCTGCAAATAGGAAAGAAGACACTTAGTAAAAAGAAGGGTGTGACGCGTGACCTGACAGGAGCAATAAATGAAGTGCCGACCCTGGGTGGGGAGGTGCTACACAACAGTCAGGCTGTAGTGCAGGACACTTTACCTCTTACAGGCTCTGGCAATCCCCAAGTTCAGTCTCTGCTGCTGGGCAGAGTTCTGATGCAATCTAGGAGTTAGCTACATAAAATAGGCAAGTTGCATCTAACAAATGTAGCATACATTATGGGAGAAAAGATACAAAATATGCATATAGATATATTACAAATTTAACGACAAACCTGGGAACAGTGCCCATGGGGAGGGGGGTTACTACAATGCCTCAAGGCCCAGAATGGGCACTAGCAACACAAAAGGCTTTAAAAAAAAACTCAAAAAGAGAGGGAATGAGGCAGGAACAGCTGACAAAGCTGGTAAACACTACAGGAAGGGCAGAAAGGAGCCAGGGGAAGAACAGGAGACCAACAACCCATTGCGGTGGCCATTTTGGACCAGGCCACGAGTCTGGAGAGGGAAGGGGACATGGAGAGGTGCTGTGAAATAGTGTGGGATAAAAAGGCACTCGGACAAAAATTAGCAGAACAAAATTAAAAATTTATTACATATAGCGGACTGGAAATGACAAAATAACAAACCAAGACATAAAGTCCATAGTTTACATATCAGAGTTAGTACTGACTATCTCAGGACCGGGTGTTGACAGCTTCACACCCTCCCTCACACTGCTAACTTCCTAGGCAGTTTTCTTAAATAGTAGTCCCTTTAGACATGTGACTTCATTGCTCCGCCTCTAAAGTTTTGCAATTAAATCTTTTCCAAAATTAAGGTATTTTATTTTATTTACACATAAATTAACAATTTAGAAATACTTTTAATATTCAGGACTTGATTTTAATAATTTTATGTATTGTTTAACATTTAATTTTACAAGAGGTCACAGAAGGAAGTTCCTCTTAGAGGGGATAAAATAGGGAACTGGGGCGGCTGGCTCATAAGTAATAGGGCAGAGGTAGAAACACCCAGCACGACAGCGTTTTGAGAAAAATAAAATCTCGAAACATGGAAAGGCTACCTTTTATTTTCACATCCTTTATTGAAAAAAAGAGTAGCCAAGTTTTACTTAATTCAATTCTGAGAACACCAAAATGCCTCCTACATTTGTATTGATAATGTGAGTGTTTGAGCCTTTAACAGGAACACACAAACCACACAAACAAAGCTCACTCACATTACTAACATAAAGATTTCGCACTACTTTCAGATTGTGAACTCCTTCTGTGCCCCATGTGAGGAACCTATTTTTAATCTATGGGTATCGCTATCGATAAGAATACAGCACCCAAGACCAGTATTTTTCAGGTGGCATAATTAATTTTCCAATGGACCGCCAACTAAATGGCAAAGGCAGACCTCGGCGGGAGTTTAAGAGCAAAGGTCTGAACTTTTCGAATCTCTTACTACTAAAAAGACTTTACTACACTGAACTGTTTTATTCTTTCCTCCTTTCTGTCTACAATACAAGCGGACACATTTACTAAAATAAAAAACAATTACGATGTGACTTTTTCTTTTTGCGGTAGTGCGAGCATTTGAGCTGACACTTAAAGAGGCTCCACACTATCGCAACGCCTTGCTTTCAAAGAGAAAAAAAAAATTAAATATTGGCTTGAATGATATAGTGAACAGAATATTTATTCTAAATTAATTTCAGTTTTACTTGTATGGCTTCCGTGAATTAACGCTGCTATGATTCTGAAGGAGGTCCGAGGTGTACACATAAAAAAAAGGAGGGGGGGATTAAACAACCAGACATTGACAAACAACAAACAACAGATTGTGGGTGGCCAGCCCAACAAACACAACATAAACCACAAAACAAGACACAGTGTACATCTAGGAGTCTTTCTGAACGCCTGCAGTATTCAGATTATATATACAAAAAAATAAAAAAGAGAGGGGGGAGAAGGTTCTTTATTTCCCTCTCTCACAGGTGCAAAAAACACAGAGAAAAGGCATAGAAAAATGCTAGAATACTCATATCAATGCAGCAGAGGACAGCCCAAATATCTAATGAAATCCACAGATAAACAAATAAATAGATTAGAAGGACCACAAAAAAAACAAAAACCTGGAGACCAAAAGAAAGAAGGCGGCATGCACTCATACTCAAAGAGGTTACAGACCATGGAGGAAGATGTCACAGCGGCCAGGAGGGCACTGCATCGGGAGACATTTGGGGGCCCATCAATGACAAAGAGAGAAAGGAACTATTTATGACCAGGGATGGTAGACCCCCGGTGATTAACATGTGCTTTCTCTTTTACAGCAATTTTACTAGCATTAGGAACAAGAACCAGAGCAGAGGACAATGGCACCAAAAAAGAACAAGCCGACTAAGGTGGAGGCTTACAAGTCTATCATCGAGTTGGCTGAACGGGCCAACAGGGTATGGGAGTGGGTAGAGGTAATGTGGGATATAATGTGAGCAGTAGCATAAAAGAATATGTAGAACAAATGATTATGGCCATGGGACAAGATGGGCTAGGGCAGCTGGAAAAGGCCCTAGGAGAAATCAAGACAGGGAGTGGGGAAGGGGCAAGAACCGGGAGCATGTCAGATGCTGGTATGCTGCTTGGGGGTCTCAGGACATTGGTTCACCAGGGATGAGAATAGGCGAGCCTATCCCCATGGCAACAAAAGAAAAGATATGAAGGAAGAGTATGTATACGTTTTTGCCCTGGTAAGTAGGGAGGCAGTTTTGAAATATGATGAAAAGGAGAGCATTGGGAAAGCAGAAATGACAGCAGAAGTGGTCCTTCTTGGGAAGAAAGAGGAGGACAAATTCACCACAGGCAAGACATAGGATAGCTGGTCCATGGGTTTCACCACGTATGTAGCCAGAGTGTCAGAGAAGAAGCCTGAGAGGGGGATCCCCTTGATAACCCATCAGCTCATAATATGGAGGGCAAAAGCCAAAGGAGGAGGGGGTGGATATAATATGATGAATTTTTTAGACAAAGGATGGCCACCCATGGAGAATTTAGGTGGGATACCAAACAACCGGATCTGTGGACAGATTACGTCACCGACCAGGCCACACCAGATGGGGAAACTAAGAAGACCCCCCGATACAAAAATGTTGCTGGGGCTACAACCAAGCCTTTTGCTCCTGGCTGCAGTGTAGATGTCACCATGCATGCTCAAAATGCAGGGGAACCCACCCAGCATCCAGAGACAGGACAAACTGGGTGGCCGGGGGCAATCCAATAGGCCACAGGGCAATGCCAACCAGTCCATTCGGGGGGGACCAAGGTGGGTTGCAAGGTCAGCCAGTAGCTAGAGGTTTTTGGGGAGGGGGAACAAGTATTAAAGAACAGCCTAGTAGAGTGGGTGGGGAGGGCCAGGTATTTAACATGGTAAGGACACCAATCAGTATCAAGAGTTGGGAAATAGTGTTACTGGGATGAAAGGCACTCCAAAGTGACTTATGCTACCCTGGATGGAGAACTGGAAATCATTAAAGCAACCACACAAGCAAGTCTAGTGAAGACCATCATAGAGGTTGCCTTTAGGCTCCTTATAGTGTGCCCTCTAGACTGGGATCTGTTGGGCTTTAAACCAGATGGAGAATATTACTTTGAAAAAGCCATGCCTATGGGTTGTTCCACTACTTGTGCCTCTTTCGAACTATTTAGCACATGCCTACAAGGCATGTTTCAAAGATAGTCAGGGTCTAGGACAGTGATGCACTACCTTGATGATTTCCCACTGATTGGGAGTGGGAGAGAAGAGAGCGAGGATATGTGCAGGAACTTTCAGACATGGTGCAGAAACCTGGGATTGCCATTGGCACCAGACAAGATGGAAGAACCTAGCAGGATCATTGAGTTCCTGGGCATAGAGATTGATGCACAGAAAGAGGTCTTTAGAGTACCAGTAGGCAAGCTAACTAAGTTGAGGGGGCTCCTGAAGGATCATAGGCAAGGAAGGAGAAAATAACTGAGGCAGGTTCAACAGCTGATAGGACACCTTAGTTGTGCGTGTTGGGCCATCAGCCCAGGAAAAGCATTCACCAGGCGAATAGCACAAGCTACACAGGGAGCGACTAAGCCGCATCACTGGGTGGATAGCATAAGGGACACAAGGGAGGACAGAAAGATATGGGACGCATTTCTAGACGCATTCAATGGCACATCTTTTTGGCAAGATGACTGGGTATTTAATACAGATCTAGAAATGTATATAGATGCCATGGGGCGATGGGGAATGGGGAGATGCTATAGAGGAAAATGGTCTTCTGAAGCATGGCTGCAGAGATGGACAGAATGAGGTCTGACCAGTAACATCACCTTGCTTGAAATCATGCCAATCTGGGCATGCACGTTAGTGTGGGGACCAGAGCTTTGGAACCAAAGGGTGACTTTTTGGTGTGACAACAAGACAGTGGTGGATGTCCTCAACAATAGGAGGGCATCAACCGGGCCACTACTTTGGGTATTAAGGCAGATGGTATTGCAAGGGCTGAGGCTTAACATGACATTCAGGACTAGGCACATAAAGGGGATCAAAAACACTATAGCTGACAGCCTCTCCTGTCTGCAGCTGGACAGATTCTGGGCCTCGGCACCGAAGGCCTCTGCGCGACAGATGCTGATACCAGAGGACATATGGGAAGTTGGTTGGAAGGAGCCAAGGTCCTGTTTTGGAACTCCTGGTCCACCAGGATGCTCAGAGCCTACAAAGGGGCTTGGGGAGCATTCTAGAAGTTCAGGGAACAGCACCACAGGAAGGTAAGTGGGCAAGTCAAGGACAACCAAGTGGGAAAGTACATAGTGCACCAATGGGAAAAGGGAATAACACACGTCACCATAGGAGTCCAGCTGGTGACCATCAGCATAGTGTGTAACCTTAGACAGGGGCAGGACCCAACAAAGTCCAGGTTAGTATGGTGCATGGTCCAGGGTTGGGAAAGGCTTAGCACAAAGGCAAAATATGAACAGAAACCAGTATCACACAGCATGATGGAAGGTATGGGGCAAACAGCAGCAGCCATTTGCAGCACAGAATTTGAAACATTATTATTATTTCAAGCAGTATTGACAACAATGCATTATGGTGCACTAAGGGTGAGCGAAGCAGTAGGGCATGACAAAGGAAGACTGGGGGGCAGGTTGGAACAAGAGGACCTTACCTGGCACGGGGCCGCAATTGACATAAGGAACAGAAAATCAAAGATGGACCAAGAGGCGAGGGGGCCCAAGTACAACTAGACAGACAAAAGGAGCTGGCTAACTGCCTGGTCAGAGAGCTGTGGTCCAATGCTGCAGTGCATCCACCCCAAGCAGGCCAGTTCTTTATTCATGGGGATGGGAAAAGAGCCACAGGGTTATCAGGTGACAGTGGTGCTTAAAAGGTGCATGGCATTCCAGGGGGAGAACTCCAAGAATTTCTCCTCATATTCATTCCGAATTGGGTGGACATCACAGATGGCATCAGAAGGGGGGTCCATTGCACAGGTGCAAGGGGTCAGACGGGGGAAGTCTGACTGTTATAAACAATACATAAGACCATCAAACAAATGAGTAACCAATTCTCCAAATTTTTTTCCACAGGTTAAGGGAGGACTGGGGAGGGGATGGGGGTAGTTTGCAAAGATGAACGCATTGGGGGGACAAAAAGAGATACAGTAGGGAGCATGGACAGCAAGAATGTCTCATTAATTACATACGCTTTGATCTCTCAGCAGATAAAAGGTGGTGGCTGGAGGTATGGATATATGGACACTTTTATATTTATTGGGCAGAAAGGAGAGCATCCAAAGAAAAATAAGAAGGGGGCAGACAACTTTACCAAGACCCCAGACAATGCTGGGTGACATGTCAGGGCATGAGGGGCATGAAAGGGACTCAGCTGCTTCCAACATTGAGAGACGTGAGAGAGAGAGAGACGGCCACCACCAGACATGATTATTATGCAACTGGGAGGCAATGACATTGGATCCAGGCCATTACAGATTAAGTATGATATGGGTATAATAAAGTAATGGTGGCCAGAAGTAACCCTGACATGGTCAGACATGGTACCCAGCATAGATGGAGACATGCACACAGACACCTCGCAAAGGACAGAGTAAAAAAAAAATGAACAGAAGGATAGGCACATGGTTCATAACCCATGGGGACAGGGTCTTTAGGCAGGGCATAGAAGAGCGTGAGGATGAGTTCTATAGACCGGACGTGGTACACCTGTCAGACATAGGGGTTGACCTGTTTAATTCAGAGACCATTGGGAATATTGAAGACTGGAGGAGGAGCCTTGGTTATCAAAGAAAAGGGCCCAGTAAAGTGGGGGGGGGTGGCTGTCATTCAATGCAAGCTGGAGATGGCCTAGTGACAAAAAGATAGTAAGAGCTGCCGGGGGGGGAGAACACACACAAATGGAGAACGAAGAAAAGAGGAGAAGAGATGTGGTAATGGGTGTCACACCAATACCTCCCAAGAAGAAGGAGAAGGGCCCCCCCCAGATTTTAAGTCTGGGGGGGGTGAGAGGACGAAGAAGGAGGAATACTTAATAAATGAATAATCAATGTGTGGAATTTTTGTATGAAATGAAATGCACATAAACTGGAAAATAATGTACAAAAACTGGAAAGACATTGAAAAGTTGGGACTAATGATCTTCAAGTTTGTAAATATGATTTTATGAAAGTATGATATATGGGGCTAAATATATACAGTATATATATATATATATATATATATATATATATATAATATATATATATATATATATATTCATGGCAAAAAAACTCAGTTTAATGCATCAGTTAGGGTTGTTCCACTGTGACAAAAGCGAGGAAATTCAGTGTTAGGGTTGAAAACCCTATCTCCGAATTAACCCCCCCAGCACCACACACACACAGACACAGACACACACACACACACACACACACACACACACACACATACAAGTACGGGAGAGGACCAAGGCAACATGACCAATCACAGACAACCAGCAGCAGGTGACAGAAATAACAAACAATTGTCTAAATGTACTACAAGACATCCCCACCACCCTGACCAGGTACTGCATGCACGGTGGAGATCAACAGCAAAACTGAGGCCATGTACACCAAACGTACACATCCCTGATTGCAGCTGCACACAACGTACCACACTTAGTAGTTGCATGGCCTTACCTACCGATGCCCCACACCACATGTGGTGGCCCACCTGAGCAATAGAGTTGAGCAAAAGCAAAGAGCTGTACAGGTATAATATCTCTGATTATAACAAGGGTCTGAGAAAAGCAGCTTTCTGATTGGCTGTAAACATTCTAACAGCCTTATGTTTAGTTTTTATTAACATACATGTAGAGGCCGGCCCGTCGGCGCAGCGGTGGGATTTCCGCTTGCGACGCCGGCGACCAGGGTTCGGGAATGGACCCGAGTCATCCGAGCGCTGGCCAGGGGGAGAAAGATCGAGCGTCCGAACGACTGCTCTCCTTCTCGGGGGAGGTTGGGGAGCAACCAGTGCGATAGGGACCCCTAAGCGAGAGCTGGGGACACTCACGCTTCTGCAGCTACGTCGGGGAGAGAGGCGCGGGCGGACACTGGCGTCATTGCACATCCCCACCTCCTCGGGGGTGGGAATAAAGGGGTGTAAAATTCCACGCCTAACGTCTAGATGACGCTCTGCCCTGGGGATGCCCTGATTGGTCACAGGAGCCTTTACCCCAACCAGTTACTAGGCCCGCGGTTTGGTGTGGGGAGGGGTCTGAGCCACGGCCCGCTCTCTGGGGGGCAAGCCAGGGATGACCGGGGGAGTCGGCGATATCCGGTGACTGGGGGTCCTGGGGTCCGTGACCGGAGCAGAAGGGCAGACGATAGGCGTGGAGGTAAAAAGCAAAAATAAAAAAAAAAAAATACATGTACAGCCTAACCATATGATGAACATATTTTAATGTTGTTTAAAAAAACAGTTTTATTATGATAGCAATAAGCCATTCCCAGGTATTATGTTAATGGTCAGTTTATCACTGTCTAACGACATGTGGCACTCGGCTATGCCTCATTCAACATTAAACACCTAGAGGGTGATTAACAGGCCATTTAACATAACCATTGGTCATGCCTTATTGCTTAATTACCTTCATGTGTAGATACTCTCCCTCTGCTAGGCACTGCAGGAGCTTTGCAACATAGTGTCCCATCCAGTTACACCATCCACTGTCTAGTTACTGGAGAATGGCTGCAAATATGAACTCATGAAGATGAACAGTGTAACTTGATCATTACAGTCATCGAAACTTTAGTGTGATTATAACTGACAGAATCAATGATAGAGAATAACCCCTGCCATCCTATTACACGTATCCGATTGTGAGTTAAATCAATACTAAAAGACATTCTATTTATATCTACACTATACCTACTTGGTTCCTGTTGTAGCACAATTAACGTAGTATCACTTTGATAGCATCAATGACAGAATTATGGCAAACCCAAAGACTAGGCATACAGCCTGAGTATGAAACAACTGTTAAAAAAATTAGGCTGTGTCCATAAGTGGCATAGATCACTCATTGCAACAATAGTAAATGTATCACTATTTCAATAAGTTAGTCATGACAGATGCAATGACATTGCCTTTATCAGGTACAACATACTCAGTAAGTGCCTACAGGAAAATCTGTCCTATAGACATCTCCAATACAGCTACGTCATTGTTGGCTAAGTAGTGTATGATATTTAGAAGTTGCTTGGCCTGATCCACACAATTACACTGTTTCTTACAAAAAATACTTACTGCATCTTCAGTATTCAAACATACTGAAGGTATATGTATGTACATCAGCAGTACACCTTCATCAGTAAAAATGCATCTGATACTGGCAGTATGAATTTCACAGCATTGAACAGGCAATGCTTTTCCATACGTTTACATCAGCCTCTCTATCCTGAGTAAACAGTTGCAGTAAATGTACTACTATGTAAATCACATACTAAATGCAACACTACTTTTTTCTTCAGCATGGCTGTGTCTTGTAGTTAATTTATGTAGTTCTCTTAATTAATCTATACTCACTAGTGTTAAAACCTTTGTACAACTGTGATCATGCACCTTCAGTATTTATATTGACTAACGGCACAGTACCAGTTGTGGTGTGGTGTGGGACATCGGTAGGTAAGGCCATGCAACTACTAAGTGTGGTACGTTGTGTGCAGCTGCAATCAGGGATGTGTACATTTGGTGTACATGGCCTCAGTTTTGCTGTTGATCTCCACTGAGCATGCAGTACCTGGTCAGGTGGGTGGGGATGTCTTGTAGTACATTTAGACAATTGTTCATAATTTCTGTCACCTGCTGCTGGTTGTCTGTCATTGGTCATGTTGCCTTGGTCCTCCCCCGTACTTGCATGTGTGTGTGTGTGTGTGTGTGTGTGTCTGTGTGTGTGGTGCTGGGCGGGTGAATTCAGAGTTAGGGTTTTCAACCCTAACACCGAATTTCCTTGCTTTTGTTGCAGTGGAACAACCCTAACTGATGAATTAAACTGAGTTTTTTTGCTATGAATATCTTTGTCTTTTTGAGAATGATTACTAACAATAGTATATGATTTGTTGTCGCTAGAGTACTGCACATACATACTGAAATATACCAAGATGAGGAATACAGTAACTCATGTAGTACTATTTTCTGTTATTAACACTAAGACTACTTCCATCTGAACCACATTGTTTTTAATATTTATGTATTTTTTTTCACTTGCCACTGTTATGGCAGTATTAATTTTTTATGTTGCAGCATTTTACTCATTCTCTTTGTGCAGTCAATGTAACTATTCTTTGGACACATGATGAATGTAGTACTCTATGGCCTGAATATTCAAACTGTGCCAGACTGTGGAACAAGCCTTGGTGCACCTCAACTGTCTTGCACAGAGGTGTGTCCTGGTGATATTCAACAGACCTGCACTATGGTGTAGTAACTTTGAATATCACACCCTGGCCACCCTAACTGTGCATGGTGCAGTAGTACTGCTCCAGCGCAAGTGGGCAGACTGTAGCATGCAGATACGCTGGTGCAAGTCGCATTGCGCCATGCACAGCACCTGCCATATTCAAAAGGGGACATGCAAATGGTTTCATAATGTGTGCAAGGTGCACAAGGGTACATTTTATTCTCATTACAGCCCCATTTGCATGTCATTAGTATGCAGATGCACCATTCTCTGAGAACTTGTGCCTGGCGCCCTGACAGGCACCAGTCATTGGGAACACCGCATCTAGCCCAATCGCGGGATTTGTGAACAAATAAAAAAAAGTGCAATATGGCAAGTGGTCCAGTGTACTGCCTTGAGCCCGATCACAGGCATCATTAATAGCCCCCCCAAACTGCAATATCCCTGGTGGTGTAGTGGAGCGCACTGAGCCCGATCTCAGGCATCATTAATAGATCCCCCCAAGTACAATATTCCTGGTGGTCCAGTGGCCTGGTCGATGGCTGATCGTAGACATCTGTACCTCATCAAATACCCCTAAAACCCTGATGGTGTAGTGTACACCACACCCCACCTGACACTGAGCCTTACCACCCCGATCTACCCTGCATCAGTCGGCGGATGGCAGTACTGCACCCGCCTTCCACCCTGCCACCCACCAACTGACAGGTCAGTAGTGCTGCACAACCATTGCTTCACAGCATGAGTCAATGGGCGTGCAGCCCATACCGTACTACTCAGTACAGATATGTAAATGAATTCATTCACATATCTGAACTGAGTGTACGGTATGTGCTGCACACCCATTAGGTCATGCTGTGAACCAATGGGTATGTAACTCTACTGAGCTGTCATTTGGCAGGCCTCGGGGTGGCAACCGAGTGGGGTGCTGCCACCCACCAGCTGACGAGGGGTGGGAGTGGGTCGGTGGGGCTCAGTGGGTGGCTGGGGTGGAGTACACTACACCACCAGGGTCTTAGAGTATTTGATGAGGTACTGATGGGTGCAATCAGGCAGTGATCGGTCCACTGGACCACCATGGAAATAGCACATTTTTTTGGGGGGGAACGTACTGATGTTCACGATCATGCACATAGAGGTATAATGTAGCACCAGGTATATGGAACGCCGGCATTTTGCTCCAGTAATGCCTGTGATAGTGCATGGGGGGCACTGTCAGGTGTCTCAGGAACTTGGATGGACAACCACAAGTGAAATCCCACATGAATCTGCTATAATGTTTCAGGAAATGATGAAATAACAGTTCTGCAAATCTTTGTCACAAATATTGCTAATAAACATCCATAGAACACAATAACACCACAAACAAAAAATAGTATTTATAAAATAGTTTTATATTTGTATAAAACTATAAAATGATATTTTCAGAAAAGGATACAAAAATAAGATTTTTTTAGAAAAATACATACAAAAATATAACATTTGTCAATTTACAAAAAAAAGGAACAAAAAAATTTTTTTTTAACCACTAAATTTCACACATAAAAAAATATATATTTATTCAAAATCATTTGTCCTTTTGTAAAAAAAATAAATAAATAAACTATTATTATCAAAGAAATTTGAATTAGAAAAATTTTTGCAGCCACAACTTGCGAGAGGTGTGTGCTGTTTGAGGCAGTCCAAGCAACAGACTGGATCCGATGTGGAGGCACAATGGAAGTGGAAGCTGTTGCGCCCTGTAGAGGAGATACCGGACTGTTGTGGAGGGTGGTCACTTCGTCCCAGGGAAGCTGGCAGGAACAGGTGGTGCTGGTGGAGGTGAAGCACTAGTACTGGCCACAGTGGCATCAGCCGCTGTCACCACAGGCTCAAGCACAAGGTTGATGGTCTGTTGTTGCGCTTCCATGAAGGACAGCATTTTCTGCTGTCCTTCAAGGAGCGCAACATGATCTTTTTTTAGACCGACAACTATGCGCTCAAGCCTGCGGTAACAGCGGCAGTGTTACTCTGGCGCTTCCTCCGCCGCCCTACAAAGAGTCAAAATAAATAAATCAATACAGGAGACTCAAAAACACTGATGGGCTTTCTGTCTTTCAACGTTAAATATTTAATAGCTAATGCAGTAATACTTATACATTAATTTGGCACTACTGATACTATTTAGAAGTCTGATACAAATGTAGATTGTTGTCTTGCCTGTTCGGTTATAATACTTTATTAACCATATTATGTCATTAGTTGACAACATAAAAAAAACTTGCAGGAACTTTAAATTTAGTATGCTATTCTTGTGTTTTATTCACTACACAGAAATATTCAATATCTAGATGCTTTAACATAATAAACAGTACAGTCTCATACAGTGAAAGTACATCCTCATTGTGTGTGGACAACTAAACTTAACCATCTGTGGCTATAATGTTTACTCATGTCTGCAAGAGAATATGCGACTACCTTCACGCCAACAGTATGATAAGATAATTTTATGTGTACATCATCATCATCACTTTAATGATTGTTCATAAAAAACACATTTCGAGTTGTGATTCACCCTCTCTACACACATAAATGTTTCAAAACCTTTTGTAACTAACATTGAATTGATTCAGCAGAAAACCATGAACAAGCTCTCATTTTGTATTTTATTCTCACATCCTGCGCATCCGTATTGTGACAGGAACTGTTACCAAAATCCAAAATGTCCTAGGTCGTGATTAACTGACTAGCAATACAATCAGTGAAAGTTTCGTATTTTTTTTATAATGAAACAACTTAGTAACAGTATTAAGACTTTTTCACCATACAATGTACTTCACAATAGTTTTTGTGACACATTCCTATTACCAGTTTTTCCGTTTTCATCAAATTGTCAACTGAATCTGTCTCAGTAGTTTTCTAATACTTGAAATCATCTCACAGATTTAGTAATTAAGACTTCACTGAGTTAACAAAGTACTTACTGCAATACATTTTACACACAGCATATGAATAGATAGTAGGAGCTGTGTTCAGAAGTAGTGTCCAAGAAATGCAAGTTTACACCATGAACAACACAGTGATGCATGTCACTGCTATATCAGAAAGTTGTATTGATTTTAAATAAATTACTACTCTATCGAAAAAAACAGTAGAATCTGCAACACAATAATCATGTGTATTCTCATGCAATGTCACATACAAAACCAATATACACTCCAGGAAGTAGTATGACATCAGCTGGATAGGTCAATTGGTCCACCAATGAACCCACAACTATAATCGGTTGCTGATAACAAGGAAGTTAATCAGTAGTTTCTACAGGTATCAGTACCTGGGTACTCCTGTTCACCACCTACATGTCTGACATAAGGGTAGGTATCACGAGTAATATTGCTCTCTTTGCAAATAACTCAAAACTGTGGTCATTAGTGTATGTACAGAAGGGCCAGCTGGGTCAACAGACTGCCCTGGACCAACAGATAAATGTAGAAGGGACACTATTCTGAGTAAAATGCAGTGAAGTGCAACGTACTGCACATCACACACAGAAATGCATATCAAGTGTTCCCCCATGGTGGGGGGATGAAATAGTACAAGACTTTATTACTCTCAGAGACTTAAAGCTGTTCTTGTATGTTAAGACAAACACCCTTGACACTTGTACAAGGCCAACAGATAAGGACAACAGGATGCTGTATGCATCACCAGTGTGATTGCCTCCAGAAGAAGTGAAGATATTACACATGTGTCTAACTCACAGTCTGAGAACGCATCTCAAGCACTGTTTGTAGCTTCAGATGCCACAGTAAAAGACACACATTTTACTTCTGGGGAGTGTCCAGAGTAGGGAGATAAAAACAATGTGTGTCTTGCGGAACAGGACCTATATGTAGAGTCAGGAACCTAAATATGTACATTTGCAGACAAAAGGGACTCAAGAGACATGGCAGACATCTTCAGGTACATGAAGGGGATAAATAAGAGAGTGGCAGTTAGGATGACTTGAACAAATGTAGAGGAGTAAGCTAATACTGCAACTAGAGGATAGAAAATTCTGGGGAAAAGAAGGAGGTTTACTTCAGTAGGACAGTGGTGGATCCATGTAATGTGGTGTCCAGTCTGCTGGTGCATGCACACATGGTAGAAGTGTTCAAGAGGGTGTGGTACAGTAATAAGACAATGGTTCCAGAAAAAAATTAATATGCTGTTGGCATATCTGTAACTGGGAAGGGAGCAGCCAGAGTAGTCAAGGGGGCAGACAGCAAGGTGAGATACCAGGGCACCAAGTGTCCAAATGAGTAGATGCAAGATGTAGAGACACCTATTCTGGTGTAATTCTTACTATGTCAGTATACACCCAAATATATGGCTTCTACTTTTATGAGTGATATAACTGTTTAAAATGTTCCATAACTGTCACTCACAGTTTGGTTGTCACATCTAAGCTTTCATCATGACAGCTGACAGTTCTGAGTGCCCTCCCAAGCTATTGCCTCACTTTCATCCTACACAGTGTCGTGAATGTGTTTATTACTATAGTAATTGTGCTACTTATGTCCCTGGTGTCCTTGTTAAACACTCAGTGTCCTATTACAGAAATACCTCAATATGATATCAAAGTCAAACATCGTTTGTTAGCTTGTTGCACACCATTTATCTGCCAACCACTAAACAGCTACATTTACTCTCCCCACTCTTCACTCCTGTCAGTGACTGCACGTACCGTCAGTCAAACTTGAATGTGTGATCCAGAATTAATGGTTCTGTGTAATATGGCTGTACACACATCACACACAACACAAGAAAATGAACATGAAGCTTTCACCATACTAGTAATAACATATGTGTGATGTATTCATTTGCATCTATAAACAATGTACAACTATACAGTTTTAACATTTATTATGTGACATTATGAAAACATGCTAAAACTCCTACTAAATGACATAAGTTATTACACAACTGCTAAACTGAGACACAATTATAATAACATACATTCTGAGTTCATGATACTGTGACACTACATCTTGCATGAAAAGATTTTGTGAGTCCACTTACGTGTTGAGCTGGTGCCGGCCTCCTGCTTCACCTCCACTGTTTCCTCATGCTCAGTTTCCCCAGGCTCTATGGAACAAAACAAGTGAAAAACATGATCACATATACATCAAATATCAAGGTACAACAATATTTTTTAATAAGCTACATTTGTAATACTCCGTCATTGTGTAACTCAAACATGTCAACACATCCCTCTTTGCAATAACAGTTCAGTCTTTAGATGGATTTCTGTTCTTGAGCAACTCTGACATACAGACACCAACTCTTCTCATCTGCAGAGTGAGCAAGCGCCTTACATGAACAGTATAAAGAATGTAATAGATAATTACTAAGATTTGTGACCACACCATAATTGTACGCTGTAGTGTACTTGTTACACCATGTGTGTACAATGCTGTAGATGTCCATATACTTATTCACTGATGTCCACTCCATTGACTGTCACTATGGCAGGGTCAACATACCACATAACTTGCCACTGCCGCACTGACAGCAGTCAGCCTATACATCAAACCACCTGCAGCACATCATGTGGCCACAGCCCAAGGAAAGGCTGAATTCAAATAATACAAGCCTGTGTCCGTGGTCTTCCAACAGACATGTTCATCCAATCCTGCACAGAATTTATATAAAACAAACCAACTTTTTCTGGTGGTTCCCTGACCATGTCTCTCCAATTAGAGTTGAAAAAAAAAATAGTAACAGAAATGTATAATTCCTAGTATGCAGTGCACAACACCCAATACATACCCATTAATTCCAATAATAACAAGAGTCTGAGAAATGGAGCTTTCTTTTTGGCTGAAAACATTCTAACAACCTTATGTTTATCTTTTAATAACATACATGTAGAGCATAACCATATTATGAACAGAATTTAACATGGTTTAAAAAACAGTTTTATTATCATAGCAGGAAGGCATCCATAGGCATAATGTTACTGTTCAGTAAGTCACCCTCTAGCAGCATATGGCACTCGGCTATGCGTCATTCAACATTACACCCCTAGAGGGTGATTAACAGACCATTAAAATAACCCTTGGTCATGTCTTATTGCGTAATAAAAGTAAGGGTGTGAGCATTTTCAGGTTTCTGCTTAACTGCAAACATTGTCAAAGCCTTATGTAAATCCTTTATTAAGATACATGTAGACATTGTCCATACTGTCTATGAACATATTTTTTAATAATAGAAATAAGACATTCCCAGCAGATATATAAATGATCACTTAATAACCATCTAGGGGCATGTGGCACTCGACCACACATAATTACACACTACAACCCTAGAAGATTGGTAACAGACCATTAACATAACCATTGATAATGGCTTATCCTTGAACATAAAAGTCCACCACAAAAATTAGTGGAGCACAACAGCTACACCCCCCCCCCACCAGGCCATATGGCACGTAAAGTAGTCCTATGGTCATGTATCCATTGTCACACAGCATGAACAATGGTGTCACACTGATATGTTAGTAAACATTAGACATATTTGCATTTATCAATTCACATCTTTCCATTCTGTTTAACAATATGTGCTGCATGATCATGGGTTCACACTCTGTTATTTTGGACATACATCCATACCACTGGTGTCAGTAAACACACAGCAGATGATCAGGTGGGTGCTGTACTACTGATTCTCACACATCAGAAGTGTGGCCGCAGCATGACAGCAGGTATTACTTGGCTGTCAAGCACTGTATTCCACTTAAAGACCACACTTAGCAGTTTACTCTTGTTTGTGGTTTGCTTCAGAGTAGACCACACATATAAACTTCAGTAACCAGTGCAACAGGTGGATGTAATGTTATCTCTGACTGTGAGCAGTCATACACCTCCAGTGGAGCAACAGAGTCAGTGGTGAATGTTATATTTATGTAGCGTATCATCAGGCAGGCTGTTGTATAATGGAACACCAAGGGCATATAGAAATGATACTTACAAAAAAATGCACATGCAAGGGAAAGACAAGCACCTACCATACTATCAATGTTTTATAAAATCAGCAAGTGGGTGTAATATGTACTATGGAATGGCCACATTCCCAGTGGTTCCGGCTGTGCACCAGTGCCCATGAACTTCTACCAATGTGTCAGTCAACAGATGTTTTGCTAGTAGAACAGTGAAGACCTGACACCCACTGGCTACACAGGTAGGAGTAGTGGGGTGCTCGGGCTCAGCATGCAGTTGCAGGGTTACCATTAGATCACCACGGGGATTGGAAGTATTTCTTTTCCCACAAATACCTATGGTCAGCCAAATGGTCCAGTGTAACACCATGACAGTAGACCACATTTTTTTTTCAATAGGCATGGATGCAAATGTGTAAACAGTGTCACACTGAACCACCAGAGAAATTGTGTAATTCCACATTTATTTTCACAGATGTCCACAATGGGGAGATAGTGTTTCACTGGTCCACCACGTATATTAAACAGAACATCAAAATACTTTCACTGCAAATGAACGTGATTCTGCAGCAGGTGACATCAGTCCGCAACATCTGTTGTCTCGGAAGGAGGCAGGCTGAACCCATCACAGAATGCTGCGACTGTATGCAAATGTGGCATGATAACATACAAATGGACACATATGCACCTTTCATGCATTATGACCCCATTGGCATGTTATTTTTTGGCTACTAAGTTTGCTTCTAATGTCAAAATGTTAGTAGCACTACCACATCTCCATGCTTCACTCTGTACAGTTAAACTAGAGTGGTAGCTCAGCATCATGCACAGAAGGGGCCAGGCATGTTGCCATCTTAAACACTGCTCAGACATGTAAGAGTTCCATTGAATGTCACCCACTACACACCTCCTGTACAGCAGAGTTACGCTGCACCCAACCTCATGCCACAGGTTGCCACAGTTAAGATATCTAAAAAACAGTTGTTTTTTCAACAGTGGTCTGTGTATTTCTTTGTTTGGAGGCTCAACTGTGCTCACGACTGAGGGGATATGAGGCTGTAAGATATTGTACCCTGACAAGGAATTGCCACCTCTGTCATTACATTGTCTGTTTTGCTAGGTGACATAAGAAAATTGTGTGGCACAGCTAAGTCAGCGGGCACCCATACAGACAGACAAGGCAGGCACAAACAAGACTTGGTAGAAGGAATGAGTGTGAAACTGTTATGCACAGTGTGTGTGTGTCTGTATGTGTGTGTGCATGTGTCTGTATCTGTGTTTGGTTCAGTTGCATATTAAGAGAAACATAGCTGCATTAAAAAAATGAAGATTCTGTTTCACCAAGGATCTGATACCTAATCATGCTGTAGACATACAGACTCATTCTTAACTGGTCTCTATTGCCAGATGGCAGGGTGGCTGTTTGCTTGTCTTACTCAATCACCTAAAACAATGTTTGCAAACCATTTCATAAATACAAATAATATATACATGGTTCAAGTAATTCTTAATCACTAAATAGTATTTACAAAAAAATATGCCCTTAACTTCTGCAGCTCACACATTACATTATATCCTCATAGCACCCCAATGACATAGTACAATTATTTCTATCAGCATCTTACCATCGGACTTGATGACAATTACACTGTCTGTGTCCAATTGACCACCCTCCACAGCTTCACGCTGTGCCGGTACTACCTCGCGGGAAGCCTTGGAAGTCCTACGTTACCCTGTCATGAAAGAGAAACCAAAGACATCAGTAGCTGTTAAATCATAATTACATCACATGTTTGAAACAGTTGCTGCAACAATAAAACATGCATCACATAGGTAACATTGCTTCTCATTAGACACACCACAAGCATTGTGGCCACATATTACAATAACAAGTGCTGTTAATATCAAATATAATGTTTGAAGACCAGTAGAGAAGAACTCTAAATGAAGATCAGTGGTTTTTACACAACCATGTGTTACATTTCAACAACAAGTCAAGACATCTACAATCCCCTATTAAGTACACATATTGACATAATCATATTTCAGATCAGAAACCCAAACATAATTCTTAATGCTCTATGCAAAAAAAAACACAGTTGTCATTCCATGTGTCATAATACTGCAGAACAAATACATTTTCATGAACTGTACCACTATTGTAAATTTAACATAACAAAGTGGCATCACTACATAACATGGTACCAAAAACACAGCTTAAACTCACTAGATTTATCAAATGCAATAACTATGTTAATCTTAACTAAATGACAATATTATCTATATTCAATGGGTACTGTACAATCACTCCACCACTATCATTACTAGATTCTATTGTTATTGACTCACTCAGCAAAACCTCAGAACTAAACTACAGCAGGTATGTCAAATGAACCTTATTCTATACTGTATTACAATTCTGAAACCTCATTGGTCAAAACAGATTGAATGACTGTAAAAAAATAATACACAGTATTACACTGTTCCAAGTTTGATATTACTACATTACACTAAATAAACATTTTCATTTTGTTTTCTAACAACATACCATGATAGGAACTGGGTATATGGATGGATGCACTATTTCTGGTGCGGCTATGTCACTCGCCTCTGCCTCGTGACTCAACAACACCAGACTTAATAAATACACCAATTCATCCATGCCTTGTCATGGTACATTCTTACATATAGTATTAAGTAAAGTACCATGTGCCATAATTTTAATCAAAATCTTAATAAATGCACATGCATTGTTAAACTTCTGCTGAGTGACTTACGGTGAGTAAGGTGCTCCCCCACAGCTAGCTTGCCAGCAGCTTCCCACAGCTCAGACGCGAGGTAGTACCAGCACGTGTCGTTGTCTGGTATCTCCTCACGCTGTTTAAGGATGTAAAAGCGCTGGCGCAATAGGTTCCACTTCCGCTTCAACTGCAATATGGTTTTATTTTTTATCTTTAGTACAACATGCAGGAAGCTGTTAATGGGCCTCCACATCGGATCCAACTTGCAGTTCATGCTCCGCATGAACACGCTTGCATTTCCCCTGGCTTGGACTGCCTCAAGTAGTGCACACACCTCTCGCAAGGTTCACTGCCTCATACTTAGTTTTTTTTTGTTTCTGAAATAAAAGCATAGAAACATTACCATCACTGTCATCTCCCACTCTTAATGATTGTTTTTAATTTATAACGTTTAGTACTTAGGAAATGAAACACTGGGGTGGGCTTCAGCGTGGCACAAAGATGGCTGTTTGGGGGGATGTGGATCTGATGGGGGATTGGGCACCCCCATCAGTGACAGCATCTGTTACCACGCTGGGTTGGACTCCCAGCATGGCACCCTGTACTCTCTGGGGGGGGACAGTGGAGCCGACAGGGGGATTGGCCACCCTCATTGGCTATGCATGTGTACCACGCTGAGGTAGGCACCCAGCATGGCATGTAGAACTCTGTTTTGGGGGTTGCAGCACAGCCGAAGAGGGATTGGGCACCCCCGTCAGCTATACAGTGTGGGGGGGATGAGCACGCAGTATGTGTGCATGTGTGTGTGTGTGTAGGGGGAAGCGCGCATGAGCAGGTGATATCTAATCACTGCTCATCGAACCATAGCTCCCCCTTTCAACTGTACACCACTGCATTTTGGACTGGTGTCATAGACAGCTCAAGCAGGCATTGCAGAACTGTGGCTGCACCTGAAAACACACTGACTGAATTGGAAGAGGGCTGCCACACCTCCAAAAACTCAGATGATAGCACTATTTTCTTGTACATGCATGCAAGCAAGCATATAAATCACTTAGCTTATGTGTTCCATACAACATGGCTCCATTTGCACAAATAGTACTAAATAAAGCTAAACATAAACCTGCCACCACTGCATTTAACTGTTGTAACACCACTACCACTCTGTACCACGTACAATACTGTAATTCCACAGTAAATGTTATATTAACCTTCCAGACTGAAACAATATAAAAATTTTAACATATAACAACATCATATGTGTGTACTAAGAACAACATGACGCATTGCTATTGCAGTCTCCCAGTGCTGTTACACAGCATGGCACAATCTGAATGTTCCAACCCATATGTTACATGTGTGACTGATGCATGCAGCTCATCTATTTTTTGACCACATTTATAGGGTTCTGAGAAGAACCTTTGTGTACTAGTAATATTTGATCAAATATTCTGACAATCTTAGAGGACTTTGAGGATTGCATCTCGAACTTCTCCCAGGAAATGGCAATTGCCAGCATGCGAGAGATGTACACCGTCTAGTAGAATAGCCAATCATTACAATACCTAATTTCTGGGTGATGTATAGTATACATTCCATGCACCGTAGAAAAGCGATATTTGTATGTTGACTTTTCTGCAAGCTCTGTCAATCAGATACATATGATGTTCTGCTTGCCAGACTCCACTCTGTAATATCTGAAAATGATTATACAGGCAGGCAATATACTCATAATAGAAGCAAGGTCCAATTTGCCTCTGTTACTAAATCTACCCAACGCTCGTGCCCAAATCATTGCCTCCAAGATGTATTACAGTATGTCAGGATGAGGCTGAGTTCTCAAAAGTCTGTGCATGGTTGGCATGAGATGTTCCCACCTCATGCCACCCCTACCAAACCATTTTACATAGCAATCTGGGAGCTGCAGGTCCCTCCCAAAATCACTATGAACAGCATACTCAGATGCTCATCTCACGATACTGCTTCCAACTATCCACAAAGTACTTTTGCAATTTTCTGCCATTCTCAGTTTTTACACTCAGAACTGGACAGAGAGCTACCAAAAAAGTCAGTGTTCACCCCGCAGTGGCTAGTCAGTAGTGAAAGTAAAACTGATATTTTCCCTCTTTATTTCAAGCCAGCTTCACTGGGCTGATTAATAACACACAAATAAAAAAAAAACATTGGCTAGTGCTCTGGCTTCATTAACCAATGTAGACCATGAACTGATTATTACTAGACTTCTGCTCCAGCTAAAATGTGCAAACATTGAGAGGTGGAGAAAATGCATCCTTTTCATAGGCAGTTTTAAACAATTACAACTGCAGAAACATGTCTGATTGGTTCCCTCTTCTGTTAGGGGTCCATGTGCAGCTTCCTATCTCCCTCTATTTGCAGCTGTATCTGTACAAGTTAGTACTAAAATACTATCTGACTTTAAACAGTTTTATCTAAATAATACAGCATCTTAGATTATAACAAGTAACATTATCAAATTCAGCAGTAAAAAACATTTTGATTAATAGTATTTACATGTTGCTAACACTTTTTATCATACTAGAAAAATGCTTTATAAAATATACTGTACTTTCAGTTTTGAAAATGCTGTGTCTCAGTTATCACTAAGATGGCTGCTGTTGAGTTCTTCTTCAGTGTTGTCCGTCTCTGATTGGTTGTCTCAGTTGGCCTGACAGATCTTGCATTACATTAGTAGAACCAGCTGTCAGTCAAGCACAATCAGATCTGATTTGATAATGAATGCATTTGCCACTCCCAAGTGTTAAATTTGCGACACTTTCAAACGCACGAAAGTAATTTGCGACAATGTCGAACGCACGACAGTAATTTTTGCGATACTTTCGAATGCACGAAAGTAACTTTTGTGACACTTTCGAACTTCAACATTACTTTTAATCATACTGTTGAACGCACAAAAGTAACATTTGTGACACTGTCGAATGCACGACACTACTATTTGCGACACTTTCCTGCATTTGACAGTATTTTTCCCAAATTGTCTATTTTTTGCCACAATTTGATGCTTTATGGCAAAACAGCCAAATTTTCAATACTAAACACAGGAAAACTGCATTGCACTGTCACAACTATAGACACATAGTATTGTAGCTTTGTAAAAACACCCACAAAAAAGGTGGATTTCTACACTGACAACAACACCGTGCAAGTGACTTGTAGTAATGCAAAGTTTGTCACTTGGCAATCAACAACACAAACAGTAATTTAAATGCAGCATTGCCACATAATGTTCAACTAAGTCATTTGAGGACATAAATGCAATGTAACCAATCTACATTGCAATACTGCAAAAACATCAACTGTCAAATGTGTGTCATGAAGCTCATATGCACACTCACATAAAGAGTTATAGTACAGAATATCATTACCAATTTTTTGACTATTCATTTTCACACCTCTGCTCATAAGCAGTCTGACTGTGAGTAGCATTCTCTGCTCTGAACAGTGGTTTCACACAGCACCTGTACCAATGGTAATGGTAACTACATATAAAACAGATCAGCAACCATGCAAAGAATGACTGCTGTGCAATAGCAAAATGGTAGTAGTAAAATGGCAACCTGAAAATGTTACATTTAAATATTCAAAATGCAGTAACTTGAACTAAGTGTACAAAGTTGACTTATGAATGTGTCAGTAATTAACAGAGCAATTACCAATAAAGTTGTATGTCACAGAACTGTCGCATAAGCTATATAAATGTTTCTTAATAATACTAATTATTGATAACTGAACACAGAAATCATAAAAAAATGTAGATTCTATGTGATAATGACATGCAACACAATGTGACTGAAATGAAGTACAACTGTACCTATGTAAATAACTTATGTGATAAAAAGATTCAAACATTTTATTTTTAAATATATGTGAAACTTAACTCAGATCTATCAATGCACAGCGTTAGAAGATCTGTACAGAGGCATATACTAACATTGTCTTTTTCTCTGTCTTTCATACAGGTGCCTGATACTTCTGTAAGATTGCTGACTGCCACTGTGAACCGTAATAGCAAAACATGCCAACTAAATACAGACATAGATATATAGGGAAATGAGACAGGTATATTAGTACTGCACTGTTGTATAACAGCGATAAACAAAACACAAAAGTCACATTACAAAATGAAAATAGACAGACCTTTATTGCAACAGTGAGCCCTACAGCAGCTCACTGCACAGCAAAAGCAAATGCTTCTTCAACAGCAAGTAAAAAATGGGTACCTCTACAAAAGTTGTGTAGATCTCTCAGACGAAACACAACTATTGTGACTGCAACCATCAACAAACCTCCCAAACAACGCCGTAGACTCACACCTGGTGATTTGCAACTGAGAAGCAAAGACTTTCGATCACTAGCAAGTAAAAGCTAAGATCGACAGACTTATTGCTGCTGTGATGAGACAAACCATCAAAAGACTAGAGTCATCTGTCTTTGATGAAGTTACGCCTCCAAGTGCACAGTTTGTCAACAGAGCAGTGTTTGTACTGCAGCGCTTGTGGCGTAAGATGTCTCATGTCCTTATACAATTCAGGAAAGTTGTGTATGGCATTAAAAAAAGGCTAGAACAGTATCCTTCTTTGACTGTCCACAACTTCTGTGATGTTTTCACAGGTCAGTGGATGCACACACAGCACTCAGAGACATATTTCTGGGAAGAATCTTATTATTCCCAGAAAAAGGAATACAAGTGCACCATTGATGAGTATGGCAAACTAGTAAATGTCCTCAGTATCTGTGATGACAATGCAATGGATACAAATGATGACTGTGATTCAACCACAGTCTTCAATAAATGGAACTGTCTGGCATGGGTATGTGATGATACCTGCAACCGTAGGCAATCATCATTTGAAAAAGTTGAACAGTTTGTCAACCTATTTGTGATAACAGATCGCAAAGACAGATATAAACTGTGTACACAATTGACCATTGTGAGATTCGTCCCACATACTGGACTCATGGGTCACTCACTAGCATGTCTCGATAGTGGTGTTTGTGATAGTATTTTTTCACAACATGCGGATGATTGGAGTGCATCAAACAGGCATGCGAAACTTTGTATACAGAGTATATGAAGTACGACGAGCTGTACATCAGTACACTTGTTTAAATGACTTATTGCAGTCAGGTGACATGCAGGGTAGCATCACATTTCTCAAACAACTGCAACATGTAACTTCTGTAACAGACACAACAATTTCTCAGTTTAACACTTCTGCAGAAACATTTGTTTCAGTCTTAGTAACTGACATACTGAGACAGTATGGCAAAGAAATAGCTAAGTTTGAGCTGGCAAAGTCTCAGAAGTTTGACTCTGTATGTGTGTCATGTGAACGTTTGTGCTACACAAAACAAACAGTCGCAGTCAACCTAGAAACCTTGTCACCATACAATGACATGTGGTTCTGTCTCTCAGCATTTTTGCTGCTGAAATCTGACTTTCACTTAGAAAACACCATTCTGCTATGCAAATACTGTTTCTCCTAACTTAAGTCTAACATTTTGCCACCAAGGTCACTGCTGAATAATATGGAGGCAGATGTTACACCGACTGAGATTTCAACATTGAATATGCTTGAACGCATTCTAATTCAGACAATGAAACCATTCCAAACCATTCTACATCTGAACACAAAGACATGGAACATTCCACAGAAAGAACTTGTTAGATCTCTAAAGGGTTCTGTGATGTATCTACCACTTCCTCTACAGGAAAAATGTTCAAGCACCTCATAGAAAACAGTTTGGTGATTCTGTAAATGGTGTTCCATCAGTGCCAAGGTCATCTGGCAAGATGTTGTCAATGTGCAAAGGAAGCTGGTTTTACTTATTTAAAGAGTAACAATCCTTTTATACAGACCTTGACATAGATCAGATGGTCAGTCTCTCGTCCAACATGATCTATTAGAAAAAACTAAACCAATCATTGAGAAGGTCAGTGGACAGACAAGTGACAATGTGTATGAACAGTACACAATTCACCCACTACATGGCAAAGATCCAGTAGGAGACAACATTGACCTCTATCAAATGAAGCAGATGGAAGGTGAGCCTGTCAGCATTTGGGAGGCAACACTAGAAGCACGTTGTTTCCCAGACCTATTTCCAAAAGGGTCAGGTGGATGCCTAGATGAAAGAGAAGTGCGTGTACAGGGTGCTGAGTACCGCACTAGCTGTGTACTCAGCAAAGATGGCAAATTCAGACGTAGCATACAGTACCTGTTCCATCTCCTCTGGGAGAGTGAACTTAGCATTCTGTCTGCGTCTATTGCACATACTATTCATCTCACAAGTCCACTAGATGGAATAACAGCTGCTCAATTTCTAGAAAAATTAAAGCAGAAAGATAAAAATGTACACGTCAATCTCTCTTCCATTCTTTCAAGTCTTTGAGGCACCAAAGAATATTGGTATCACAGACACTCTGAATTGATGACAATGCAGCAACAGTATGGTGCAGCCACATGGTTTGTCACACTTAGTTGTGCTGAATATGCCTGGGACGAGATCATTGAACTGTTGAAGTGGGCAAATACTGATGTCGACGGCATCTCATCAATGACTGTTGGAGAAATATGTTCACTTGATCCTGTGTCTGTCACAAGACATTTTCACAAGCGGTTCCATGACATTCTGACTTTCATCTTGTCAAAGGACAATCCACCTCTTGGTATTGTGGAACATTACTTTTGGAGGACAGAATATCAAGCACGGGGTTCCCCTCATATCCATATGTTATTGTGGCTCAAGGATGCACCACGCATCGGTGAACATGAAGCAGCAGAAGTGCTAGCATTCATCAAGAAATATATCACTTGTCACATTCCAGACAAGTATGACAGTCCTACACTATGGAAGTTGGTTCAAAAGTTCCAGCGACATATTTATGCAAAATATTGCCAGCGAGTAGTAAAGAACACATCTAATTGGTACACACGATGTCGCTTTAGATTTCCCAGACGAGTTTGTCAGGATGGGGCCATGAATGACCTTTTCTCAGCAATGCAACATCACTTGAAGGCAAAATCAACCAAGAGGGTATACGAGTTACCCAGAGATGAGAAAAAGCTGTACATAAATGACTACAACCCAACTCTTCTCCTAATGTGGCAAGCAAACATAGATGTTCAGTTTGTGGCCGATAACTCACTGGCCCTGGTGCGGTACGTCACTTCATACATAACCAAACATGAGCAGACTAGCTTGCAAGATCTTTGGGAAGATATTGCCAGTTCAAGCAAGCCTGACATCTCAGCTCTGGTCATTGGGCTTGAAGATCTTTCACACAGAGAATGTGGAGCTATGAAGCCAGTGACCATTTAATGGGTACACATCTGTACCGAAGTCTGATGCTGTCTGTTTCTCAGTGTCAACCATAAAGAGAAATGCAACGGTACTGATTCCTCATGCCGGTTGAGGAGTTTGCCAATAGACCTTCTTCAAAACATATCTTGAAGAATAACCTGATAGACATATACCCCGTGAGACACGAATGACATGAATGATATGTGTTTCTTTCAGGTGGCTAAGTGGTATGACTACAAGGCAGATGTATCACCTGACTCAACACGCCAGATTTCCACAAGGTGAATGGAGTAGATGGCTGTCTCGTGAAAGAGACACAAGCCATGGCTCATAGACCACTGTAAATTGCATCTAGGCACATCGGAGAGCAGAGAACACTACTACTTTGCTCTCCTATTCCTATTTAGACCCTGGAAGAGTGAGTCTGAATTAAAAGGTAACTGTGATACATTCGAGGAAGAATTCAATCGCAGTTATGTGACTTTCAAAACTCAATACTCGGAGACATACATACAGAGACTAGAGGCTGAGAAAGAACAGTTTGAGAAGGCAGAGAAGCAGCTTCAGGAAGACACTCTTGTTAGTTCACAAGACAACCTTGATCCAGAAGGACAAGCTGTTCTAGGTGAACCTCTGCCCTTAAATGCCCCAGAACTGTTAATCTCAGAAATTGAGACAGCCATGGAACATGGCACACACTCCACTGTCAACTCAGCTGACTTAAGAGAAAGACTAAATCAGCAGCAGCATGCAGTTCACTCTCAAGTAGTTGGAGCTGTCTGACATGGCCTACAACATGAAACAAAACAATGTAACTCTCGTGACTATAAGCCACTACTGATCTTTGTTAGCAGTTCAGCTGGCAAAGGAAAGAGTTTCCTTATTGAAGCCATCACTGCTGAAATATGGAGCCTGACAGGGTCTTCAATGTCTGTTGCTGCTACTGCTCCCACAGGACTAGCTGCATACAACATTGGTGGAGTTACATTACACCGTTTCTTTATGTTGCCAGTGGAACATGGGAGAACTGGAGAGTATCGTAAACTGCCATTTGAGGTTGCATCTCAGCTCCGTTCCATGTTCACAAAGATGAAGTTACTCATCATTGATGAAATCAGCATGGTCTCCAATGTCATGCTTGCCTGTATTCATCTACGTCTGCAGGAGATCTTAGGTACTGATGATGGAGTGCCATTTGGTGGCAAAAGTATTGTTGTGTTGAGAGACCTTTTACAGCTTGCACCAGTCAATGCAGAGCATGTATTTACAACTCTAACTGCCAAACAAGCTAAGAATATCCTCGGCTGCATTGCAGGCTATAACATATGGGAATTATTTACCTATGTTGAGTTGTGTGAGAACATGCACCAAAGTGGTGATCTGGCTTACAAATCACTTTTAGATGAAGCTCGTACAGGTTCTCTATCACCAGAACATGTTTGTATGTTAAGCGATTGGAGAATCAGTCAGATACTGCATCCATAGAAACAGCATGTAGTGTCTTCAGCAATGTATACTCTACAGGGACACACATAGTGTGTCTTATGCCACGATTAAAGAAATGCACTGAGTTCAACAATCTAATGCTACAGAGAGAAAAACAAGAGATTCTAACTGTGCATGCTGTTGATACAGTTGATGGTGTCATTCTTAGTCGCAACCTAGTAGCAAAGATGACTGAACGACTCAGTGAACTCAACGCAGATGTTTCACGCACAGCTGGCCTAGAAGCTGTTCTCACGCTTTGTAAGAATGCATGTATCAAGCTGCGACGTAACCTAGATGTAGAACGAGGCATGGTAAACGGTGCCATGGGAAACATCACTGACTTTGTCTACAATGTCCAGAAGACATATATCGAAACGCTTGTAGTTCACTTTGACAACATGGAACAGAATGTACACATAGAACGGACCTGTGCAAAATTCCAGGTATTTAAGGATATCTATGTAAACAGGAAACAGTTTCTATTATGTGTTGCATATGCTGTATCCATTCACAAATCTCAGGGCTTGAGTTTGGATTCAGCAATGGTGGACATAGGTACAGACATTTTAAAGGATGGCATGAGGTATATGGCACTTTCAGTGTCCGCCTTTCTGGGTTGCACATTATAACCTATGCACTCCTCAGAAAATACGAGCTGACAAGCGATGTATTCTCGAGTACAACAGGTTACGACTCTATATCAGCCACAAATGTCTTTAATACCACTGCCTACATATCTGGCTGTCTCACATCATTCAGTCACATCTACAGGTGTCAACAAACAGCCACAAGCTTCCAGAAGTGATTCAACTCAAAAGAGTTCATCAGAGGTCACAACTTCAAGTAAACATTCACAGCCAGCAATTCGTCAGAAATCAGTTGGTGTAGCTGCTGTACCAGTCTTTGACAACAGCACTAGAGTGAACTGCTATGCTAACTCAGCCATGCAAGTTTTCCTACACATGCCACACTTTATGCAGGCAATATCTGCTTCACAAGACAATACCCTATCAAACGCTTTGAAGCAGATTGTCAACATGACTTCTGACCAGTCTAACAATGTACACTTGCTAACACCACTACGACAGGTGTTAGGTACATATGATGGATGTAGTACATTTGCTGCTGACATACAGCAAGACACTAGTGAGTTTATGATGGCCGTCATAAACAACCTAGATGAAGACGGCCCCCAATGCAGCACTACTTCACAGTATCATATGTAACCAAATATGTATGTGTTTCATGTGGTCATTCACAGTGTGAAACCACAGACGACATGCTGTGGATTACTCTTTTTGTTCCTCAAACCAAAAGTGTCAAATTTCAACAGCTATTCACCAATGCTCAATGTGGTCATGCCTGTGCAAGGTGTGGAGGCAGATGCACTCAGTCCATACGTCTCAGGAGTTCATCTCAATATCTGTTGCTTATCATGCAGAGGTTTGACTCCAATGGGCTCAGAGTTGACACTCCTATCACAAATTACACAGCTGGTAGAATAGTCTTCAACCAATCAGTGTTTGACACTCATAGTATAATCTATCACCATGGCCAACCCATGTACTCTGGCCATTACACCTGTTTATTAAGGTACAGAAGTGGATGGGTAGAGTGTGACGACTCTACAAGCAGTTTTAAACAGAGACTGCCATGACACTTAAAAAATGCATATCTTCTAATGTTGAAGAATTATGATGACCTTCATATTTCAGAAGAATAGGACAGAACATGTTGAGTTTTTAAAATGACTACTTTGTGACAGAAACAGTCATAGGTCGGTACAATTCTTTCCAATGTACAACTCTGAATAAACCATAGCATTTCCACAAAATGCTATTCTGGCAGATACATTTCATGCACTATGACATCTAAGATCTTGTGTGGATCAGTGACAAATGGAAATTGTTGTAGTGGCTTCAATCGGCACCAACAGTATTCACAGTCACTAGAGAAACCATGCTTACATGTCTATCAAAGATTGTACATCTCAAAACTGAGACCTTACTGCTGTCCTCTTCTGTACATATCTTTTATTGTTAATGTATGATACTCTTACATAACAACAACTTGCTATCAGTTTTCAACTGTTACTCTCTGCATATAAAGAAAAGTTCTCAGTTATCATTGTAAATAACTGAGCAACACTTGTACCATTCACCAAATATTGCACTCTGTCACAAGTTGTCTATCAACACTTGTATTTGTCTATTGACTCTTGACATGTAGACAACATCATTCGTTCACCATGCAACAGTGTAGAACTATCCCGCCTTTATTTGTAATACTGATACTGTACATATGTAAAAATAACAGCCTTTATTGATAATACAAGAAGCTGAATTAAGCAACTATAAATACCGAACAACTGCATCGTATTATTAACTGACTTTGCCATGACATTGTAATTACTTGTACATAATATTTACATTCTTATTCACACCTTGACACTGTTACTAACTACTTTCATAGTTCTACTAAAAGTATTAGTATAAGAGTAAAGTACAAATGAATGTTTTACATATAATACAGCACTATACTTATTACTTCAAATTAACCATATCTTTGATAAAAAATGCATACCATACACAGTTTTTTAACTTACTAGTTAAGAATTTACATAGAAGCCAATGTAACAATTGAAAAAAATGTTATTTGTTCCTGTAAGAATATTCAATTTTTTTGTACTTGTCATATAAGTAATTCTAACCTATGTAAACACTGTTGACAATTGTAAATCAGACACTGTTACTGATCACAACGCACTTCATACCTGTTCCTGACAATATTTATGATCTCCTCTATTGAGGGGTCGGTTGGGAATTTTCCATATGTGCCTAGTCAGTGACATATTAAATGCCAGTAACCGAATGTCACTGAAGTCACATTTTTTTATATTCTATTACTTTAACACTTAGCATATGGTTTTTCACCCACCCCAAGAACATCCACATTAGCAGTCACACAATAACAACTAAACACTTCTGTATCATGTGTGTAATCACTGTTTACAAGCTACTGACATACCTTTATTAGCATAGCACACAAGTAATGGACTACACATAATTAGGACATACAACCACTTAAAAAAATACTTAACATTCTTAGCCAAAGTCTCTTCACGTTCACTAGTAAATATATAATGAAGAGCCACAGGTTCAGCTTGAGTATCACAAGTTCAGGAGGAATGTCAGAAAGCACTTCTTAACACAAAGAGTAGTGACCACTTAAACATCACTGTAAACAAAGAACACCTAATTAAAGACAGTGACCACCTAGTAAAGAAGCAGGTATATGCACAGAAGGCAGATAACAACCCCGCCAGCAAAAGATGGGACAACACGGCAGTGATAGCAAACACCTAACCTCAAGATGTGTACCATGTAAACCTACCACAATAAATAAAACAAATTACCTTCTTATGCTACCTTTTTCTATGCTTTCTTATAATATCACATACTTGCTCCAATTCATATAATCCAGTTGCTATAAATGTTACACATTTACATATATGGCAAGCAATGATTACACGCATACAAAGATTGTATTGTGAGACTGATTTTGTAAAAAAAAATACAGTCTTGATTGGGCCTTTTCTCAGTTTAACAAATTGTCAATAAATCTTTTAAAATCATAACCACCTGTGTCGAGTCTTTACTTAAAATAGCATTATGACATTAAAACATAAGTGTTGTCTTCATTAAGTATGCAAACCAACTGCAACAAATAGTGCAACAACTATGTCTCCATGAATTTCTTTGGTTGCTATGCTGTCCACTCAGTATCACAACATAGGCAACAATGTGGAACATTGCATGTCACACTTTCCATAATTCCTAAGAGTGTGTAAAACTCAGCAATGTACTTACTTTTCCTGTGTCTATACAGTCATCATGAAGTAATTACTGTACCAAGGTGCCGCACATCAGCACCCAACAGTAAGCAGCTGTGACTATACACTTAGGATGCAGTCACTGCTATGTCTACTTCAATTCCCTATCTAAGCTTCTGCAACTCCCAAGTATGCTAACTTAACTATCTCTACAATTACAGAGGTGTGCCATAGATCTCCAGTCCCGTATGGTTCCTATAGATAACCAGTCATAATGCAGTATAAATATCAACAGGCACAGCAGCTCTAGCTGCCTAAATCCATGCAAATCCTAACAAACATAACTACAGTTTCCCTGTGATCAGTCATGTGTGGCATAGATGTACAAATAGTCACCTGTGTTGTGTATGTGCACTGAAATGTGCCTACCCTGAATTTTCATCTGTATCTCCAATTACAATGTACTACCTACTGTCACATTTGTACACACATTGCCTCCTCCCTGAATCCATTTAAATAGCAACTGTACTAACTGGACTATTCCTGTAATCAGAGAGCTGTACAACTGATGTACATTCCCTATCATTTCCTGTGGCTGCTTACTTAGGCTGCAGCAAGTGCTATGGAAAAAGCAGTCCCCCCATCACACTGTTTAGCACCATGTTTTTTCCTATTCTGTATTGTCAACTCAGTGTTCAATATGTGGACTAGCTGTTCATACATTGACTTACAGATCTCCTGTAATTCCTAAGTAAGTTAACTACCATGTGCCACACTTATATCTACTGTCAGTCTACAACAAGACTGCAGTACCTGGTGTAGAAAGCTGTGTGACATTCTACCTAAGCACATGCAGTTGTGAATGTACAGTCAGTATCAGTAACTAGTATGCATGTCTAAATTGTCTGTGTGAAGCAATAGAAATCCCTAACTGTGCTAAGTTGTGTATATCAACAATTACAGACCTGTAACATTGATGTTGCTTGCCTGATTCTTGCTGTGCATCGATACTCTTGATGCAGTTCAAACTTTCGAGGAGGGGGTATTATCTGTGTCAGTGAACACAAACACTAAGTGTTCTAACTTGAGTGTCCCTGAAATAACTGCTGTCTACCATTGATGTCAATACCCTCAGCTCTTCTGTTGGTCTCTACTAAGGATCCAGTACCTGGTGTTGCAGTTTGAAAAGACATTACCTGACTGAAGCCATTCAAGTGACAACAATACGAACTACACTTTTCCTGTATCATGAAGTTGTAAAACTGATCTGCATCACCCTTCTTTGCCTCAGTGTCTTCACTTAACATACAGCAAGTCTATAACTGTTCCTGTTACCATGGCTATCCCCCCACTTCCATGTGTGTCTGTATCTCTGTGTACAACTGTTGTTCAGGAGGAATATGTTCCACATGATGTCTTCACACATATTAAAACAGTGGCACCAAACAGAAATGTAAATGTACATGGTAGCAGAAATCAAAACAAAAAGATAAACAAATCTAAAAATACTGAATCTAATAGAGTGACATTAGTGTGGATCCTTCAGCCACCACGCTCCACCACCACAAAACACTAACATCAACAGTACTGAAATATACTAAATGTGAAACAGCAGCGGGAGCACGGAGCCCTACCAACCACGCACTCCAACACCCCCCAAAAAAAATACAATACTGTAAAATACAAAATGTACTGGTGACAGGAGTGCAGGACCTTTGGGCCCCGCACTCCCACCACGTAATGTGGCTGGCTGACCTGGAGGAGTGCAAACCGGGGTTGAACCCTAACATTTAATTCCATCACTTTTGTCGCTGTGGTACCACCTCCACCACATTATTACCCTTCTTTTTCAGAATAATAATGACAAATAGTGCACATAATGCAACAGCGGGACCAGCGGGAAAACGGGGCCTACCAACCACACACTCCAACACACAAAAAGCAAAAATATACAGTACTGTAACATACAAAATGTACTAATTATACAACACCACACTCCCACCACATAATACAGCACAGTGGCCTGAAGGGGTACAAAGGGGGTACTTCAACCCTAACATTGAGTTTCCTCACTTTTGTCGCTGTGGTACAACCCTAACTGATGTAGTAAACAGAGTTATTTGCCTCTAATTTCCCTTGTTTTTGAAAATAATAATGAGAAATAGTTAATGTAAAGCAGTGGCAGGGGCTCCGCGCTCCCACCACATTATGCAGCAACAGAAGAGCAGGGCCCCCACCACGTAATTACCCTTGTTTTTGAGACTAATAATGATAAATAGTGAACAGAATGCAGCACCAAAAACATGGGGCCCTTCGGGCTCCGTGCTCCCGCCACATTATACAGTGGCGGAAGTGTGGGGCCCTGCTCCCACCACATAATTACCCTTGTTTTTGAGAATAATAATGATAAATAGTGAACATAATGCAGCAGCGGGAACGCGGGGACCTTCAGGCCCAGGCTTCCCTCACATAATGCAACACCGGGAGCACGGAGCCCTTAATTTACCTTGTTTTGGACAATAATAATGAGAAATACTGAATGTAATGCAGCGGCGGGAGCGTGGGGCCCTACGTTCCTGCCACATGATGTCTTGTGACATACTGACTGAAACAGCTATGCAAACAGAAGCGCTAACAGTGGAACACATGGTAATGCAAGTGCGAATGAGAACAGAAAGGGTAATGCACACGGTGGCGTAGATGGGAATGATCCGCCTCGTGATGTCTTGTCACATAGTAACATGGTGCCTGCAAATGGAAATGGCAATGTGCATGGTGACGGAAAGCAAAACAGAAAGAGAAACAGTACTGTAGACACAAATGGCAAAAAATAACAGAAACACAAGCACTAATGAAAACGCAAAGGATAACGCACATGGTGCCGTACACGTGAAAGGATACTGAAACGGGTACGGAACCACAAGCGGAAAGGGCAACAGTAATAGTAGTGTGAGTGCACAGGCTGTTTTTTCCCAAAAACTTCATACAGAAAGACAGTGAGTACAAAGAATGTTTGCATAATAATGGGTCTTGGAGCAGAAAATGAGGAGTTGGAATACTAAATTGCTTATATCTCAAGAACCGTATGACATAGAAAAAAAATTTAAAAGTCATATGATGTACGACTTTCCTGGCTAGTTTTGTACTTAGCCTCCATTAGGGGGCTAAACATTTTTTTGACAAAAAGTCCATATCTAGCACCGTTTCCGAGATACGGGCCCTGAAAGGCGAAAGCCGTTATGTTATCCTATGGGAAAAAAACAGAAGTTCACAGTCGCATAACTTTCACTCCCTGTAATATTTTTTCACCAAACCACTAAAAGGCACATCTATGGGATGTTGGCTGTCTTCCCTCCAAATTTCAGCCCAAAAGATCAAGCCATTATATTGCAGCAGGGTGCCAAAGGATTGCTGCAATGCATCAGATGCCGTAATGTTATCCTATGGGGAAAAGCGCCAACTTTGGAGTGCTGTAACTTTGCTGCCATGTCATAATTTCACAACACAACACTGAAAGGCACATCTATGAGATGTCTGCTGTGTTCCCTCCAAATTTCACGCCAAAGCACCAAACCGTTCTTTTGCAGCAGGGTGCCAAAGAATTGCTGTCAGTTTCCCACAGCCTAGAGAAGTACTTTCGCAAAAATTTGCAACACTTTCGTCAGTTCGACACTACTTTGCGAAAGTAATTTTTCCAGAAATTTGAAAAACATATTTCTGGGGTGTTTTACCCCAAAATAAAGACATGACTAGCATCCTCGGGCTCTGACTAGGTGAATACAAAAAGAATTAGGTTACTAGATGATCCCAAATTTAAATGGCAAGCATTTTTCTGATCACTAACTGAAAACAAGATGGCGGATTTGCGAAAGTAAGAGGGCCATTTGCGACAGTAAAAATGCATGTGCGACACTGTTGAACTTTTTAACTTTTCCCTTTGACTTATAATAGGAAATTGATTTTTGAATAACTTTTGAACCGTTTAATATTTTTTCACGAAATCTTCAAAAGGCACATCGGGGACCCTGGCCGCACGTTCCCTGAAGAGTTTGGGCCAGTCACACAAACCGTGCAACCGTAGAATTCCAGAAAAAGTGTAAACGCATGCGCAGATCACGCTTAATAACTCCGCAGCCGTGTATCCAACCAGTACGAAACTTGGCAGATCCCAAGGTGTATCATTCTTGATCATGTATTCCAGGCAAATCCGTCAAGCGGTTGCAAAGTTATTAAGGTGCAAAATTTGGGGTTTAACATGTAAATGGCTCCTCAGCCCTAACTATGGTAGCACTACCGTACTATAATATATAATATATATATATATATATATATATATATATACACACACACACATACACACACACACACGCACACACACACACACATATATATATATATATATATATATATATATATATAATCTGAGCACCCACCACTACTGTGTAGCCTCTTTCTTGGGAAATCCAGGACAATGTGACTTGCTTAAAGTCATACAGGAAGTATGTGACTGTGATTGAACTTGTTTCAGGGTGTCCTGGTTCACAGACCTGTGCTTCAACTACTGGACAATACTGCCTCCCTTGATAGCTCCCAAGAATGACAACTATCAACAATTAAAGATGTGCTGGCTTCAGGCATTGTCCCAGGAGTCAACAACTTTGTTGTTTTCACTCCCTCATTAACATGAATTCCATGTCAGAAGGGGAGCATGTCTTTAAAATGCAATGATTTGGGGGGACTGGTGAGCTCAGGTCAGAGATGGAAGTTATAATTTCAAACACCCTGTTAGCTCCTGTCACAGTACCAGGGTGCCAGAAATTAAATACAAATCTGGGGAAAGGGGGAGAAAGTGGAGAGCAAGAAACTGTTGGTGTGTGGGAGGGGGGAGATGACCATGTGACTAGCCTTGCCAACTAAGAAGAACTAGAATTTTATTACAGTATTTCTCAAATAGTTAAAATGACCCTACAGTGCCTGCAAAACTTTGACAGCCTCCTCATAGAGCAGAGATTACTGAATTTTGCACTTTCACCAAATGCAGCTGAGCACTAGGAGATAAAGTTACTTGTTCAAGGTCATAATGGGAGTAAGATGCAATGATAAGGTGTGATCCTATGGGTCTGTGCTCTAACTGCTAGACATTGCCTCCCTTCTTGGCACCCATGAATGACAGCAATCAATTTTAGCTGGTTCTTGCAATGAAGGAGGTTATGTTTTGAAACTTTTCCATCTCTTTATTGTAAGAAGTGAACAGTGCAAATGTGACAGTATTTACGATTTGACAAATTGTGTCTGCTTTCTAAAACTACTGTAGCATTTAATTAAAAAGAAAATTATAACATTCCTTTTGACAGTAGAGATGTTGTGAAGTTTTAATTCACTTTTGAATTCTTGGAGAAGTCGACAAATTCACCTCCACGGAGCATTTCGTGAAGCCACAGAGGTACATACAAAATTCACCTTTGTGACTTTGCCATTAATTTTGCCTATGAATTCACCTTGCACTTCTTAGAATGAAGTTTGCCAACTGAACTGCAGAATCACATGACAGAGACTGTGCATGAGACTGAAGCAGGCAGGAAGTGAGGTATCTGTTGTTTATCCTGGGAGAAAGTGAGTGAGTTATTTTCACTTTCTGTCAGTGGCTGAGAGAGACAGACTGATCTCCAGTCTCTGTGATACAACCTGGTAGAGAAAAGTGTTTAAATAGTTACTTGATCACTATTTTGTGCATTATGTCTAATTTTCTGTCTTCTTTTCACATTTTGCTAGTGCTTATTGTTTGTGCTTTTCATTTTTTTATGTATTTTTTTTTTGTATTTGAGTTTGTGATTCAAACTCCTGTGTTTCTCTTTTTTTTTTGTGGTAGTTAGTATAGTTACTTTACTTACTTAATATGTTGGAGGAGCAAGAAGTGGCCACTGTGAGTGGCCTTGATGGAAGAGGGTTGCCTGAATATTGTGGCAGTCACAGAAACATGGTACACAGAGAACCATGACTGGGATATCAACATACCAGGATACACAATCTACAGGAGGGACTGGGAGGGTAAAAGAGGAGGAAGAGTAGCTCTCTATGTAAAGAAAGGGATCAAAGCAACAGAATTAAAGAGTAAACAGGGAGCAGATGAGGCACTTTGGGTCACCCTGGAGACAGGAAATGGCACCACAATCTGCATGGGGGTTGCTTACAGACCCCCATCTCAGGGGGAGGGAATGGACAACAAAATGATAGAAGGCTTCCTTAGAATGGCAGAAAAAGGGGAGATATTGTTGATGGGGGACCTGAATATGACAGATGTTAACTGGAGCACCTTGGCTGCAGGCACATCCAAGATCATGGTCATTCTTGATGCCCTACAGGGGGTATGCCTCAGACAGCTAGTATTGGAACCCACTCATGAGAGAGCAATCTTAGACCTGGTACTCTCAAATGGAGATAGAGAAAGAATCTCAGATTTAAAAGTGGGTAGCCATCTGGGAACAAGTGACCACCAAACAGTGTGGTTCACGATAAACACAGCCATACAGTCAAGCCATACAAAAGCAAGAGTATTGGACTTCAGGATTGCTGACTTTGGGACAATGAGAGAGTGCCTCAGAAAAGCACTAGCAAACAGGCAAGAAAGAGGGGTGGAGGAACAGTGGGGTGTAATCAAAACAGCCATCACAGAGGCAACAAGCCTTTGTGTAAAGCAAATCAACAAAACACAACGGAGGAAAAAAACGCTATGGTTCTCAAAAGAGGTGGCAGGGAAGGCTAAGGAAAAAGGATAGCATTCAGGAAATATAAGGAAACACAGAAGGAGCAGGACAGAGAACTTTATCAGTTAATGCAGAAAGAGGCTGGGAAGGCAGTCAGAATAGCAAAGGCCCAAACTGAGGAAAGGATAGCCAACTCTGTTAAGAAGGGGGATAAGACCTTTCATAGGTATATTAGGGAGTGAAGAAAGACCAAAGGAGGGATACTGAGGCTTAATAAAGAGGAGGGAATGTGGGTAGAGGGTGACAGTGAAAAGGCAGGGATACTGTATGAATATTTCTGCTCAGTATTCACAAAAGAAGAGGAGGGGAAGGCACCTAAACCAAACAAGAGAAACACTCTGAAGACGGGGGTCGATACCAGTCCATTTACAGAAGAAAGGGTTCTGAAAGAACTAATAAAATTGAAGGTGGACAAAGCAATGGAGCCTGATGGGATTCACCCAAGAATTCTAAAGGAACTAAGGGTAGAACTAGTGACACCGCTGACTACTCTCTTTAATAAATCATGGGAGGATGGGGTGGTACCTGAGGACTGGAGGAGGGTGGATGTGATTCCTCTTCACAAAAGTGGGAGCAGGACAGAGGCAGGAACCTACAGACCTGTTAGTTTGACCTCAGTAGTAGGGAAAATGATGGAATCACTTCTGAAAGAAAGAATTGTGAAGTACCTAGAGGCCAGTGGGACACAGGACCCAAGGCAGCATGGATTCACGATGGGAAGATCATGTCAGATGAATCTAATAGATTTCTTTGACTGGGTGACCAAAGTAGTAGACCAGGGAGGGGCTGTGGACATGGCCTACCTAGATTTAACAAGGCATTTGATACAGTCCCACACAAAAGATTAATACACAAGTTAGCCAGCCTTGGAGTGGGTCCCAAGGTGGTAGCCTGGATAAAACATTGGCTAGACAACAGGACACAAAGGATAGTAGTAAATGGAGTCCACAGTGAAGAAAGAGGGTTATTAGCGGGGTACCACAGGGTTCAGTACTAGGACCGGTCCTTTTTAGTGTCTTTATGAGTGACATTGCAGAGGAACTGGAAGGAAAAGTATGTCTCTTTGCAGATGACACAAAGATCTGCAACAGGGTTGATACACAAGATGGAGTGGAAAGGATGAGAAGGGACTTGCCAAGGTTGGAGGAATGGTCAGATGTATGGCAGCTCAGATTCAGTGCAAAGAAGTGCAAGGTAATGCATCTGGGAAACAAAAACCCAGGAGAAGAGTACACAATGGGGGGGTGAGATACTGACAACAGTAAAAATGAAAAGGGACCTGGGGGTAATTATATCAGATGACCTAAAGGTGGTCAAGCAATGTGAGAAATCAGTAAGGAAGACTGGGGGGATTCTGGGATGCATAGGGAGAGGCATCAATAGTAGAAAACAAGAAGTTGTTATCCCTATGTACAGACAGTTGGTGAGACCCCATCTGGAGTACAGTGTGCAGTTCTGGAGACCCCATCTCTGCAAAGACATAGACAGAGTGGAGGGTGTCTAGAGAAGGGCAACCAAAATGGTGCAGGGTCTGCACCAGAAGACATACAAAGAAAGGCTAAAGGAACTTAATATGTATACCCTTGAGGAAAGAAGGGAGAGAGGGGACATGATAGATACTTTCAAGTACCTCAAGGGAATCAACAAAGTCCAAGAGGGTATCATCTTTGAAAAAAAGAGATGTGCAAGAACAAGGGGGCACAATTTGAAGATAGAGGGGGGACAGCTCAGAGGTAATGTGAGGAAATATTTTTTTCACAGCGAGGGTTGTGAATGCATGGAACAGCCTCCCTGAGGAGGTCATGGAGTCAAGAACAGTGGGGGAATTCAAGAATGCATGGGACAGACATAAGGCAGTCCTAGTGGGGGGTAGGAGTAAGTAAGCTATTGATTAACTAGGATCTGCAGTTTATCTGTTAGGTAGGAAAATGGGCAGACTAGGTGGGCCAAGCAGTCCTTATCTGCCGTCACATTCTATGTTTCTATGTTTCTATGTTTCTATGCAGGATGTAGTGGGAGGAAATGGCACAGTACACATGTGCGTGAGGGGGTTCATCTTAACTGGGATTTGTTTTGACCCAGAAGGGAGGAACCTGGAGAAATGCAACAGCAGCTGCAGAGGCAGACAGAGCAGCAGCAGTAGGTGCAGACAGTAGAGCAGTAGCATGAGGAGCCTGTACATTAGCAGCAGACAGAGCTGGTACAGCAGCAGCAGGTGGAGTGGTAGCAGCAGCAGGCGGTGCCAGTACAGCAGCAGCAGCAGGCAGTGCCACAACAGCAACAGCAGCAGCTGCCCACAGTAACTTCAGGATCACCTCCATTTTATCCATGCATATTCCCAGTATGGAATTTCTTTGAGTGTCACAGTAAAGACAGCAGTATTGCAACATGCAAACTGTGTTGAAGAGATGCACAGAAGAGGGGAAAAAGAGTACCCATGTAGGTATCAGTGGGCAGCAAACCCACATCAGTGCCCACTATGCCAAAGAATGGCATGCCAGGCTGCAGCATGAGCATGAGGCTTCTCAGGGGGATGTGGGGGTGGAATGGGAAGTCAAGGCAAGCTATCTGACAGTCACATAGGTATGCGCATGCAGAGTCCAGCAGGGGCAGGGAACAGGAAGTAGCAGCAGCTGATGCTCCAGCAGCCCATCGCCCACTGCCACCATCAGCTCCACATGCAGAGGTGATACAGGTGGACCTGTCTGTCCTGTGGGATGAAGTGTCTAACATCCAGCATGTGCTCAGTGAAGTATTTCATGATGTCAGAACTATAAAGGAGAATCAGGAGATCATAACTGACAACTAGGAGAAGTTACTGAAGCCAGCTGAGGAGCTTCATGGGTGTAGAAGTGGCAATACCCCTTCATTTTTTTCCTGTCCTTTTCTTCATTTCTGTATGCTGTAAGTGTATTTCCCTCAAGTGTTATTGTCCCTCCACCTCCCCCCAAAAAAACAAAAAATAAAAAAAGGATATAAAAAAGCAAAAATAAATTATTTTCTCTTGTCTTCCTTGTCTAATTTCTTATACTACTATGTTGTACTCCCTTTGTAACCTTCCCCAGGAAATAACTGTCTTGTTCATATTGTATCTTTCTTTTGTATCCAAGATTTTTTTCTGTTCTGTACTAATCATCCTAGATTTATGGTAGAGCTGTCTGTTCTGTTTTCCAGTGTTGTATTTGTTCCCACCACCCACTATAAACTACAAATTCAAAAACAATTATCAAAAGTGAGTCAAAAACGCAACCCAGACATCTTTTCTATCTTAGCAAAACTATCCAGACCTGAGGCCACTATATCTTGCTGCCTGCCATTACATAGTTGATGGTGTCTAACAATAAATTCAAAGAGCATGATTACTTACTGGATAGATGACTGCAAAAAATAGCAATATAATTCCCATTAGTGTTGTCTGGCAAGGTTTTGTGATACTCATACAGATGAATTAAATACTGGCCTGAATTCATCACGTACCACTGTAATATTGCTTGGTCACTCTTTTGCAGTGGTGTGCAACTACCTAAAGAAGATATTATGAATCATATGAGAAAATAAACAAAAAACTACTGTCCTTTTGCTACATTGCTCTTTTGTCCATTGTGCTGCATGTGCACTTTCATGAGAAATCACCCAGAATAAAATGAGAAAATATCTGTCTTCTGATCGCCCCTTCTGAAATGATTCAATGTCCAGATCGTATTGGGTACACAAAGGCAATCTGATTTTATTTACACCACCATAATAACATTCTGTACATATGTAAAAAATCAATCATATTTCTGAAAACATAACAGTTTATTTCCTTGTCCACATTATTCACAATTCAATTTTGCATTAAATTTGCCCTTTTGTTCCTTCATCTCTCTGGGTCTAGATATGTCATCCAAACCCCCGCCACCAACAACCAATCCTGCCTACCTATAATTTTACTAGGTCTGGATGCCCAGAATTCAACCCCTAGCCCTTCTATATACACCTTCCCTCTTCTAATCATGTCCAGGTGCCTACCCCTGGTCCGGGCTCCCACTCCCTTCCCCCTGGCCCTGTATGTCCCCTTTTAGCCCCTAGGCCCCTCCCTCATATCCCTTAATTCCCTTTCCTATACCCTAATTCCCTTTCCCTCTTTCCCTTCTTCCCCTTCCACTCTTCTCTCCATCTCCCCTTATGCTCTTTCATCACCCTTCCAGTACAGGAGGAACTGTCCACCTGCCCTGGGACCCTCAATCCCACCATACCGAGACTGGGCTTGCGTAACCCCCATTCCTCTCTTCTCTATTGCATATGCCTCCTATGCCAGGGTGGGTGGGTAGGAAAACAAAAAATCCCAACAGAAAGAGGGCAAACAGCCCTCAACCTAGGTTTATAAACTCCTTAAGGACCCCTTGCAAGGACCTCTCTGTGCCACAACCCTGGGCCTATCATGTGTTCCCTCAAGTGTACGCATCATTCTCCTGTACCTGCCTGTCATGACCTCACCTGATCCCACCCCCTTTTCCACCTGTTCATCACCCTGACCTCACTAGGTTCCTCCCCTTTCCTTGACCTATCTGTTCATTCGCTTCCCTTCCCCCGTCCAACCTCACCCCCGCCCCCATGTTCCTTAAGCTTCCTTCATTTCCTCCACGCTGCCATCAGACAAATCAGGTTGCCTTTTATTGGCAACCCTATTTGTCTTCTGATCACCCCTTCTGAAAAGATTCAATGTCCAGACCGTATTTGGGTGCATGAAGGCAATCTGATCTTATTTACACTACCATAATAACATTCTGTACATATGTAAAAATCAATCATATTTCTGAAAACAAAACAGTTTATTTCCTTGTCCACATTATTCACAATTCAATCTTGCATTGAATTCGCCCTTTTTTTCCATCTTCTCTCAGGGTCCGGATGCGTCATCCAACCCCCCACCACCACCAACAACCAATACTCCCTACCTATAATTTTGCTAGGTCCGGGTCCCAGTGACCCGACCCCTAGCCCTTCTATATACACCTCCCCCTTCTAATCATGTCCAGGTGCCTACCTCTGGCCCATGCACCGTCCCCTCTGGCCCTGCCTGCCTCCCTCCCTTTAGCCCCCTAGGCCACTACCTCATATCCCTTAATTCCCTTTCCACCAACCCCCACCTCCAGCTTGCATTGGATGGTGGGGCTTCCTCCCTTGTGGGTCCCTGGTCCCTCTTACAATCTCACCTCTGGCAATTGCCACAAAGTTAAAAATACCACCGTCCCTCTATCAGAGAGATGCAATCAGTGCCCCTATAAAGAAGTGTTTTTTCAAAACTAATGCCCTAGTGTGTGTAATGCAGTGTCCCCACAAACTTTTAAGAAATGTAGCCACCCTTCTGTTCAGCCATATTCTGGCTCTCTCAATTGCCCCAATGCTAACAGCCTGACACCCTACTCTCCTTGATATGATCTCAGACTACACAATCTCCACCCCAGGCCAACAACCACTTATAGTCTGCAAGTCAGCCCTAATAGCCCTCAAAAAGGTTCCTCATGGCGTTTTCCCAAGTCATTGCCCCCAAGGTGAATAACCAAAACATCCAGCCTACCCCAAACCATCGTATGTTCTTCCAGTAAAGGAAACAATTGGGCCCAGTGCATCCCCTGGACCCCTTTCCAGTGTATCTGTGGGCTTCTGAGTCCTCTTGTAAATTCCCTGTCCTCCTGATCGGTCGCTGTGTGTTTCTCTGCCCAGTAAATATACAAATGTCCCAAGATCCACAAAATCTGTCTCCTCTTTGCACCTGCTGACAGAAGGAAAAACACAAAACAATCATTTCAGGATCAGACATAATGCTTATAACAGTCAGATCACCATCTACCCAGCTCCTTTATATCCTCAGCTGAAATCCCCTTCCCGGGCCAGGGTTGAGGCCAGCCCTATCCTGAATTAATGCATGGTGAACTGTACCGGGTTGTGCCCCTTAAACGTTAATGCCCTTTTTAATAATCCCCCACACCTGGTAGGATGTTACCACTCTCCTGTCCCCATATTGAAACCGGGGGCCTGTGCCCAATTGTCAAATGCTCTTGTACCTCTCCATAGCATTGACCGCACACACCTGCTCCTCCCCCATTTGCTGAATCCACATGAGCCCCCGTCCCATCTGGTCCATTTTTGAGCACCACAGCCAAATGTATAATCCCCCCCTTGTTAAACTGAATGTTCTCCCTCTGTAGTCCCCCTCAGGTGTCGCCTTTGTTTTTTGCCACTATCTCCCCCACCCTAAAGACCCCTCTATATAGCAGGGCAAAAATCACCTGAAAAAGGCAGGCCTCTGCTGCTGAGTCATATATGACTCCCAATGCCCCCATTACAGCTGCTAGGATGTCGGGCGTTATGGGTTTGTGTGTGTCCGTTTGGGGGCCCTGCCCTTTTTGCCAACCCAGCAGCATGTGTCTTACCCATCTACTGTTGTTGGGCTATGACCAAACTCTGGTCCCACAGGCCCAACCTATACCGGCTAACTGTACTGCCATGGTCGAGTGTGACAAACCTTTTTCCCACCTGTCCACCATGAACCTCATTACCTGTTCCTCTATGACTGGTAAACTTACCACCATACCCTGCTGCACCGGAAACCCTTGGAAGGCTTCTCATGCTCCATCATAGGCCTTCAAAGTATTGGCTGACCAGGAGCTCCAGTACAACATTCGGGCTCTTGCCACCCAATTCCTTGCAGATGGTCTGGTACCGGTGTTTTCACCATTTCAGCCTGAGGGGCCAGCCTCCGGATCTTGCCCAAATGTAAACATCATAGGCTGTCAGTGATCTGGTTCTTTACCCCTTCCACGTGCCTAGCTCTAAACATCAGATTCAAGTGTAGTCCTAGTATTACCAGCTGTCTCACACCCCTATTCACTGTCTCAGTGGATCCCTTCTTCTTGTTGATCACCTCGATCACACTTTTATTGTCACACCAGAAAACCACTTTTTTGTGCCTCATCTCCCTCATACCACTAATGCTACCCAGATGGGGACGATCTCTAGCAAGGTAATGTCCTTCTGCAAGCCCCTGACCCTCCATCTGTCTGGCCAGGCTTCAGACAACCATCTCCCCCCATAGTATGCCCCAAAACCCAGAGACCCTGAAGCATCTGTGTACAATTGCATGGTCTCACTATCCTTCCAATCATCCTGCCAGAAGGTAACCCCATTGTAATCTTCCAAAAATTAATTCCACACCAATCAGTCTTCCTGCATCCCGTTTGTGATATCCAACCAGTGATGTGGCCATTTTGCCTTCCCTGTGGTCCACCCCAACCACCCCATGAACACTCTGCTGGTGCCAATCACCTTACACGTGAAACTGAGGTGGCCCAGCAGCTGTTGTACCACCACCAAGAGGACCCACCTTCTGTGTAATACCTGACCAAGTAGCCCCTCAAGTTTCTACACCTTGGCCTGAGGCAGGCAAAAACATTTCCCCACGGTATCCACCTCAGTTTCCAAAAATTCCATAACTCTGGCCGACCCTCCTTCTTTCCATCTGCTAAGGGCATACCAATTGGCTCACACAATGCCTGAAAGTCCCTTAACATCTCTTGTACCTCCCGCTTGGATTCCCAGATCAACAAAAAGTCATCCAGGTAACGCAGTACCTGGCTGTGCCCGTACCTCTCACTAAACACCCACTGAACCCATGCACTAAATGCCTCAAAAGTAGAGCAAGCTGCCGTGCACCACATAGGCATGGCTTTATCATAGTAACCCCCCCCCTTCAAACTGGACACCCAGCAGGTCCCAGTCCTCTGGTCAGACTGGCAATAGGCAAAAAGTGGACTATGTATCTGTTTTTGCCAGCCAGGCCTCCTGTACTGTCCTGATGAGCAGTACTGCTGAGTCCAGCAATGCATAGGACACAGCACTATGCTCACTGGGGATTCCAACATTCACTGATGTGCCTTCTGGATAAGACAGGTAGTGGATCAGGTGGTATTTGCCTGGTTGTTTTTTGGAAATAATTCCCAATGGGGAGATATGAAAATGGCTGCAAGGCGGTGACTTGAAAGGCCCCTCCAACCTGCCGGCATCTTCTTCCTTGATAATTTTCCATTGAACTATGTCCTCTTTCCCTTTTATCTAAGTTAGGTTCTTAGCTCTTGCTACCCTCCTATCCCCTTGAAACTCTAATGAAAACTCCCAAGCAAAACCCTCCCTCAGCATCACTCCCACCTTGTGATCCGGGTACCCCACTGACCAAGCCTCTACCATGCCTTTTTTAATTGGAGTCTTTGCTAATGAAAAAAACCATCATAGTCCAGCTATCTCCTAGGTATCAATTCCAACTGTAGTTGGAATTTTACCCTTCCTTGTTCCCATATCCTCACCCCCTGCCACAGAAACCATTACTATGCCCCCCTCTCCCCCTTTGTGCTCCCAAAAAGGGCTGATCCTGTCTGCTCAACCTCCCCAGAGTGGTCACTGTGCCTTCTGTATTTTAGCACCAGATGCTGCCTCCCACATTTTGAACAAACATACTTAAATTTACAGTTTGTCCAGGTGCATGGAGCTCTGTTGTACACCCAGCAAAACTTGGTAAGCCCCTGCTCAACCACCTTCTTGGCCCCCTCTGACACCGCTCCAGCCTGGCTGGACAAGGTTCTGACTCAGAGCTCAGAATGTATACCATACCATCTCAACTACCCCCTTGATGCCATCTGTCGGTGAAAAGCGCCATCGTATTCCAGCCAACTGTAGCCTTTCTGGGCCTTGTAGGCATCCTTAATTATGGTCGTGTAGGTCAGCAGAGGGATGGCCAAATTAGGCTGTTTCTCCAAAAGAATGGCACTATATATCCTATATATCAGAAAATCAGCCTGCATTTGCCAAGGTTTTTTCCTTTGTATGTGGCCTCTTCTGTTTTCTGGCCCACCACTGCCAATGCCATTTCTGGCTTCCCCACTGTTTCCCTCTGCTCATATTTCTTGGCCGTCTTTTTATTCAACAGGGCAAATATGTCCACGCACTCCCTCTTCCAGATTTTGTCCTTGATGCTAGCTGGGACCTAATCCCCCAATTAGACACCAGGTGGGGCATTGTAAAGCATCCTCCCCCCACCCATACCCTTTTCTGTACCATTTGCCCCCTTGTCCCCTTTACCCTTTTTTGAATTCTTCTAAAATTTTCTCCATTGTATCAAGCACTTCTTTACCCCATCTCCTTCAAAAGCCCCACCATAGAAACATAGAAGTTGATGGTAGATAAGGACCGCAAGGCCCATCCAGTCTGCCCATTTCTTTTTCTACCTTATCAATGTGCCATCAACCTTTGCTGTCAATGGCCTATCTATTGATACTCATCTGTATTGGTCCCTTATGCCTATCCCATGCATGTTTGAGGCCCTTAACTGTATTCATATCCACCACTTCCTGAGGTAGGCCATTGCATGTATCCACCACCCTTTCTATGACAAAGAAATTCCTCACATTACCCCTTAATTGGCCTCCCTCTAATCTTGTGCTGTGTCCTCTTGTCCTGCTAATTTTCTTATATTGAAACATGTTAGATTCTTTCACCTTGTTAATCCCCTTAAGGTGTCTGAATGTTTTGACCATATCACTTCTCTCCCTCCTTTACTCTAGGGTATACATATTGAGCTCTGTTAATCTTTCCTCATATGTTTTCTGATGCAGTCCCTGCACCATTTTGGTTGCTCTTCTCTGGACTGCCTCAGTTTGGTTAATGTCCTTGTGAAGATGTGGCCTCCAGTACTGCACACAGTACTCCAGCTGGGGCCTAATCCATGTCTTGTAAACAGGGATTATTACCTCCCTCTTATGACTTGTGATACCCCTACTAATACACCACAACATCCCCTTAGCCTTACCTACTGCTTTAGTGGTCTGCTTGGATGATTTTGGCTCATCTGTGATGATGATGCCCAAGTCTCTTTCTTCCTTTGTGACTGCCAGCAACTCCCCTCCCAGCCTATAGGTGGCTTCAGGGTTTTTCTTCATTATGTGCATGAACTTGCACTTCTTTGCGTTAAACCCCAGTTGCCACTCTTCTACCATTTTACCAGTTTATCCAGATATCTTCTCATTCTGCCAACCCCATCTGGATCATCTACTCTGTTGCAGATCTTGGTGTCATCTGCAAACAGACAAACCTTACCTCCAGTCCATCTGCAATGTCACTGATGAAGATATTGAAGAGGACTGGCCCCAGCACTGATCCCTGAGCTACCCCACTTGAGACTTGCATCTCTTCTGACTATATACCATTTACCACCACTCTTTGTTTTCTGCCCATCAACTAGTTTGCCACCCAGTTGACCAACTTCTGACCCACCCTGAGCTTATCCAGCTTATTAATCAATCTTCTACGTGGAACAGTATTGAAAGCTTTGGTGAAGTCAAGGTAGGTGACATCAACTACTCCCCCTTGGTCCATCACTCCGGTTACCCAGTCAAAGAAACCTATGAGATTAGTTTGACAGGACCTTCCTGTTGTAAACCCATGTGGTCTTGGATCCTGTGCTCCTCCTGATTCCAGGTGTTGCATTATCCTTTCTTTAAGGAGTGCCTCCATAATCTTGCCTACTACTGAGGTAAGACTGACTGGTCTGTAGTTCCCTGCCTCCTCCCTGCTACCACTCTTGTGGAGCGGGATCACATAAGCCCTTCTCCAGTCTTCTGGGATCTCTCCTGTGCTCAGAGACTCACTAAACAGTTCTGATAATGGCTCTGCTAGTTCCACCCTTAGCTCTTTTAGTACCATGGGATGTATGCCATCAGGTCCCATTGCCTTGTGCACCCTGAGCTTATTGAGCTCTTGTAAGACCCTTTCTTTTGAGAAGGGACTAGTGTAGACCTCCCTCCCCATGTGTCCATGGTGCTGAGCTGTGGGCCCTGCCCTACCTTCTCTTCAGTAAATACTGAGCAGAAGTATCTATTTAGGATAGATGCTTTTACATGGTCCTCCTCCTCAAACGCCCCCTTATCCCCTTTGATCTTAGTAATACCCCTTCTGGACTTTCTCCTTTTACTAATGAGTCTATAGAACATCTTGTCACCTCCTTTTACTATTTGTGCTAGTGTTTCCTTGTTTGGGCCTTTGCCTATCTTACTGCCTTCCCTGCTTCCCTTAGAGAAGTTTGGTATGCCTCCCTATCTTCATCCTGCTGTCTTCCCTTATATTTCCTGAAGGCCAGCCTTTTGACTCTGACCTTTTCTGCTACTGTTTTTGAGAACCAAAGTTGTTTCCTTCTTCTTTTGCACTTGCTTTTCTCTCTAACACAATGCGATGTTGCTTCAAGTATTGCATCCTTAATGCTTGCCCACTTTGCCTGTACCCTCTCACCTGTATTTCTTTTTGCCAGGGCTAGCCTAACTCTGTTTACCATCTTATCAAAGTCAGTTCCTCTGAAGTCCCATATTTTTGCCTTGGAATGGGATGATTTAGTTCTAGTGGCCAAATTGAATCATACCATGTGATGGTCACTGGCCCCCAAGTGACCTTCTACCTGAAGATTTGTGATCCTTTCCATGTTAGTCAGTACTAGATCTAGGATAGCTCTGACTCTTGTGGGTTGTTGTACCAGTTGATTGAGCTCCCCCCTTGCAGGGAATCCACTATGTGTCTAGTTCTTGCAGATGTTCCTTCTGGTATTGACCAATCTGTATTTGGCATATTGAAGTCTCCTATTATCAGAACCTTCCTTTTTGCTGTCATATTTTGTATAACTTCTAACAGTAATGTGTCTATGTCCTTCTCTTGGTCTGGAGGCTTGTAGACAACCCCAGTTCATATGGCTGTCCCATTTCCTGTTTCCAGGGTGACCCATAGTTATTCTGGCTCCTTATGTGTATTCTGAATTTCTGTAGCTTTGATATTTTCATTGACATTAAGGGCCACTACACCCTCCCCCTTTTTGCACCTTGTTCTCTTCTGAACAGTACACAGCCAGGTACTTAAGTCTTCCAAGTGTGTGGTTACTGATAAACCATGTCTCACTAATGGCTACTCTGTCCAGTTTAGCCTCTGTCATTATGGCCTGCAGGTCAGGGATCTTAGATTTATTGATTCGGAAAATACCTTTGAGCCCAAGCTCATTTACAAAGGTTCCATATCAGTGACAAGACAAGGGACAAAGTAATTATTGTAAGAAAGAAAACATAAAGTAAGACAATACAACGATTTAACATAAGAGCAAAAGACATTGTGGATTACAGGTTAGAATGGCATGATACAATAGCACAGTTATAAGCCAGAGACTAGTGCAGCCCTATGGAACCATGCCATTTGGGGAGTTGGGGGGTGAGGGTGTCCTTAGGGGTCAGAGGAAGTTGTAAAGCAGTGGAGTTTAAAGTAGGCTGTGGGTGGCCTTGCCTTGGTAGAGAGCAGCCAGGAGGGCATGGTACAAGTAGGAGTACACGCTGTGTCAATCATAAACTGACAGTAGATTGAGAGGCTGGGGATTAGTTGCTGGAGCATTTAGGGGTTGTGATACGATGTTGTTTGAGGTTAGTTTTGAAATTGGCTACACTATCGGTGGCAAGGAGGTGATCGGGTATTTTATTAAGCCACATAGGGGCGCAGTAGGCAAATGCCCATTGCCTAAGCAAGGTACAATGGAAGGAAATGGTCAGGACCCCTCTTGACCTCCCGCTAGTGGCCTGTTGCAAGTTTGCAGCCACTAGCAGATTGCCAACGCAAGGTGATGTTTTCCCCATAAGCGCTTTCTTCCCTAGGGTGCACGTCTGCTGTATGACCCTGTTTTTTCGGTGATAGCCAGTTTGTGAGCTCATATAGTATACATGTATGTGTATTGTGCTGGAACCCTAGGGCTAATCTGCAGGCCTTGTTTAGGGCCACCTGGACCCATTTCAAAGTGGTATCCATTGCCGCCCCATATATCACTAATTCATAGTCGATAGTCCATCTTGTTTCCCAGACTATGAGCATTTGTGTACATGATTTTCCATTGGCCAGATTTTGGTGTGTTAGTTGTTGGGCAAGGTCTGGCATTTCCTCTGTGTGTTGTATGGGGAGCCAGACCATTTTCCTTACCTGGTGATGCAAATGAATGACAAACATGCTGAACTCCTGTTTGACCCCTAGCTGAGGGGGGATGGGTGTTCTTCCAATTCTACGTATTGGGTGCTGCACCCCTCTCCCCATTTGCTAGTTTAAACATTCTGTAAAGATGTCAGACTTCTGCCCCAATGCACTGACTCCCTCCTTAGTCAGATGCAGTCCATCAAATTTAAAGAACTTTTGCTCCCAAAACTGTTGCCAGTTCCTTACAAATTTGTGTCCTTTTTCCCGGCACTAGCCCTTGAGCCACATGTTTATCTCCCCTATCTCCCCTTCTCTGACCTTCTGTCCATCTGTCCCCCACTCGCAGATTGGCAGGATCTCAGAGAAGGAGATGCCAGACAAAATGGATGAAAGTTTGTCACCCAGGCTGGCTAGGTGTTCCTTGGTCTCGACAACTGACCAGCTGGTGAGATTGTTAGTCCCTATGTGTACCAGGACATCAATGTTTTCTCCTGCTTCCTGTAGAATTTTAGCAATGCAGTCAGTGTCTCTCCATGCTGATGTACCTGGGAGACATCTGAAAATTATCCCTGGCTAGAGATAGGTATCAAATCTTTGAATCATGGAGTCTCCTATGATCAGAAGTTTTTCAGATTTCCTTTTTACTTCTTTGTTTTGGTTCCTGTTTTGGATGCTTTTTGTTTTGCTAGCTCCTGTGCTGAAGTGTCCTGCTCTGCATTGTCCTCTGCCCCTTTGTTTGATTTTGGAGATGGAGGCAGAAACCCATTTGTAGTTTTTATATGGTTTGTGGAGGTGATATATTGGAGAGCACCCAGTGATGGGGAACCTGATTTGCCCCTCCTAACCACCTGTCAGCCTCTAGGGCCAACCACCCTCTGAGGTTGCGATGCTTCTGTTGGATGTTGGGGAAAAGGCCGGTGGTTCTTATAATATATTTCCTCCTGAATATGTGATTTGAGGTGTGCAATCTCTGCCCATGCTGCCTGGAGCAGAGCCCTTAGATCTCCAATGGCCCAGCATGTAGGACAGTGTCCTAAATCCTGTAAAACTGCCCTTTTGAAAAGTGTCCCACAGTACCTCCAGTTAATAATATCCATTCCAGATAAGTTGCAGGGTTTATAACCTGGTCAAAGTAATTAGAAGGAGGAAAATGAAAGCAAAAGTTTGATTTTGTGTTTTGTTTGTTTGTTTCTGTATAACAAGCTAAATTACTTGTGCCCCTATAAATGAGATCACTGTGTGAATACCCATCTGATCCACCCCTTCCTACTTTGCTACAGGAAATTTCACAACTGTGCTACCCTATAAAAGGAGTGTAGTGTGGGGTGGTTGGGGATGGGCGTGGGTGGCTGGGCCTTTCCCCTGCTGAAAAAGAAGAACCATGGATGAAAGAAACAAGGTGTAAGAGTAGAAACAATCAGCCAGCAACAAATGCAGTAGCCCTGAAAACGTATCCTAATGATAGATAAAGCTGTAAAACCTGTAAAGCACCACCTGTAATAATTTCACAGAAGATGTACCCTGTAAGAAGCACTTTGCTACAGAGAAAAATAAAGCAGCAACAGAAGATATACCTTGCAAAAGACAATTCCGAATCAGAAGATTACAGAAGTAATCTGTAAGCACACACATGTAGGCACACCCTGCAATAATGCAGCAGAAGGTATAACCAGCAATAACAATTTGAATCAGAGAAAAATAAAGCAATACAACGGTAGCAACAAACAGTAACAATCCCTGTGAGAACAAAAGAAATAATAACACACGGTAAATCTGCCTAGCCAAAAGAAGCCTTAATCCTTTTCCTTGCTCTGGTAAGGCTCTTTGCTCTGTCCTTTCAAGCAACCTAGAAGAAAAGAGCTCAGGTGAAGCTAGATGCCTTTGCCAGCAACCTAGTCTTCCAGCTCCAAAATATCAACTAACCTGACCTTTTAACCATTTCTTCTGTTGGATGTTACTAACAGTTTGTCAGCTCCACCCCCTAGTTACACACATAATCCCCTGAAAGAGCTGTGGGAGGAAAGCAGTTAGCTCCTTTAACGTGAGAAGGAGACTGCAACACCTCTGAGACAAACTAAAAACCTTTCAGCAAAAAAAAAATAAATAAATAAAATAGTGGCCAAAAGTAATTTTGCTTAGCCTAATGATAAAAAATCACAAAAATGTAAGCACCACCTCTAATAATTTCATAGAAGATATACCCTGTAAGAAACACTTTGCTACAGAGAAAAATAAAACAGTAACAGAAGATATACCTTGCAAAAGACAGTTTGAATCAGAAGATTACAGCAGTAATCTGTAAGCACACACCTGTAGGTGCACCCTGTAATAATGCAGCAGAAGGTATACCCAGCAACAACAATTTGAATCAGAGAAAAATGAAGCAATAAAATGTTAGCAACAAGCAGTAACAGTCCCTGTGAGTACAAAAGAAATACTAACACACAGTAAATCTGCCTAGCTTAAAGAAGCCTTAATCCTTTTCCTTGCCCTGGTAAGGTTCTTTGCTCTGTCCTTTCAAGCAACCTAGAAGAAAAGAGCTCAGGTGAAGCTAGGTGCCTTTGCCAGCAAACCTAGTCTTCCCTTAGGCTGCCTTCAGCTGGGGAGTCCCCCGTATCCTTTCACCCTCCTGTGCCAGGGTCTGACATCTCTAGTGTAGGATCTGGCTGTGGGGCTAGTTCTGGGTCTGGGCCCGGCCTCCTCAGGTGCTTATCTCCAACCCCCCATGACCTGGGGACCAGCTAGCTGCTTCTGTTTTCTCTCAGCTGCTTCCTCTTCCTCCCTCTTTGCCAACTTGTATATCAGCTCAGTCATTTTGCTCATTAATATTGCTGCTTCTGAGTGTAGCTGAGCACCGGAGGCCAGGGTGGGCTACTTCTTGGGAACCATGGTCTGAAAAGATACTTAGAAAACCAATCATAGATAAGTGACAGAATGACCAGCCTCTGCACACTGCCTCAAATACAGCGGTAGTCATAGAAAAGTTTCACAGTACTGAGGTATACCTAGGTATACTGAGGCAGAATGAGGCAGGATCACATTACAATCATTGCAAATTGCCTCAGTGGTACATCAGTGATACCTTGAGGTAGGAAACTTTTCAATAACTATAACTGCATTTGCACACCAGTCTGAGATATGGTTGAATTCACATCTCTGTAATGTCCCCCATACCCCATGGTTTCCCACACATCCATACCTTCTGCAGACTGGGTGCGGGTTTCTGTCCCTTTTAGTAAATAATGTGGCCTTGTCCCTCTGGCCTATCCCTCTACTGAGCCTTGCATAAATCTTCAGATGAGGTCTCCCAGCCCCCAGTTACTTCCTTCAATTATTCTGGTATTATTATAGAATGCATTTTTTTCTTATTGTTGTATTTGTTATGGTTTTATCTTTCTTAGGAGTCCCTCTGTCAAAGCATCCCCACAACATGAAAATGGCCAAGGGCCTGGCCTGCAGCCACTCTTTCCAACAGCTGTCCCACCTTATAGGTTGTGGTTCCCCAGGAGAAATATTCAGCTCTCCAGCTGCACCCGCCTTCTGCAATCCATAGCCCCACCACTAAAACCAAAAAAAAACCTTGCAATCAAATCCCCATGTTCCATGGGGCCTGTAATCCTTGTGGCACCTCCCTTCAGCCACATAGCAAATTACTTCAGGTGCCACGCCGCGAGGTCAGGCTCCCCTATTCCACATCTAGCCCCGGTCCTGAAGTCCCAAAGTCGGACCAATATTTTTGCTACAAACACCCCCAAAAATGGGGAAAATCCCTCCTCCCACCATGCTCCTCTGAGTAATCTGCTGACTGGATAGCCCCCTAGTGAACCAATAACCCTCCGCAGGCCATGTGGCAATGCCGTCAGATGCCACACCACATGGCCATGGCCTAGGGGCTTTGAGAAAACAAATATGTCTTCCTCAAAGAACTCTCCAGCCCCAAGCTGGTTTGTGTCCCCCACACCCCATCGCCCACATCGACCCCCGCTCATCCCCAACCCCCACCCAAACATCACAAAAACGGCCTTCTGCTGTATCAGCCGCCAACCAAAAAAACATTCCTGGCACCTCCGGGTGGGTGCCTGTATCCAGTGAATCAGAGGGTTGGCTCTCCATCGACCAGGTGCAGGCTGTGGGATAATCTCTCCCCCCTGATACTGAGTTCATATTCTGCCCACCTCCATCCTTATGGCAAAATGCTTTCAGTTCCCACATGGCAGAAAACCATCCTCCAAAGGAAATGCAACAAGAGGAAGGAGAAAATCAAAACTTTTAAAATGCAGCATAAACACCCCAGCTTCACAAAACAGCCCCCCCATGAAGGTGTCTGCTGAGTGTAGCCTGTCACCTGGTCAACTGGCACTCAGTCCCTCTCTGAGCAAACCACTCTCCACTTTTTAAACCCAAATTCCGCTGCATGAAAAGTGCACTCAGTGTAAACAAAAGGCCCCTATGAAAGTGGGCGCAAAGCACAGAAAGCAGGCTTGCCCACTTGAAAATGAAACTTTGGTACCGCAAAGATCTCTGGCTCTAACCTATACATGGGAGCCCGCAACCCCTGCACCGGCCTACCCTCCTCCAGATGGAGCCCACCGAAGGGCAGGAAATTAAACCACTAGATCCTACAGCTGCAGCCCACCATAGACAAATGGGGCAGACCTGTCTCGAGACTGGTCCACACTAGCAACACCCAACCTAGTCCAGGTGCGAACAAGGGCAGCGGCCTCCACAACAAAACCTTTCTGTAAATCACTTACACAAGAAATGTCTTTATACTCCAGCTTAACATAGCGGGAAAAGACCTTTGTCTGGTGGCTCCTTTCCTTTTTCCTTTTAAAACTGTATAAAAGCCTGCCAACTGAGGCTAGGCCTGGCATGCCACGCAATCACCATGTGGTCAACAGGCCACCATAGCATCCTCCCACATATCCTACTGTCCTAGCACCTTTTGTGCTTATTGTATAAATATTTTCTTCTATACAAAAATCCCTATACACACTAATGGCAGAAAGCAGAACATTTTTTTTTATTATTATTACCTTGCTAGGTCATCAGCCTCTAAAAACCAAACCAACCCTCAGGGTCTGGAGGGCCAGGCCTCAGAGTTGCAATACCTCACCTTGTGGTGTAATACTCAGGTAAATTTGCCAACTCTGTGCTGAGATCTACTCTAAACAAAAAATATCAGCAGAAAGAGGGTGAACAGCCCTCAACCTGGGCTTATAAACTCCTTAAGGACCCCTTGCAAGGATCCCTCCAAGCCACACCCCTGGGCCAATCATGTATCCCCTATGGTATACACATCATTCCCCTGTACCTGCATGTCATGACCTCACCTAATCCCACCCCCTTTTCCACCTGTTAGTCACCCTGACCTCACTAGGCTCCTCCCATTTCCTTGCACTATCTGTTCCTTCTCTTCCCTTCCCCCTTCCAACTTCACCACCCCCGCATGTTCCTTAAGCTTCCTCCATTTCCTCCAGGCTGCCATCAGACAAGTCAGGTTGACTTTTATTAGCAATCCCATTTATCTGAAAAACTGCTGTCCCGCTGCTACACCTCTCTTTTTTCTGCTGTGCTGCATGCGCACATCCATGAGAAATCACCCAGAATAAAATGAGAAAATATTTATGTCAAGGGAATATGCATGTTGTTGCACCCCAGTATGTCTTCTGCCAGAAAAATACATGTCACATAGTGGTACATGCACACTTCCGTGAGAAATCACACAGAAGAAAATGAGAAAATATGTTTATCAAGAGAATATGCCTCTTGTTTCACCTCAGTATGTCTCCTGCCAGAAAAACACGTCACATAGTGGTGAAAGTGAAAAACTGCTGTTCTGCACACTTCCATGAGAAATTACCCAGAATAAAATGAGAAAATACTTATGTCAATGGAAAATGCCTCTTGTTGTGCCCCAGTATGTCCCTGCCAGAAAAACACATGTCACGTAGTGGTAAAAGTGGAAAACAGCTATCCTGCTGCTACGTCTCTCTCTTGTCTGCTGTGCTGTATGCACACTTCTGTGAGAAATCACCCAGAATAAAATGAGAAAATATTTATGTGAAAAACTGCTGTCCTACTGCTACGTCCCTCTCTTGTCCATTGTGCTGCATGCGCACTTCCATAATAAATCATCCAGAATAAAATGAGAAAATATTTATGTGAAAAACTGCCATCCTGCTCCTACGGCCCTCTCTTGTCTGCTGTACTTCATGCACACTTTCATGAGAAATCACCAAGAATTTATGTCAAGGGAAGATGCCTCTTGTTGTACCCCAGTATGTCTCCTGCCAGAAACACACACATCACATAGTGGTGAAAGTGAATCACTGCTGTCCTGCTGCTACATCCCTCTCTTCTCCATTGTGCTGCATGCACACTTCCATGAGAAGTCACCCAGTTTAAAATGAGAAAATATTTATGGGAAAAACTGCTGTCCTGCTGCTACATCCCTCTCTTGTCTGCTGTGCTGCATGCACACTTCCATGAGAAATCACCAAAAATTTATATCAAGGGAATATGTCTCTTGTTGAACCCCAGCATGTCTCCTGCAAGAAAAACACATAACATAGTGCTGAAAGTGAAAAACTGCTGTCTTGCTGCTACATCCCTCTCTCATCTGCTGCACTGTATGTGCACTTCCATGAGAAATCACTCAGAATAAAATGAAAAAATATTTATGTGAAAAACTGCTGTCCAGCTGCTAAGTTCCACTTTTGTCTGCTGCACTGTATGTGCACTTCCATGAGAAATCACCCAGAATAAAATGAGAAAATATGTATGTCAAGTGAATATGCCTCTTGTTGTACCACAGTATGTCTCCTGCCAGAAAAAACACGTTACTCATGTGCTACTGCTAGACAGTTGTGCAATTGCTGAATGAGAACAAGAACAGTCAGAAATAATGTGGATGATAAGGAAAATTCACAATGTCTGGTCGATAACATAGGAAGACTTCTAACACTCAGAATTTACAGTAAAAGTCTTGCTGCTGACAGTGCTGCTGCTGCTGCTGTCATTATCATTTATGTCCTTGGCAGGATTAATTGTAGTGCCGCTGCTGTCTGTGTGCTGCTGCTGGTTATGGATGACAGTGACAGATCGATGGTACCCATTGTATCTTGTACTCCTGCATTTTGAGTGGTAAATTCATTTATTTTGTTGAGGTAATGTGGTATTGAAAGGGGATGGTTAATCATTTGGTTTTTAAACATCGATTATGTCTCTTTCCTTGTAGAGATTTCACATCATCTAGAGTCTGGATTGCTGTTTGGGAATTGATGCTTTCCTTTTCCAGTGGTGATAGGTAAGTACATTTTTTTGGGTGTTTCTTTTTTGGGGGAGGTGGGGGGCCTGGGTGAAGGTAAGTATTTTTTTGTGAGTTCTGTTTCCTCTGTGGCATGTTTCTCAAAACTGTCAAACACTGTAATCTTAAACATCCATGTTTTTGCATCCTTGCAGGTATTTCTTGAGAATCCATCAATCTGAATATGATTGAAGTGTGTTGTAACTGATGTTCTGGATACCGGTTGCTGTGTAGCAGTATTAGAAGGTAAGTCTTTTAAATTATTAGGTGATGTGGTGATTTTCTTTTCTGAATACGTACAGTTCTATGAATGTTATACTTAATGTTTTCTGTTCTTGATTATATCATTTCAGGTAATTCTTGAAGCTATCTGTTCTTTATCCTGCATGTATAAGATGAGGATGTCTCTTCTGTGTGATGATTTTGGAAACAGGCACATTAAAAAACACAGACAGCCCTGAAAGCCCTTGAAGAAAACAACAGAAAAGAATATTAACATGGATTTTACTTCAAGAATCACTGATTGTATTCCTGGATTTCAGAAAAAAGAACATAGTAATTTGCCTCAACAACAGTCACTGTATAAGTGGGGGACACTGACTAAAGTTGTTACATCAATATCCATCTGAATACACCTGTGTTGCCTTTGATTAAAAATAATAATTATTTTGATACACTCCACCACTATGGGGGTATACTCTTAGTCAAGCACTCACCCATGCCACAAGTCCACTACCACTACTTCTATGCATGTCACCTTATAAAAGAACTGCAGAATTATTTTGCCTCCTTTTGGCCACTGTGGCACACTGCTTTCCTTGACAAATAACAAAAAGCCCCCCCCCCCCAAAAAAAATTCTTATACTTACCATTTTCCACCCTCTCAAAAAAAAACATAAATAAATAATTTAAGTAATGGCACTTACATCATTGGAAAGTGTTCTTGAGTCCTTTATGGGTCCATCCATGTTCCACACAGATACTAGCTTTGTTAGAATCTTAGCAGGTACTGTAACCTGCATGGGAGAACAAAAATCAGAGGAAAAACAGCTTAATATTTCACTTTAATGAGAAATGTCATCATCAACTGTACACATCAGTGACTACAAGAACAATAACAGGAAAATCAACATTTTAAACAGCAAAGCAGAATGCAGCAGTTGGACTTGGAACAGGAATAGCACAATTTTCATAACCATGTAATGCAAAATGCACTCTGAGAAGCAAGTTATTGTTTTCAATGTCAGACAGACACTGACAGTAGGTATATTAACCCTCGCTAATCTTCTGATGAAAAAATTATGCACAGTTCCACTGCTCCTGCAGCTAACTCTCCAATCTTTCTACCTCAGACACTCCTATATTTCTTCTCCCAGTAGGCCCAATGGTTCTACTTCGCTAACCACACCCAACTACTGCACTTGATCCCAACCTTTGAGCTATCTAGCTTGCACTTAACCCTATCTCATTATATACCACAACCCAATACCTTAGCAGGATTTCCTCATTGTAACTGTTACTCTCGACTATTAGGGTTTATGTATTAATCCACACTCACCTATTCCTGTCAAACATATGCAGCTGTATTATCTAATTATATGTTTTCAAGGTATAAAGCATGACTTCCCCAGTAATTATTGCTATACTATAAGTAAGGGTAAATTGTCATCTACACCCAACTATTTCTGTCAAATGTTTTCAACTGTATTGTAACTGTATGTATACCGTATATGTCAGGACCTGGACTACCCTTGTCATCTTCCCCACTGTACCCCTCCCCCCAGTTTGCACTGGGAGACGAGCAATTCTTGCTCAGTGTGCTTTTCCTGGTGAAACAATTTCAATAAACAAATAAATTAAAAACTATGTAACCTAACCATGACAGATATTACTGAAGTGACATAATTGTTCAGTATGGTAAGCATACATCAGTTTAAGTTAAAAACAAAACAAAACTTTTCTATGCCATACACCATGCAAACACCTCATGAGTGAATTATTAAATAATGAAAGCAATAAACCATCAGAGAGTTAAAAAAGTATTATACTTATGTCAGACTACAAACTACTGGCAGTGAGCATGCCACTCAGGCGGCGACTGATGTTGGACAGGCATTAACCTGCAGAGGCAACAAAAGAAAGGCAAAAATACAATTAAATTATAAATCTGAAGTAGCAATGAGAATGATGACTGCAATTCAAGTGACCCCTTCTTATCTTCACAGTTCTCAGTGACAAGATTTGCAGGGGGCAAGTGTCGGTGATAGTATTCACATCATTAAATTGGTGTTTCAAGTACTCATGGGTCTGCCCTCATACATTGGTCTAGAACTCATGACTGTAGCATCCCCACTATTGTTGAATCACATTTCCAGTACACAAGTGTTTTTAGGTTAACAAAGCACAGAAAGTCAAGTGCACTCACACACGAGTTCCATAATAAAGGAAAATGCAACCCACAATATTTCCTTCAGTCATTGCTTCTTTTTATTTATCAGCATAAAACAGCATACATGGACCAGACAGGCTCCTCCAGGTACAAACACCTCAACGTTTAACGTTTACTCACTTTGCCAAGAGGATACTAGCACACCTAAGTGATACACATAAATAGTGCTCCCTTAAAGCTATAGTACACCATTTCATATTATATGAATTGAGCTCATCAGTGCTCAGATGTGACAATATTAAAAAAATAAAAAAATAACATTTGTAATAATAAATGTTATCACATAAATAAGTATGACACAAACAAAATTATTTGCTCATGTCCTTATTATTATACTAAATTTATTATTTTTCATTTTTCCATTTTTTTATATAATTATTATCATTGTATGTAAAAAACAGTGTCACTGCTATAAACCATGTAAGATGGATCATAAACTCTTCAAAATGCATGGATTTAAACTTGCTAATAATGCTTATTAAAGTGCTATAGTTTATGAAGCACTATAAATAAGCTGACATTTCAATTTTATCATTGAAACCTGGTAATCTTATAGCCTGGGTCTTAAAGATCCAAAACTGTTCTCTTTGTCCAATTTATCATCCAAATTGCCTCCTCTAGGGCCCATACATATTCTTTCTATTGCTACAAATGACCACTCATGTTAAAACACATCTTGCATTTTTTCCATGTCACACAAATGCATTGCCATTGCATAATCCTTGTTTTTTGCAAGGATAACCCTTACATGGTCACCTACTCTTTCTTAAATTTTCTTTTGGCAGTATAGCCTAGAGGTTAGAGGAATGAGGTGTGAATGAGCTTGATACATCCAGCAGACCAGACCTGAGTCTGATTCTCACTAACTTCACTTGCATACTAGTGACTCTGAGCAAGTCACTTAAACACCCAGTGCTCCCAGGACGCCCCTGAAAACAGGCACTTGTGCCTAGTGGGCCTCACCTGGTTACCAAAGACTAAAATAAAATAAATAAATACATTTTTGTGTGACCTATATAATAGGCTGCACAAATACAGCTTGCCGTGTAAACAACATAAGTTGTGTCACAATTAATAAAATCCAAGATGTGAATAACTGAGCTATATGCCCTGTTTACAACTGTATTTGTACACGATATATTCACAAAATGTACATCGTTTGCAAATGAAATAACCCCTTGGCAATGGTGGCAACCTACTTCTACTAGTTTTAACACCTTTGTGGTAACTGTTCACTGCCCTATCATCTATGTTTTCATTCCATTTGTAAACAAACCTGAGCAAATTACTTACAAAAGGTCTTAGCTTTTTTTCAACTTGTAAATCGGGTCAGTTCTTTTTGATAATATCTTCCACTGTTTTAGCCTGAATGCTATATATGGTGTTGAAGTTCAGCGTATCATGTTCATGTTCACTTTTATTTTTATTTTTATTTTTGTTTTTGTCCCTACTCTGCTCATTAAGCAATATGTCCATATCTAAAGTCTGAACTTCAGAACATGTTTCAACCAACAAGGATTGTTTATATCTCCTCTCAATAAATCTACTAGTCAGCTCATCAGCTTGTTGTTGAAAGAAAGAATCAGTACTTTAATTTCTATGTGCCCTAATGAATTACTATTTTGCTATTGCATTCACAGTGTGTCATGGATGGCAAGAATTAGCCAATAACACAACATTTTTATCAGTTGGTTTTCTGTACAAAGTCGTATCAACTGTCCCCTCAGTATTTTGAATAATACATAAATCCAAAAAAGAAATACTTGATTAACTGTAACTGTAAACTTTAGACACAGATTGGTGTTTTTGAAATATCTGACAAAATCATGAAGCTCTTCTTTTGTGCCTGACCCATTGAGTAAGCAATCATCTATATAACGATGATACAAACTGATTTTTTTATAGAATGAAATAACTGCTCTATCATAAATTGCATCCTGCTCCCATAGTCTCATATACAGGTTAACAAAATTGGGTGCAAATTTGGAAACCATAGCCGTTCTGCTAACCTGTAAATAGAACTCACTTTCAAACATGAATGCATTACACCTCAAAACAAACTCTGCCAGTTTTACAAGGATTTCTGTGGAAGGGCTCTGGATGCTTCTTTTATTCAAAAAGTGCCTCATGTCTGCAAGACCTGCCTCTTGAGATATCACAGTGTATAAAGAGGTTACATCAAGTGTGACTAGCAATTCTTCTGGTTGTATTGTTAGGTCTCTTAATATTCTTAAAGCTTCGTTTGTATCTTTAACATGAGATCACATCATTGGAACAGATGGTTGAATATAAAAATCTACAAATGCTGACAGTCTGTCTGTCAAAGATCCAATGCCCACAATGCTGGGTCATCCTGGAGGATTAATTAAGCTGTTATGTACCTTTCGCAGCATGTAAATCGCTGCTCTAATAGGGTTTTTGACTATCAAAAACTGTAATGTGTCCAAATCCATTTCCCTCTTGTTGAAGGCAGATTTCACAAATGTGTCTATTTACCTTTTAAACCTGTTGGTGGGATCACTACTAAGGTGTTTATAAAAGGTCTCATCTGCAAGTTGCTTTTTAACCTCATGAACATAATCATCAGTATTCTGTATCACTACACGTCCCCCTTTATCCACCTGCCTAATGACAATTAGCAGATTATTCCTAAGATCTTGTAATGCTTGAAACTCTAAACTCATCATGTTCATAAAATGGGCATTATTACGGTTCTGACATAAATGCTGTAAATCTTGTTCACAAGCTCTGAGAAATACATTTACTATGGAATTACTAGATGATTTTGCTTTAAACTTCATATCTACAATTTCAAAATCTTCCTGATCAGTTTCTAATGAAACCGTTTGCAAATCATTTTCATTACCACTTAGTCCATCATTAATGTTGGCTCCTGCAAAAAAAATTTCAAATTCAATTTGTGTGCAAAACAATGTATGTCCATGTATGTATCAAACCAATCTAAGTTTTGTGTGGGACAAAACTTCAGTCCTTTATTCAAGGCTGTAGTCTCAGATTCAGAAAGAATATAATGTGATAAATTAATGACATTATTGGCCACATTATTCAATAACCCCCTCTCTGTGGTTTTGGGTAAAATAATGTGGTCTGTCTCTGTATCTCTCCTGCTGTCCCTCTGCCTCTGCCTCTGCCCCTGCCCCAGTCCTGTACTTAAAATTCTTTCATTGACATCTCCCAGTTTCAGCATACATGACTTCTTCTCCCACATCTTGTCTGCTTATTGTGGACTGATTGTGGAAGGTTATCCTCGGTGATCTGCGTAATTGCATTGTCTGTTGGGGCACCGGGGGGGATGTATTTGTGAAGGAGGTTGCGATGTTATAACCATAGGAACTGCTACCACATTTTGGCTTGTAGCTTCTAAGTCCACAGTCTCTTCTATACTGTCTTCTAAAAAAATTGAATAAGCTGCATCAGATTCATTACTATCACTAAAGTCTGTAGTGTATTTCAAAATTGATTGTGGCTGTTTTTTCCATGTAACAACCCAGCAATTTATGTAGTCCCTTTCATCTCAGATAAATTTCTTCTCCTTTTGAGCCCTCAGTTTAATGTCCAGATGTGCTATGGCTTTTTACATCTTATCAGTAAACACAACAAAGTCAGGATGTGCTGAAAATTTGTTGAACTTTACTTCTTTGTTCTTTAAGTCTGCATCTACCACCACCTGTTTGTTAACTGAATCCTTAATAATGAGATTGATCAGGCACAATGAAGAGTCATGAATTTCTTCTAGCCATGGGTCAAAAAACAAATCTCTTTCTTGACCATAAGATGGAAACTTTAGTATTCTTAAACCTCTGGGTACATGTTTAACTTCTCTATATCTTTCCATGGTAACTTGTTGCCGTACCTGTTTCCTAAGTTTCTCAGCAGTCTTATAATAACTTCTATAGGCATCAGTTATCATAAGCGGTTTCACTGGTGCAGTTACTTGGGCTGCAGTTATGATAACAGCTTGCTCCACATAAGGCATAGTTACTGGTTCAAAAACAGGTTTTAATAACAGTGTGTCTCCTTTTCATTATAATATGAAATGGTGAACTATAGCTTTAAGGAAGCACTATTTATAAGTACCATTTGGGTGTGCTATTATCCTCTTGATAAAGCATGTAAACATGAAATGTTGAGGTGTTTGTATCTGAAGGGGCCTGCCTGGTCCATGTATGTTGTCTTATGCTGCTAAATAAAAAGGAGCAATGACTGAAGAAAATATGTTGGGTTGCATTTTCCTTTATTATGGAACTGGAGTGTGAGTGCACTTGGCTTTCTGTGCTTTGCTGAATTTTTGACATAGGCAGCAAAGACTGTGGCTCGGCTTTTTGAGATTTTGGACAGTGTTTTTAGGTTCTTGATATTCAAGGGTGGTTCAGTTGAAAATGTATAACATAAGAGGATGGGCTCTGGCCATACTAGGATTGAGAATGTCAATACAAGTGATACAAGAGGATCTGAATACCCAGTCTTCTTTCCTTCAGGACCATGGCTTCATCACCAATGCAGCGACTGGATGATACTGTGTAATACAGAGCAAAATCATAAACACAGCCAGTTGAAGAGAAGGTTGTGGTTGAACAGCAGGAAACAGGGCTGTGTCTTTATTGGATTTGATACCCATAGCAGAAATTGCTTGCTGGGCTATCAAACAGTAATTTTTTTGTAGTTTGAGGTGGTGCCAGTGAGGGTTGAAAGTGGTGGGCGGGGAGCAGGCATTAACAGTACTGCAATACATTACATTTATGTGCAGTTTGTTGACAAGTTGAGGATGTATGCAAGTGGGCAAAAGGTAGTAGCAGCAATAAAGTTCTGAGAAGGGAACAGTAACAATCATGACAATAACATTAATTCTGGAGAGTTTGTATGGGAATGTAATGGTGTGCAAAAGAGGTACAGCACACATAATATTGTTTTCTTGAATCATCACCTTCTTAAACCAAGCAGCCTTCACAGTCCTCAGGACTGGAGTTCTCACCTGATGGGTATTCAAATTCCAGAACTGAGTCATCAACATCAATGTCACTAGTGTATCATTTCATCTTTATGCCAACAGCACCACCTGCCTCTTTATCTTCCTCAGAAGATCCACTGTCTGGATGTGGTAGGAACATGGATGCCATGGTCTTGTGTGGAATGTGTCCCTTATTCATTTTTATGTTTGCTTGCATGCATGTGCAAGAAACATAGTGCCATCATCCAAGTTTTCGGAGGTGTGGCAGCCCTCTTCCAATTCAGGCAGCATGTTTGCAGGTGCAGCCGCAGTTCTCCAATGCCTGCTCAAGCTGTCTATGACCAGTCTAAAATATAGTGGTGTACAGTTGAAAGGGGGAGCTATGCTTCAGTGAGCAGCAATAAGATATCACCTGCTCATGTGCGCTCCCCCTACACACACACACACACACACACACACACACACGCATACTGTGTGCTTGCCCCCCCACACACACTGTGTAGCCGATGGGGGGTGCCCAATCCCCCATCAGCTGTGCTGCGCCCCCCCAAAAAACAGAGTTCTATATGCCACGTTGGGTGCCCATCCCAGCATGGCTACACATCAGTATAGCTAATGGGGGTGCCCAATCCTCCGTTGGCTCCATTGGTTCCCACCACCCCAGAGTACAGGGTGCTATGCTGGGAGCCCACCCCAGCATGGCAACACATGCTATTGCTGACGGGGGTGCCCAATCCCCCGTCGGCTCAATTTCCCCCCCACCAGCTGTCCTTGTGTCATGCTGGGATCCCACCCCAGCGTGGCAAATGTCCTGCGTCATTGTCATTTAAAAAAAAACACCTGAAACTCAAAAACGATCCCTTGGTGTGTCTGTCTCTGTCCCCACCTGCACCCACCTACTGCGCACCCTGCCTCCCTACACCCCCCTCACCCCATACTTACCTCCGGACTCCAGCGCGACGATCTTTGGTGGACCAGGAACACATCTGCACTCTTCAAAGCCGGCCATGAACTGAGGAAATGCCGGTAAGCTGTATAATGGGATAGATTGTGGTTTTTCAACTTTGCTGCATATCTCAGGCATTTTTTGGAATTTTTGCACCAAATTTTCAACATGGGGTTTTTGGGACCCCTTCTCATGAATGATCTCACTGTCATGGTGTTAATCAGCCCCAAAGAGTGATTTCGCAGTCACTGCATGAAATAACCTTTCAGGACCGAGTAATGAAACGACACTGCCACTGTTCATGAGACAGGCTCTCAAAAAGCCTATGTTGAAATTTTGGTGGAAAAATTCTTAAAAATGACTGTTTTACGAGCGTGCATTTCGCTGTTCCTAAGCACGCTTGTAAGTTCACGAATTTTCAATATTTTCACTCCAGATTTTCAACATTGCCATTTTACCACACCTCCTTATGAGCAGTACAGCTGTCATTTTTCACATCTTGCCAGAAACGTGTTTCCACCCAGGTAACACACAATGGCACAGTCGGTGTGTGAAATCAATGTATGGGACACATTAGGAAAATCACAGTGACACTGTTAATGAGCAGAGGTCTTAAAATGGCTATGTTGAAAATTTGGTGAAAAAATTCCTCAAAATGACTGTTTTTCGAGCACACGTTGAGCAGTTCCTATGCACACTCATAAGTTTGCAAATTTTCAATATTTTCACTCCAGATTTTCAACCTTGCCATTTTATTACACTTCCTTATGAGCAGTGTAGCTGTCATTTGTCATATCTTGCCCAAAATGTGTTTCCGCCCATGTAGCGCACGATGGCGCATTTGGTGCATGAAATCAATGTATGGGACACATTAAGAAAATCACAGTGACACTGTTCATGAGCAGAGGTCTTAAAATGGCTATGTTGAAAATTTGGTGAAAAAATTCCTAGAAATGACTGTTTTATGAGTGTGCGTTGCGCAGTTCCTACACACACTCGCAAGTTTGCGAATTTTCTATATTTTCACTCCAGATTTTCCACATTGCCATTTTATTACACTTCCTTATGAACAGTACAGCTGCCATTTTTCACATGTCACCCAAAATGTGTTTCGGCACATGTAACGCACAATGGTGCAGTCAGTGTGCGAAAGCAATGTTTGGGACAGATTAAGAAAATCACAGTTATACTGTTCATGAGCAGAGGTCATAAAATGGCTATTTTGAAAATTTGGTGACAAAAGTCCATAAAATGACTGTGTTACAAGTGAGCATTGCGCAGTTTCCACGCACCATCGTAAGTTCATGACTTCGTAATATTTTCAGTCCAGATTTTCACCAGTGGCATTTTTCCACACTTCCTTATGAACAGTACAGCTGTCATTTTTCACAACATGGCCTAAATGTGTTTTCACACTTTCAGCACAGAGATGCGCGGTTGCTGTGGGAAATCATTGTTCGGGACAGATAAAGAAAATCACAGTGACACTGTTCATGATCGGAGGTCCCAAAATGCCTGTGTTGACAACCTGCTGTAAAAAATCCCCAAACTAATTACATTACAGGTGTGCATTGCACATTTTCTATGCACGCTCTTGACTTCACCAGTTTTTTAAATATTTTTATTGCAGATGTGCAACATTGCCATTTTTTACACCTACCCATGAACAGTATAGCTGTCATTTTTCACATCCTGTTTGGAATGTGTTTTTGCACCTGTGGTGCCAAATGCCGTAGTCGCTGTGCATAAGCAGCTTTTGGCTAACAAACTGATATTGCCACTGTTCATGAGGTGGGGGTCACAAAAAAACCATGTTGAAAATTTGGAGTGAAAATACCAATGAATGCCTGAGGTGTTCGGGTTTCCAACCATAACACCCCACCCTGTAGAGAATAACAGGCATCAGGGGTGTGACTTGGGATTCTTGCCTGTAATGCTCATACCATTCCACACCCTGCAGCCAGTGAGAGGCATCAAGGTATGCCTTGGACTCTTCGGCCCCAAAGTTCACCCCATTCTCCTATACTGCACCCATCTCACTGTATTTCCTGAAGGAATGGGCTGCGCATAAGGGCCAAAGACCCCAAGGCACACCGTGACACTTGTCAGTGTCTGCAGGGTAGAGTGTGGTGAAATGGCATGGCCGTTATGCCTGACAACCCAAAGGCACACCCCAATGGCTGTCACTCTCTGCAGGGTGGTGGTGGGGTTGGCTTCAGTTCAATACTTCACTGCCATTTCCATTATACAGCTCTGTAACTTCTACACTACCAATGCCAATGCCAGCAAGCAAACATTCAGCATTGACAAATGCTTCTTATAAATGTTAGAATTTTCACATTCTTTGATGACAAGTTTGTGTGCTGGTCACATACAATGGCACCTGCAGCACTGAACACACACTGAACACTGACACACGAGGGAGGGCAGCTAAGGTATTTTATCACCACAGATGTCAGTGCAGGCCACTCAATTATCTTGCTTGCCCAGCACAACAATGACTCATCACCAATTGCAAGGTGTTTTTATTCAGCCATGAAACAGTCAACCATGCAACATGCTGCTCTGATTTCGGCCACCTCATTGTGCTCCTTCTTGTCCTGGTCATCCATGGGTACATCTCCAACCTTGCCTAAAACATCCCAAATGGGATTGCTCATTTTAATTTTTTGTCTGCCTGTTAATATAGTTGTGGCATCTGAAGCTGACAGTGCTGTGGTGGTGGTAGCAACAACACTCAGTGACCTATGTATCTTGTGCATCTGTTCCCCTCTGTTCCCCTCTTAGATGTTATTTCTCATAGCACAGGATAGGGGTACAACAACAGGTCAAGTCAGCTACCCAGATGAATAGCTGGATTTCTGACTACTGCACAGGCTGAGAAGGATACCACTGCTGTTCAAAATGTGGGGGGGGGACAACAAGACATGTAAGATAGGCTATTTTTTATTTTATTTTCAAAGCACAATGGATTAGAAAGATGAAGGGAAGGGGGACTGCAAAAGACAAGGGGTGTGTGTGGGTGTGGAAGCAAGGGCCCATGGGTATTCAAATCAAAACACACTCACTCACACTCATGCAGACAGTCACAATCACCACACTCAGACTAAAAAACAAAAAAATAACAGAGCACAGTAATGTAGAACACACAGAAACAGGTTTGAAAATGTTTAAACAAGAAAAATTTAGGTTTATCCTCCACAATCTCTTCACAATTACTAACTGCTGTGTCTTCTCTCCTCACTCCCTTAACACTGCACAGAGAAACATCCCCCTCAGCTTTCTATTGGCTATTCAGCCACATGTGACCTCCAACCCACAAGACATTGCAAACTTTGCCTGTTGTGTGAAGCCCACATGTGCAAAGGAACTTCACATAGCTGCTTTGTGGATGGCGAAGTTATACCTACTCCATGAAAAGAGCAAAATCTGCAAAGTCCAAACTTTGCCCTGCATAGTAATTCATGAAATCAGGCTGATTCATCAAATACTATGAGGCACAAATCTTTTCAAATTTGCACACCACTATTGACAGCATTAAATATTTTGTGCTAACTGTATGACGTGGCGAAATCAAGTAATTCTGCCAGGACATTTGTGGAATGCCAACAAAAAGTTTAGAAAATCATTACATCTGAAAATAGTGGATGATTGTAACTGGTGGTTTCCCCACTTTATTACATAAATTATCTCCTACTGTCCAAGCAAAACAAAGTTAGTTATTTTGCAAACACAGCAAAGCATCAAAGACTGAAAAGGTACATTGAGGAATACACTGGTTATTAAAGAGCTACTGATGCCTCAAAGAAAACTTTAAAAAACATAATAATTTGGAATAATTCTGCTTGCATTCCATTTATATTTTATGTATTTCTCCTCCCCATAATTTATTACTAAGGAAATGTGTATGAACATATGATTGTTGCCCCTTAGAGTTTATTTTGAGCTTATTTGCCTTTGTAGCTTACTCCCTACTCCAAATCATAATCCTCTGTTGTAACAACACAGTGTGTTGCCATGGGAGTAACTGTGAGGTCACAAGCAGTGCTCTATGACTTCAGGTAGGGAGAAAGCAGCAGAAAAGATGAACTCTTCAGGAGCAGAAATCCTGTTTTCATACAAATGTTCTCACTAATAAATAATGGGGAGGAGAACTAGAGAAGTAATGGGAACTACAAGCTGGACTGTGTCTAAATATTATGTTTTGTTATAAGAAAATACAAAATTACACATGCCCACACAATGCAAAGCATCATGGTCTGTATATGCAAATCACCACATAATATTATGCTGCTTCAACTTTAAGCAGAATTGCATGGTGCCGAAAGGCCTCTCACACAGTTTGCAAAGCGTATTAACAGATGACATAGACACGTGTTTTGTCCTACCAGGACTGATCAATATGCCTTGTCTGTTTGACACCCAAGTGGAATGAACCAGCTACCCTAAGGTGGTCTGTCTGGATTATGTTGTGGTGAACCCATTAAAACAAAAAACAAGTTAAAAGACAAAGAAGCTCTGTGCACAAACACTGAGGCAATGGTTACCCCAAAGGGCATTTGGCTGGGAAGCCAAATTTCAAGGAAATACAAAATCACACATGCCCACACAATTTAAAACATCAAGGGCTGCATATGCAAATCACCACAGAATATTATGCTGGTCCAACTTTAAGCAGAATTGCATGGTGCCGAAAGGCCTCTCACACAGTTTGCAAAGGGTACTAACAGATAACATAGACACGTGATTCGTCCTACCAGGACTCATCAGTATGCCTCATCTGTTTGACACCCCATTGGAATCAACCAGCTACCCTAAGACAGTCTGTCTGGGTTATGATGTGGTGAACCCATTAAAACAAAAAACTATTTAAAGACAAAGAACCTCTGTGAGCAAACACTGAGGCAATGGTTACTCCAAAGGACATTTGGAAACTTGGCTTCCCAGCCAAATGCCCTTTGGGGTAACCATTGCCTCAGTGGTTTATGCACACAGAGGTTCTTTGTCTTTTAAATAGTTTTTTGTTTTAATGGGTTCACCACAACATAACCCAGACAGACCGTCTTAGGGAAGCTGATTCATTCCACCGGGGTGTCAAACAGATAAGGCATACTGATGAGTCCTGGCAGGATGAAACACATGGCTATGTCATCTGTTAGTACCCTTTGCAAACTGTGTGAGAGGCCTTTCAGCACCATGCAATTCTGCTTAAAGTTGAACCAGCATAACATTCTGTGGTGATTTGCATATGTAGACCATGATGCTTTGCATTGTGTGGGCATGTGTGATTATGTTTTGTTATAGTTCACCTGAACATGTCACCAGCTCTTTAAGTGTCTTAAAAGGCTTGATACAGGAAGACAAATTGGAGGTGGTAGTTTAATGGAAGGGGAGGGATTAAACAAATTGGAGGTGATAGGTTAATGGAAGTGGAGGGATTACAATGTTACAAATGGCCAAAGGCAAACTCCTGACTAATTGATTGAAAACATTCTCAGATGACACTGGATAAGATATACAGGCCTGCTGAAAATTTAGTCTTGTCATCTTGCTTTGCACAAGGATGTGAATACCCATGATGCCTTACACTGGTATTGAGGCTTTATAGTATACTGTATGTGTGGTTTCTAGAGATACACAAAAGCAAACATTTTCACAGTCCAGTATCTCGTCATCAGTCAGTCAGGTGTCACAGTTCTAATATGCTGCTGATCCAAGAAGCTTATCAATGTTGGGGCTTAGTAAATGTATTCATAATATGGATGGATAATAGAACACCTTGGCTGAATACCGCCTATGAACATGCATTAATTTTCCTTTTATAAAGCACACAAAAAAATGAAAGATGTAAAGCTGGTATTGTAAAATAAGAATAGCAGTTACTGAAGCCATTAGGTAGGCACAGTGAGGCTGAGTAAGGTGAGGAAAAGCTCAATTATGTTATGTGGAGCAAAAGAAAAACAGAAAGAGAGAAACAGAGAAGTTTCACTATCTGCACAAGGTCAGACACTGAATAGGTTATGTGGGATAAAGACCTGATATTCGAAGTCCACACCACTGTACTCACTAGTTGCCAAAGCGTCTTAGATGATTGTCTCACAGATTGCTAGAAAACACTTCTTCCTTATATTGGCATTATGTTCTATGAAATTATCTATCTAAATGGAAACATTGTTTACATAGCCTCTGAAATGCAGAGGTCTGCATTTAAATTATCAAGGCTTTATACCTTTTATTGAAACAATCCTGGGATGTTTTACATTAATGAATAAAGCAATTTTCCAGTATGCAGGGAAACGACAGGGGGATAAGCAGGATGGCAAGAAGAGGTCTGAGACACACAGATCCTGTTTTTTATTCATGTTTCTGCAGTCATAAACAATGAGGTTAGATGACTACAGAACATTAAAGAAACATAGACTGAACTGTGTCTGAATGCAATATTTGTAGAAGTGTTAATGGAAATTGGAAAAGGGCAACAACATCAGTAAATGTCAAATTCATCATTCTGCTTGGGTAAAAGGATGTTTCCCATTAGGTTTCTGCACTAATACATGTTCTAAGTTTTTCAATGCTATGAAGCAACACTGATTCAGAACTGTTGCCTTTTATTTATACCGCTGTATCATAATGCAGACTCATTCTGTTCCCTTCAAAACTTGGACTCACTGTATATGAGACTGGCTCAAAATCTTTGAGTTCTTTTTTTTTTAAAATGGAATCAAATAAGGCACTTTCCAGAAAGGAAATTTACAGTACAAGCATCCCATAGTATCACAGACATTGTGAAGGATGACATAAAATATATCAGGCCAAGACAAAACAACTCATAACAAGCATTTTTCAATGCTGGATGTTCGCTGCTGGTACTGCTGTTGTACTGGATCTAAGGTGCAGATCCTGTGCCGGAAGAATAATATGGACTGGGCTTGGGGGAGGGGGGCAATTACAGTGTAGCAGTAACAGACATCAATGGACATCTTTCTTTTTGCAGTGTTTATTTAAAAATAAACCACAAGTGAGGGTTTTCTTTATTTCAGGATGAGACACTGAGGTACTGGGTACCCCCATTGTCAGTGTTACGAGCCACCTCCAGAAGCTTTGGGGTTTTAGGTGCTTGGTGGTGCATTTTAAGGCTTACATGGAAGATAAAGCAATGTTATGTTAGGTCTCCCCCACCTCTGACTCCAAGGAAAAAATATAATTCTGTGACTGGCCTCAGATACCTAGAGATTGCAGCTGGGCCTGGCTGAGATCAGGACCATTTCCATGATTTTACCAGGGGATCTTTTCCCCCCTTTAAACAAAGAATATCGGAGTCCTCCCAAAGAAATTGTTTAAATGGTAAGTGTTCAAATTTACAAGTTGTTGCACTTTGGAGGGGTAAACTAAACTCCAGTTTTATAGGCAACCATTATTTAAAAATCAATGTCAGCCACAGTTTATTTCATTGTTTGATCTACCCTATATTAATGTGAATTGATCACTTATTTACTACCCTAGTAGTCAAGTGATCATTAATGTACTTAAACTTTCCAATTTCTACTCTATCAGCAGCCTACTACAGCATGTGTAAGCTGACATGTGTGTGTGTGTGGCCAGGGAGACACACACACACACTCATGCACACAAACATATATATATGCACATATTGGCAAAGTGAGCAGTTTCAGGTTTCGGTTTCAATCCCTAGAAAGTTATATGAAAGATAAAGTAAAGTTCTGTTACATCTCACCAATTGTGGTGGCGAAGTCAATGCACTTTGCTACATGGAGTACTTCACATCACAACCTCAATTACGTGAAGTACTCCACAATGTGAAGTGAATAACTTTGCACTGAATTTTTAACACACAGTCCCATTGTTTCCTCTGGACTTTGCACTGACTTCACCTTTGTTTTGAACTTTTGAGGTGAAATTTGCAGTGAATCATGGGATGGCAGGTCACATGGTTGTAGACGATCTTGCACAACCTCAGTTCCGCATAGTATGTATAGTGGAATGCTGAAGACAGTTTGCTCTTAGAGCTCTGTGAATCAAACCATCATAACACCTTTTAAAAATTATTTTTGAGACAATTTATTTGGTCATAATTTAGTACACAGATTGTAGGAAACCCTCCTGTGTTTATATCATTGAGTGTTTATTGTTTTTGGTTGCATTTTAAACGTTAGTTTAGAACATTCAGTCTCTGTACTGACAGACACTGTAGAAGTGAGCTTCGGGGAAGGGGCAAATCTATGGTGAAGGGAGATTCACAGTGAGAAAGGTAGTCTTTCAAACTGTTGTTGAGTAGCTAGTGTGTTAGTATTTGTGTGTTCATGTAGAAACAGTAATACCTGTAGCAAATTTAGATAAGTTTTTGCACTTTGCTGTGATGCTGTGCCTTTTTTGAGTCAGTATAAAAGATTTGGTTGTAGTGTACTGAACTGTTAAATTTTCTGCACATTATGTTTTGTACGTGTCATCAAATCAGACACATTATATTGCACCACATCATAATCACAGGACTCGGAGTCTCTTATTTGTCTGCAGTATTTTTTACTGCTTCATTCTATCTAGGTAGTGGACTGGTACTGCAGCTGCCCTCCTGGCAAAAGAAATATTATTTTTCCAGTTTGGGATTTGTGAACACTGGTTAAGGTGTTGTTGTGCCTGTGTGACTGCATCTCTTGAATGCCTAGTCTCCATCTATCTATGCATCTGCATCTGTTTAGGACCAAATCTCCATCTGTAAGCCACAGTTGTATTTTGGCTTTACATCCACCCCTAAGTTCTGAAATCAAAATTTGTTGTTCATTTTCTGTGTAATCCCAAAAAGTGCCCGCAATGAGATGTGCATGCAAAGATGTTTCTCGCCATGGCAATGCTGCCAGTGGCAAGAGTGGCCATGGGTGTGGTAGTATGCAGCATAAGAAATAGTTGATGGCTGTAAACAGATTTCTCAAACTGTGTTTTTCACAGTGCAATCAGTTGCTTCAATGATGGTTGGAGATGCTGTTGTCCCTTCTGGTGGTGGTAGTGATGGCATGAGTATTGCCCCAAGTTCAATCTGTAACGAGTTAACAGGTTGTCAAAATATTGTGGAGTCCAAAGACATGAGTCAGAGTGCAGTTGATGTCACACTCCCTATCCCTGTCCCCACAGTAGTTGAACATGATTCTGATTCTGATGGTGACTCACAATCACAATCACAATCTTATGTTTCCAGTGCTGTTGAGGTTATGATTGGGCCATCTAACAATTCAAATGTTGAAGGAAAAATAGTGGATGATCATACTGAGGCTGTGGTGGGACTTAACCCCCATCCTGCCACCGACGAGTTAACTCGTCCTACTGCAGTGCAAGGACTGCTGCCGCCGACGGCATAACTCGTCTTGCTGGACACTTTTTTTTTACAGCCTTACTACAGATGCGATGCTGTATTTCATAAAAATCTGCCTGGTGATATATATTGCAGAGACCTGTAGCTTTCTGTAATTGGCAATCAAACCAACCAATCACATCTTACCAGATTCCGTTTTTTCCCCACAAGAAGCTCATGTTACCGAGTCTGCACACACTTGCATTTTCCTCTCTGGACTGCAAGAAGTGGCAGAACGTAGCTTCATTGTGAGCTGTAATCATTGAATTAGCTCGACGCTGTGCAGAACACTGGACTGAATTCTACTTTTGTGAAGTCAGCAAACAGCAAAGTTTTGCTAGGTCTGTTTATTGTTCTATTTATTTTCAATTAAAGCAGCATTGTGTTTTGTTGTACGTCTCACTAAAGGACCACAGGATATCAGTAAATCAAGTTTGAGGACTTTTCAAAGCGTTCGTTTTTGTGACTAGCTTCTGGTGTGAAAAATAAAGTTCTCAAACAAATTGTGTTTTCTAGGCAGATGTTAGGTAATCTCGATTGCCGCCACATGTTATGTTTCAAATGCTTTGTAGTTAGCTTTTCTAACCCAAATTTTCAGCATAAAAGTCAACGCTTTCTTTTCTTTTATTTTTTATTATATGTATTATTTAGAGTGTGTGTTTGTATTCTGATGCAGCTATGGGTGGAGCAGCAAGGGAAAAAGTTACTGAAGAAAACTGAGGGAGCTGTTGGTGAGTGCACACATCTTTTGAAATTGAATGTACAGTAGATTTCCTAGCTGAAGTAACAGCAAAGCGATGGCCATATTCTTTAGATATCACAATATTTTGTACACTGCATAATTTTTTATTTCGATTTAGTTGTGATCGATTCACTAAAGCAACATTTTGAAAGGTCAGTGAAGTAAAATAACCGGAGCCTTCAAATCTATGCGGTTATTTAGTTTGCTAAACTTTCCATAAAATAAATATAAATTTGGGCATAAATTGTATTATTTGTTGGTTCCATTTTGGGCGTGAATTGAACTAAAGCTTTGAATGCCTACCAGTATTGGTTCAATTTTTGGCGAGTCAGTCAAACTGAAGAAAAGCAACATTCGAAATGCTTTCAACCAAATGCGCTAATTTTCATTTGAGATTATATTATGGTATGTTTCCTTTTGAAGGCGATAGCAAGCTGGAAACAGGAGTTGTACAGCAAATGTCCTCGGTGCAGCAGCATTAGTGGTTTGAGGAGTAAAATTGTACCTGTATCACCATATATGCTTTAGTTTTAGTTGATTTAGTTAGCCTCCCGTTTTTGTTCTGTCTGTGCTGTTCAGCAAAGCTCGCATTCTGCCGCCATTTGGATTTGCTGTTATTACCTCATATGGGAAGGGAGCAGGCGGGCAGTCACAATTGCTTCAATAGCGTACAGTTTACTTTTTGCCTGTCCTCAAACAGGAGTGAGAAAACACTGCCTAAACTTTGACATGGTGCTCAGTAGTGAGTCATAGCATGCAACCTGGGAGCACAAGAGTTAAGTGAATTACTCAGGGTCAGACAGCCTGCTGAAGTGACATTACAGATGGACTTGAAATATGACTCTATTATAGGTGACACAAATGTCTGCAGCAGGGATGAAAAGGACTTGCCAAGGTTTGAGGAATGGTCAAATGTATGGCAGCTCAGTTCAACGCAAAAAAAGTGCAAAGTAATGCACCTGATAAACAAAAACCCAAGGGAAGAGTATGCAATGGGGGGTGATATACTGTCAACAACAAAAATGGAAAGGGACCTGGGGATAGTTATATCAGGTAGGCAGGCAATGTGAGAAGACAGTAAGGAGTGCTGTGGGGTAATCAGGTGCATAGTGGAACACCCTGCCAGAGGAAGTGGTGGGGGCTGAAACAATCACGGGATTTAAGAATGCATGGGATAGACATAAAGGAATTCTAGAGGTCAGGGGTAAGGGGAAATAGACTTCTAGGAAAACAAACTGAACTTACAAGCTCAAATGGGCAGACTAGGTGGGCCATAGGCCCTTATCTGCCGACACTGTCTATGTATCTATGTATAGATAGAGGCTTCATCAGTAGAAAACAGGAAGTTGGCATCCCCATACAGACAGTTGGTGAGACCCCATTTGGAGTACTGCGTGCAGTTATAAATCAACTCACATGGGTCCGAAAACAAGGGTGGGGGTTCAAGAATACATTGAACAGACATAATGCAATTATAGTAGTGTGGTAGGAGAAGTAGTCTGTTGGTTAACTAGGATCTGCGACTTATCCAATAGGTAGGAAATGGGCAAACTGGGTGTATCAAGTGTTTTCTTTTTTTTTACTTTCTTTCTTTATCCTCCTTTCTACCTCCAGAGCCCCCTCCTTCCATCCGCTCATGTCTCCCATGCCCACCTTAGGGATCTGCCCTAAGTGCCCGTCCTCCTCTCCTTGCACAGTGGGGTCTGTCCTGTAGGTGGTCGGGTGGACTTGGGCGGCCTTCATCTAGGGCTGCCGGAGGTTTTCCATTTCTCCCTTGTCCCTTCCTCTGGGACGTCGAGCATGGGCCGACTCCAGTACACGGAGCAGCCTCCATCCCCTCTATTGTCGGTGCTTCCACGGCTACGAGAGTGATGTGAAGCAGCGGGCGTTCTTGGTTCCCACCCTGAGGAGAAGAGCATCCATCGGGATGTGATCCTCTCCCCTCTGCCGACCCCCGGCCACCGAGTCCATTCCCGAACCGGGTTGCCAGCGCGCCGCAGTGTGGCGTCTAGCGCCTCAGCCCTCAGCGCCACCAGGCCAGCTCAAGCTGTTCTTTTCTGATGTCAGATCTGTTTCTGTGTAAACATATATTTTGATGACAGATGAGGACCACTTGACCCACCAGCCTGCCCATTTCACTGCCTGTTGGATAACCAATCATTTAGGACTGCTTTCCCTTGCCTGTACAGATGCAGCTGACACTTGAGTATATGGCCACATCTTTCAGTCTGGTCCTCAGTGAAGCCATATCCCAGCATTCTGCTGGCCTTTGCAGCTTCACTTTTGCAATGGGTCTGTGATGGTAATAGGTCTCACTCCCCCAAGACATGACACCATGACATTAATTCCCTGGTATCAGTGGCTTCCCACCACCTTTAAACACCCATATGAACATAAACCTGTCACTGTCACTCAAAATACATTCCCTTTGTGTGATGGTGATGGTGTCATAGCTCTGAGGCAGGGGTGAAGCATACAGTCTACAGTGACTTTATTTTTGCGGGTGCTAAATCTTGTATGGCATAGTTGAACAATGGAATGCATTTTGTTTGATGGTGCCATGTCTCCAGTGCCTGCGGACCCCATGACACCAGGAATACATTTGTGTGAATGTGCTGGGTCTCGAGTTGTTGTGGCACATGGTTTCAGGTGGAATTGGGGACCACTGCACAACTGGGAATGTTGTTATGGGTGGGGCCTGGTTTGTGAGGACATGGGAGTCCATAAAACACCCAAGTAAAAGCTTAATTGTTGTGGCGCTGGAATCTGATAGAATTAGAGGAAAAAGCACAACATAGAATATTATTGGGTGGGGTCTGGGAAGGCTTTAACTGTCACCTGGCATTGGAGCAAACTGAGGGCCACTGCACAATGGGTAATTTTGAAGTGAGGCCTTTTTTTGTAGGGCATAGGGAGGCATTTTGACATCCGGAAGCACTTTTCTTTTCATGGCACCTGGTATGTGAGGAATGGGAACCACTGGACGACAGGGAAGGCTGTTTGGTGGAGTCTGGTTTGTTGAGGGTGTGGGTGGAGATCCATAAAACACTAGGAAAGCTTTACTTGCTGTGGCGCTTGGTATCGGAATGATTGGGGACCACTGCAAAACAAGGAATTATTATTGTTTGAATATATGTTGTGTTATGATGATGGGTATCTGAGGATAGGGAGAACAACTGTAAACCAGCAATGCTTTTCCTGTGATGGTTCTGGGTGTTTGAGAGCGGTTCATTCTTGTACTAAATGTGTTTTTTTTTGTGTGTGTGCGTGCAGGCGGGCAATGGCAGGCTGGAAAAATAAATCTTTGACTTGTGCAGTCCAGAGAGAGAGGAGAAGAGACTATTGGGGACCAAAGAGACATTTCAACAGTCTTAGAAAATGGGCAAAGTGTAATCTTGATGCTGATTGGCTAAAGCAGAAATCAGCCAGTCGGTATGAGACAATAGAGACTGGAAATAACAAGTCCCACTCTGCATTGCCTCATATCATTCTAAATAATACTGGGCCATTAGAATTTTGAAGCGAAATACCGCCATGTTTTCTCACTTAGTAAGCGACACCCCTCTCCCCAGCCGGCGCATCAACAAATGAGTAAGTAGCATGCAGTCGGAAAATAAAAAAGTTAAATACAATTTTTTTTTCCTGTGTTGCCAAACACTACAGAACTACCTTCACTTGAAACAGTCATGCTGTAATCACCATACCATGACTGCGATCATACCTGTATAGCCAGCTGATGCTTATTTTCAAATTTCCGCCATTTTACAAACTGAACAACTTGTCACCTTCCTTGCTCTGCCAGTCTATTAGTTTTAAATACCAACTACAACCCAACGTTCACATAAAATAAATGAATCTAAACCAACTTGCACTTAGTTCTCTAATACAGCAGCGTGTCAGTTGATCGTAGGCATGTTTCTGATCTCCCAGTCCCTCTCAACTGTCCGTGCACTCGCATCTCTTCCAAGCGCTACCAGGCCTGTTTTAAAAAAGAACAAATACAAAACCTCTTCCTGTTCATCTGCTCTCACCTGCCTTTCTCAGTAGAGCAATGAGACAGCACTTGACAAACGTGGATGCTGTGATCCTTCTCCAGATATGACCAGGCAAAAGGTCATAGATGTAATAGACAAAGCAGATGAAGCGGAGAAACTGCTGCAGAGGCGGGGGCTATGTTGGGGGCAGAGATGGGTTGGCGGCCGAAGGAGGCGGGCACTGAGGTACATAGGAGTAAATAAAAAACAGAAATTGTGAAAAAAAAAAATTCCTGTCCGCGATTACAATTGCAATCACGATCCTGGGGGCATGAAAGCAGCTCTGAGGTAGGTGCTCATTAGTGTTATTGTTTCTCCGTGGCACCAGAATCTGTGTGTGTGTGTGTGATAACCATGACATCCAGATTGAAAGGCTCCAGTTCAAGGAAAGTCTCTATCTAAAGAAACAAAACACACATATATTTTAGTGCAGGGAGGAACTATTTTATTACAAAATGTATTTTAAACTATTTTTTATTTAAACTTTTATAAAACTTATTTTCATTTACAGTGCCCATTTCTAAGCGCAATAATACTCTCCAGGGTGGGCGGTATTGTGCTATACGGACCTTCCAGGGGCTATAAGGCCCTCCGCCTGCGGCGTCGGGCCTCTTACGCCCTGGGCGGTCTGATAACTTCCTCCCTCTAGTAATGTGTGCTTACATAATATCACAAATAAAATGTATTACGTGGCCTCAGTGTGGCTGTGTGTGTACAGGCGGGGCAAGAGCAGACTGGGAAATTAAACCTTTGACTTATGCCATGGATGGGGAGGTGGAGAGACTACCGCCCACCAGAGATATTTACAGTCACAGAAATCACAAAAGTTTGTTCTTGGACAAAATGTGGCTATTTGCATACAGCCCAGTAAAATAAATCTTTGACTTCTGCAGTCGGGGGCGGACTAGTGGGTATTATTGGAGCTGGCATGGGAAGGCGGTGGGGGTTATTGGACAACAGGAATTCTTTATTCCCAGTTTTTGCTCAACAGAACAGGGGCAGATAGGACAGAGTGGGGACACAGATCTAGAAGTGGGACAAGGAAGCCTTTTAAGGAGACAGAACATCTCTATTTGCCCATATCTCGGCGACTGGCTCATTGTGGGGCAGTCTCCAGACAGAATCAAGTCAAATCTACAAGTGATCCAGCAAGTCTCACCTCCTTGTGATTCCTCCTCAATCTTCCAAAGTCAGTTCTCGAGCCAGTGCAGCTCTCCACCTTCATAGGGGTGGAGTTGGACACTGTCCAAACAAAGGCCTTTCTTCCCTTGTCAAGGGTAAAGGCCCTTACAGATCTAGCTTCTAATTTCATCTCCTGGTCTCTCGTCCAGCAAGACATTTCCTCCAACTACTGGACCACATGGCAGCTGCCACTGCAGTGATTCAGGGCCAGGTTTCAGATGAGAGATATCCAATTTAACCCACGGGCTTTTGGTCCCAGAAAAGACCCTCTCACCAAACCGATTCAGTGACTCAGACCTTGATCTATGCTCTCCACTGGTGGTTGGATCAGGACAATATCAGACAAGGAGTCCCATTTGTCTCTCAGACTCATTCTGTGGTTCTGACCACAGATGCTTCTCTCCTGGGGTGGGGGGCTCATTTGGGAGTCCTCACAACAAAAGGAGTGTGGTCTCCTCAGGAGTCTCTCCTTCATATCAACCTTCTGGAACTCAGGGCAGTATACTTAGCCTTACAAGCTTTCGCAAAGGCAGTACAAAACAAGGTGGTTCAGGTAAGAACAGACAACACACCACCATGTGGTACATCAACAGGCAGGGAGGCACTTGGTCAACAGCCTTGTGCACAGAAGCCATGAAAGTCTGGTCTCTGGCCTATTCTCTACAGACATCCCTGGTAGCAGTCCATCTTCAGATAAACTAAGAAGACCCTGCCTTGGTGGTAGGTAAGGTGGGAGCAGTGGCCATGGTCCCATGACCTATGCGGGGGAAGGAGGAGGTGCTTCTTCACTGAGAGGGTGGTGGAACTAGGATTGTGCTGCCAGGGGATTATTGGAGGTAGAGACTGTGAGGGTTCAGGAGGGTTGGACAGGTATAGGGAAGGGTGTGCTGGCAAAGTCATTTTGTTTGTTTTTTGTTTCTTGGTGGGGCCTGGTTAGGGAGGGTTTATGCGAGTTGACATTGTACACCAGTGAATGCTTAACTTGTGGTGGCACCTGTTATGCAATGGGATGTTTTACTATCACACTGAGTCTTCCACAGGAAGCTCCTGATTGGACATCTTACTGATCGACAAGGACATCTGTCACGTAGAGAGTCCTGGTCTGAGATTGTCGAACATCAATTTATTCACTTGTCCAGGTTAGTTCTATGCACTACATGTTGTTGCACCTGATATGGGAGGGAATTGGGGTACAACAGAACAACAGGGTATGATGCTGTTGTGGCAGTGCTTGGTTTATGAGGGTATTGGGAGGCCATTGGACACCAGGATATGTTTTTTGTTTGATGGGGCAAAGTGAGGTTGTTATGCAGGGATTTATTTAACTCCAAAAATTAAATTGATTAGCGTTTTGCTCATAAAAGTTCTAAAACATTGTGAAAATGCATAGCACTTGCCTCACTGTGTTTAACAAACTTAACACTTCTAGAAAACTATATAAATACTTTCTGTACTGTTAGCATTGTCCCAAGAAAAAACTGCTAATCAATTATTTAAAATCCTGTTATGTTACACTGTGTACAGGCAGGGTAAGGGGGGATAGATATAGAGGTAGGAGGAGAGAGAGGTAGATACAGAGACAGAGACAACTGGGGACCAAAGATACATTTATACAATCACCAAAGACACTAATAAAGTGTATTCCTGGCCTCAATGTTGCTGTGTGTATGTGTGTGTGTGTGTGTGTGTGTGTGTACAGACTGGGGAAAAGCAAACTGGCAACATAATCTTTTGACTTGTACCATATGTTGGGGGAAGTCTGAGGGCACAAAAGATATCTTTCAGTCACATGAATCACAAATAAAGTGTATTCTTGGACAAAAATGTGGGTTTTGTGGATAGGCGGGCAATGGCGGACTGGTAAAATAAATATTTGACTTGTGCAGACTAGAGGAGAGAGAGAGAGAGACTATTGGGGAACAAAGAGACATTTTACAGTGACAGAAATTAGTGGCAGGGTCTGGTATGGAAGGTGTGTGTACTGACATTGTACATGGGAAATGCTTGACTTATTTATTTGCTTTTTGTTTGCAGTGCGCACAAGACAACCAAGTGCCTGTTTTCAAGTGTGACCGGGAGGGTACAATGGTACAAAAATGATCATCAGGCATATACAGGGTTACCATACATTAGGTTCAGGCACATATGTAACATAAGAATAAGGTACATATATATTTTACTGTCACATAAATCACAAATGAAGTATATTCTAGCACTAAATGTGGGTTTTTGTGTACAGGCCAGAGCAATGCAGGCTGATGAAAAAAATATTTGACTTGTGAAATCCAGAGAGGGAGGGGAGAGAGAGAGAGAGACTGGATGTCAAGAGATCTGTCAGCTACTACATGATAACCACTAAGGATCATAGGCAGGACAGAAAACAGCTGATCTTACTTGAGAGGGTTCCTGCAGTAGGTCTTCACTTATAGGTCTGCATCCCTGGTGTCAGGACACTTTCAGCAAACTGTAGCTAGTGATCATCAGCGGGGCCGTGCCCCATCATCAGGTGATGTGGCGTCAGCGTAGACTATAAAGGGGCAGTCCATGCCCGTCATCAGTTGTTTCCACGCATCACCTTATTTATCCCTTTCAAGTACTTGAAGGTCCCAATCATGTCCCCCTCCCTCTCCTGTCTTCCAGGAGTACATGTTCAGTGCCCTCAACCTGTCCTCGTGTGCCTTGCCCTGCTGACTAGCTATCATCTTTGTAGCCTTCCTATGGACCTTCTCCAACAGGTTAATGTCCTTTTTGAGGTGTGGGCACCAGTACTGTATTCCATACTCTGAATCGGCCTTACCAGTGACCTGTACATAGAGGATAATGGCTGGGGGTGGGTGATAATACTGTAATCACCTCATGTGGTTGCTAGGGCCATAGACAGGATGGGAGCAGTTCAAGGTTTGTAACTAAAATGATTCAGGAGTTGCAAGAAGAGAAGGAGGAGATTCAGGGATCTCAACATGTACACCCTGGAAGAGAGGATAGTGGGATATGACATGATAAAGAACTACAAGTACCTCACAACAGTGAACAGGGTGCTGGAGGATTCTCCTTGAAATGAGAAGAGCACCAGGACCAAGCGGCATGCAGAAAGTTTAGAAGGGAGTTTAAGAGATGTGAGGAAATATTTCTTCACTCAAGCGGTGGTAGATGCCTGAGACAGACTGCCAGCAGAAGTGGTATCTTGAAACAGTGGGGGCTTCATGCATGCAGAGATATACATAGGGGTAAAATAGAAAATGGGCACAGAGGAGGAGGTCACTGGAGACCAGTTAGGGCCTGTGGAGACAAATTAGGCAGAGAATATCTTGGCAGACTGGGTGGGCCAAGTGGTCTTTTCTGCTGACAAATTCTATATTTTTATGTTTCTGACAATAACAGCAGCACAGATGATTTTGCTGCCACTACTGCTATTTAGAAAATGAGCTTGAAAAATAAAAGCACACTGACTGGCTGATAGCCATGGTCAGGCATGTATTTATTTTTCAACACCATCGTAATAATGAGTGCCAGTTTGGGGTGTCTCATTACTCAGGTTATCGTTGGGCACCCTGAACTTTGCAAACTTGCCACCTGCCATTTTTTTCTCCTCGATTAGTGAGTGACCAGCCCCCCACCACTCTGTACAGAAATGCCTATAACTGACACCCTGATACTGCCTCCCGAGCCACCTTTGTTCCTCCTCCTCACTACGGAAAAAAAAAACATGTTTTGAAGGCTTACTTTTGTTTTATGGTGCTGGCTCATTTGACCTCCCTTAAACTAAAGCTCCCAACCCTCCTTTTTGGTCCCGCTCATATTACATGTTTATCTGCACCACTGTGCTACAGTAAATGTAGCTTTTACATCTGTCAGGTCACAACACCTCACCTGGCTGTCAGGAACAACACTTCAGGGAGCTGATGCACAGTGAGTCTGTGTCGGGGAATCAGTGCAACTGCTGTGGGAAAGGGCCATAGTTCTCCAGGCCCTCGCACGCAACACCTCAGGGAAGTGCTGTACAGTGAGCACTGGTGGAGGAGTTGGCAGTGCTGCTCGGGAGGTCATGCTTCTCCTGGTCCTCAGGTTGAACACTTGGGAGCTGCTGCACAGTGAGTCTGGACATGGAGTCGGGGCACTGCTTTGGGGAGGGCCATGATTCTCCAGGGTCTAATGACCAACACCTCAGGAGCTGCTGCACAGTGAGTCAGCTGTGGGAATGGCAGCACTGCTTCAGGGAAGGCTGAGGTTCTCCTGACCCTCCGACTACATCTCAGAGATCTGCTGCACAGTGAGTCCAGGCAGGAGAAAGTTGGCCCTTCCTCCGGGAGGAGCCACTATTCTACTGGCCATCATGACCAACATCAGGAGCTGCTGCACAGAGTCCAGGCATGGGAGTTGGCATTGCTGCTTTGGGGAAGGTCGTGGTTCTCCTGGTGCTGAAGGCCAACACCTGTGGGAGCTGTTGCACAGTGAGCCCGGGCAGGGAGGCAGGCTGCTGCTTGAGGGAGCAGACCGTGGTTCTTCTGGCCTAGGCAACCATTAAGGCTTCCTTTAGATCAAGAGGTGGCAGGGAACTACAGGCCTGTCAGCCTGACATCGGTGGTGGGCAAGGTGATGGAGGCATTGTCAGGAGGAGGCTGGGGGACCTGTATAAATCGACCCACTATAAGCTCACAACACATTCACATGTAAGGAAATTCCACTGTACCAGCCAAAGGCTCTCGATCACAATTAAAACTAAGAACCTCTGCCTCAGTAGCAGGTAAAGATGGGATCAGTGGCCATGGTCCCATGACCTATGCCGAGAGGAGTGGTGGAATTAGGGATTGTGCTGCCAGGGACTATTGGAGGCAGAGACTGTGAAGGGGTTCAGAAGGAGTTGGACAGGAATAGAGAAGGGGTGTGCTGAAAATTCTTTTGTTTTTGTTTTGCGGTTGGGCCTGGTTTGGGAGGGTTGTGCAGTTGCATTGTCCACCAGTGAATACTTAACTTGTGGTGGCACCTGATATGCAATAGGATGTTTTACTGTCACATTTGTCTTCCAGCAGGAAAGCTCCTGATTGGACATCTTACAGATCGACAAGAACATCTGTCTCATAGAGGTCCTGGTTCAAGCTTTTCAAGATTATCAAACATCAGTTTCTTCATTTGTCAAGGTTAGTTCTATGCATTACATGTTGCGCCTGATATGGGAGGGAATTGGGGTACAACAGAACAACAGGAATGATACAATTGTGGCAGTGCTTGGTTTATGAGGAGTATTGGGAGGCCATTGATGTGGAAAAGTGAGTTGTTACACTGTGTACAGGCAGGGTAGGGGAGATAGAAAGAGTTAGAGACAAGAGACAGCAGGGACCAAAGATACATTTATACAGGCATAAAAGTCAATAATAAAGTGTATTCCTGGCCTCAGTGTGTGTGTGTGTGTGTGTGTGTGTGTGTGTGTCAGAGACTGGGAAAAGCAAACTAGCAACATAATCTTTGACTTGTTACCGTGTTGGGGGGACTACAGGGCACAAAAGAGATCTTTCAGTTACGAATCCAAAATGTATTCTTGGACAAAATGTGGGTTTTAAGCAATAAGGCATGACCAGGGTTTGCTATTATAAATTAAATGTTTTTTAAATAGTGTTAAACCCTGTTCAGCATTTAATTAGACTGTACATGTATGTTAATCAAAAGATTAACATAGGGCTGATAGAATGTTTACAACCAATCAGAAAACTATATTTCTCAGACTCTTTTATAATTAAAAAAACATTTGATTTGCACAATCCGGGGAGACTGGATGTAAAGAGATCTCTTACCTGGTACATGATAACCACTAAGGACCATAGAACAGAAAACAACTGATCTTACTTGAGAGGGTTCCTGCAGTAGGTCTTCAAGTATGGGTCTGCATTTCCTGGCATCAGAACTGCACGGCAAACTTGTAGCTAGCAGCGTCAGCAGAGCCGTGCCCATTATCGGGTGGTGTGGCGTCAGGCGTGACTATAAAGGGGCAGTCCTTGCCCGTCATCCAGTTCTTTCCACCATCACCTTATTTATCCCTTTCAAGTACTTGAGCTACCAATCATGTCCCTCCTCTCTCTCCTCTCTTCCTGTCTTCCAGGAGTACATGTTCAGTGCCCTCAACCTCTCCTCATATGACTTGCCCTGCTGACCTGCTGTTATCTGACCTTGATTCCCTAGCTGCTGGATCTGATGGCGGGGATGTATTCAGACCCAGCTTTTTGGACCTTCTTGTTCCCATTAAGGTACTTTGATTGGGAGTCTGAGATTGGGACCCTATGCAGCAGAGGCTCGTGGAGCACCTGGATCTAGAGTCTATGTCCCCAGTCCCCATTCCTCCGTGGATCACCCCCTTCTGCTGCTTCCCAGCTCACTTGTTGCTCCTTTTGTTTGCTTTGGCATCGGTCCCTCCCCCCACTTCCCTGCTTATGCCTTGTCCTGTTTCCTATCTCTGTGATGTCCCTCTCCAAACTCCTCTCTCCTACTTGTGCTGTCTCTTATCCTCTGCCACCACTTCTCCGTCCTGGTTAGTAAGGGGTGGGGCGACATGATGTGGGGTGGTCGAGGTTAGAATCACGAAGATTTAGGGGTTGGCTATTGGTCTAGGTGGGGTCCAGTGCCAGGAAGAGGGTCAGAAGGGGCAAGTGACAGCATTGAAGAGGGTCAACTAGGGGAATGTATTCAGATTAGGAGTATGTGGGTGGAGAACCATAGTAACTTTCTTGTTCTCTTGCCTTTGAATACCAATCTGATGCACTGGTTTGTTACTTCCATTAAAGGCTTCCTTTAGATGCTTACACTGTTCTTCCCTCCCCTCCTGCCCCCATTCTCTCAGAGCTCTTTTGAGACCTCTCCCATTTCAACAAAGTCAGCATTTTTGAAATCAAAACCTTTGTCCTAGTATGACTTGAGTTAGTATCTGTCCTTATGCTAAACTAAACTATATTGTGATTGTTGGATCCCAGTGTGGGGAGTTTTGAGAGGTGAGAATAACCACCATGCTATATTAGGGTGCTATAGCACATGTTATCAAAGTGCATGTTTGGACAATTTGACAGTCGAACTGTGATTCTGTGGTGGCACAAATTATGAAGGTGCATGTTGTGCCAATTTGACAGTTGCATGTTATCAAGTTGCATGTGCCAATTTGATGGTCTAAGTGAAAATTTGTGATTGCGCATGTTATCAAGGTGCATGTTGTGCCAATTTTTCAGTCGCATGGAACATTTGTGATAGCGCATGTTATCAAGGTGCATGTTGTTCCAATTTGTCATCGCATGGAACATTTGTGATAGCGCATGTTATCAAGGTGCATGTTGTGCCAATTTGGCCGGTCGAAGGAGACTAGATGCTTCATTTACAGAAGGTGCAAAGAGAATTCCATTAAAGGGTCAGTGAATGAACTTAAATGATTGCCCAGCAACAATGGGCCAGTGAACCAAAAAGGAATATCACCTATCCCAACCGGGATACTACAGTCACTTGAAAATTGGCCATCTAGGCAGAGAGCACTAGTCTTTCTAATCATCTTTAAAAAAAAACAAATTTTCTTCTATTTGTTAACTAATTTTATTCCTTTATGTCACTATTAATATTATTATTATAATACTTCTTCAACAGTAATTTTTTTCTTATGCACCATTACACTCTAATGTAGTCCGATGCACCAGCAGTATCTATCCACTATCGGTTTCTTATCTCATTACTGTATCTTTTCATATTAACCTATTGTTGTTTCCCTTTCGCATGCCTGAACAGATGAGGACTCCTTCACCATCAGATAAGTATTTTCTACTGTCAACATGTCATATATTAATAATTTATTAAGAACTATGGATCCTTTGTGACTCCATTCCTGTATTTTATTTTTCAGTACTGCGGACATCGTCCTTCAAGATTCCTGCTTGGACTCCACTGTATCCTGTAAGACCTCTCCACATATTACTTGATTGTGTTTGGTATGGGAGGGTTGCATAGGATATGTGTCCTATAATCCTGATCTTACTTCGAGAGGCTCTTGCAGTAGGTAAGTAAGCAATAATACCCAACAGGGTGGGTGGTATTGTGCTATACCGGACGCCTAGGGCTGTAATGGCGCCCAATGCTGCAGGCGGAGGGCCTTATAGCCCTGGAAGGTCCGGTATAACCTAATACCACCACCTGAAATGATTGATGCTTAAAAATGGGCTATCTGTGGCACTTTTATGTGGGATTAAAAAAAATTAAAGGCAAAATAAAAAGATAGGGTAAGAATTAAGTTTTTTTCTTTGTCCTATAAAGTAGTGCCACCCTTTCTGGGCTATTCCATCCCCTTTTGCCACTCTCCACAGAGCTTTTCTCTTGTTGTCATCTGTGCCAACCCTCACCCCCAGCATCAGCTCCTCCAGAACAATACAGTTTATTATAAAGTCCCCCCGTAGTCTCTTTACATCGCTGTTTAGTGAAAAAAAAAAAAAAAACGTTTTCTGCCCTACTTACGAGTCTTTTCCACCTCGGAACTTGCAACTGTTAGGCGCACAGCCCACATGACTCTGCAATGTAAAGTCTGAAAATGGAGACCAGAGGATGTTGTGGCACAGCATTGTTCTAAATGTTCAGCCCCCACCACTTGCTCTGGCAGAATGTTCCACTTGTCCACCACCCGTTCTGTGAAAATTCTTCCTCACGTTTTCTCTGAATCATCCTCCCTCCAACTTCATCCCATGCCCTCTAGTCCTAGAATATCTTTTCGCTTAAAAATAGTGTATTCCTGCACCTTGTTCCTCCCTGTAAGATACTTGTATGTCTCTATCATCCCTCTCTCCCTCCTCTCCTACAAGGTACATGTTCAGTGCCTTCAACCTGTCCTCCTAGGTCTTGTGATGCAATCCATGCACCATCTTTGTTGCCCTCCTCTGAACCTTCTCTACCCTGTCTATGTCCTTACATGGGTAGGTCTCCAGAACTGCACAGGTACTCCAGGTGCGGCCTCACTAGTGTCTTGTATAGTGGAATTATGACCTCCCTTTTCCTGCTGGTGATGCCCCTGCCTATGCATCCCAGCATCCTATTCTTTACCTGCTGCCTTGTCACACTGTTTCCCTGCCTTGAGGTCATCAGAGATGATAACTCAAGATCCCTTTCCTGCTTGGTGCATGCTATATCCTCACCCCCCAACTGATATATTGTGCCAGGGTTTTTGTGCCCCATATGCATTATCTTGCACTTCCTTGCATTGAATTTCAACTGCAAAACCCCTGACCATTCTTCAAATTTCTGCAGGTCCCTTCAAACAACATGAGGTCTTGCTGTATTGTGACTTCTGCGGTGGTCCACAGTGCTTGGGCTGCCCCGGAGAGGAGGGAGTTGGCTCTGGTGTGGGTGGAGTTCTCGGCATGGGCGCTGTTGCTGGGGGCTCTGTCTCGACAGTTTCAAACTGAAACTGTCAGATTCTTTACTCCGCCTCACTGAACAGTCACTCCGGAGATCTCTCCTTCAGCTCGGTTCATTTCTCAGTTCAAACGAGTTAATTTCGGTTCATTTAAACTGGCAAAAGTTCCTAAATTACCGCATTTCGGTTCAAAGCTCTATCTGGTAAACCATAAGTACAGCTATCTTTTACATTTTAGGGCTGTTAGATTTTAAATGTGTTGCGATACGGAAGCCTGAAGTGTGACTCTTAACAGATCTGACTTTCTGCCATAATTCCACAACCCCAGCTGCCCATTTGGAGCCTGTAAACACAGATGCAGTGCTGGAGTGATCTGACAGTTGGGGTGTATGGGCTTCGCTTTGCGTGCCGACTTTCTCGGTGTGTTAGATATAGGAAAATCACAGCAATAATCTGCCCCACATCCTGTGACCAGACATGTTGTCCTCCTCCCCTTACAGAACCCGGAAAAGGCAGCAGCAATCCTGGAAGCCCATATTCTGAAAAGAAGAAGATGAGTTCAATGTAAAGGGCTCAAAACCAAGGCAGGTGTCCACTTCTGTGCCCATTTCTAAGCACAATAATACCCTCCAGGGTGGGCGGTATTATGCTATACGGACCTTCCAGGGCTACAGCGCCTCTGCCTGCAGCATCAGGCCTCATTACACCCCTGGGCAGTCTGGTATAGCACAATGCACGCCCACCCTGTTAAACTATATGACTTATATTCACTCAGTTCCCAGCCAGCGTGAGAAATGTTGCTGCTATGAAAGTGTTCATCACCACATAGGTTGCACCATCTGATGCTGAATGGACTACTGATAAAATCAGTTCATCATTTAAAAGATAATATATAATAATACATATTTTCCTCTCACTTCTACTTGTACAGTAGTTATTTGTTCATGTAATATACTGTTAGTATTATGACACAATAGAAAACAAATGTAATCAGAAGAACTGAGAATTGAATTCACAAACATAAACAATACTTTGGATGTATATGCTTTATTAATAAGACATAAAATTGGTTGCTTTTATCACTGAATTAAAATGTATGATGTGTTCTTGCAAATGTTTAAGGTCAATTTAATAACATTATCTCGACTTGATCCCTTAGAGTTTTTAGTGCATCATCTTCATTGGGACAGTATCCGAAAATCGAAGAGAACAATGGTTTATTTTACATTTATCAGTTCACTGACACATAGACACTTTTGGAATGTTTGCCTTTTGATGGATATAAGCTGTACTGTGAATTGTTGATCCTAACGATATATGTGAAGTTCTTCCTATGTTGTGATACTGCATATTGTATGGTTAATTAAAGTTGCAAGTTCAAAAACAAGAAAGGTTTCAATTTGGTGATTTTCTTGACTAGTAAGGAAATACTATCTTTTTATAACCAGGTAACATCAGGAGCATTACAACTCACTGGAGGTGGTAACATGCAGACTGATGTTATACAATCATAAACCTATAGTGATATATTGAGGGTTGACATTGTACACTAGTAAATGCTAACTTGATGTTGCACCTGATACGGGATGGGATGCTTCTATTATCATATCACTGTGTCTTCCGTATGTGTGAAAATGAGCTTGAGTATTCCGTTAAAGATATTATATAACTCTTTGAATATAACTTATTTTTTGTCTTTCAGGTTGATTCCTTGCAGTATATTTGACATAATTCATCAGAACATAGAATATTTTGTAGTACGTTTGAAAATATAAATCAGTGCACAGTGGGGAGTTGGGGAGTAGGGTTTATTGAGCCAAACTGGTATTCATAAAGGGCTTCAGTTTTCATATTATTGTTAGAATCACCCCACAGAGATAACATGTAACAATGATGTGTTTTTTTTTTTGTTTTTTCTCTACACCTGACAGAACAATCATCATGGCAAAAAAATGACTGCATTGGATGTTTTGGCCGAGATCCAGATGTGTAGTGAGTCCGATTTCGAATCGCATAGTGAAGAGGATGTTGAAGAAGATTGTACAATCTGGATCTGGTGGAAGTGCGGAATAGTCTTCTGAAGATGAAGAGTTACTGATCAAGATTACATGCGGATGTGGAGCAGGAAGATCATGAAGAGACCCCCACAACATCAGTAGGTGCAATGCCCAAGAAGACACGTGGTAAAGGGCTCGGTCATCAGCAGAACAAAGCGTTAGAGAGAAGACGAATGGGAAGAAGTGACAACAACAAGTGACAATGGACACCTATTCACTGCAACTTCAGGTCTCAAGTACCAGTCCCAGAAAGTCCACTTGGTTGTACAACTGTTTTGCCTAGCGGATGAAGATTTGGAGCTTATTGCAAGAAACAAATAGATATGCGATGATTTCTTTCTGGCACATCAATTGATGATTTGCCACCACATTCAAAGAGCCAGGGCTTGAAGATGACTGACAAAAAGAAGAACTGAAGAGGTTTTTGCATTATACATTGCGATGGGACTGGTAGTGAAGAGCAGTAAAGATGAATACTGAGGATTGGATGAAGTCACCTACACACATTCTGGGGCAGTGTGATGGCAAGAACCGATTCAACCTGATTTTCTTTTCTTCACAGGGCTGACAACTCGAATCGGAGCCTAGAGGGATGGAGGATTTGATCAACTTTTTCACATTAGGGAGATACCAGGCGATTCCTGAAGAGATACAGAAACCTATCTTCCAACGGGACCTCTCCTGGATGAAGGTGTATGTCTGTGGAAGGAAATCTAAGTTACAGAACATTTAATCCACAAAACCAGGAAGCACGGAATCAAGGTGTACACCTTATATGAATCAAACTCGGGATACATATGCAACTGGCAATTCTATACAGGCAAAGTCGACGAGGAACAGAGCAAAGGACATACATACAGAGTTTGTTTGATCTTGTTAGAGAAGAACTGCGAGGGAAAGGCTACAGGATTTACACAGACAGATACTACACTGGACCTCAACTCTACACAATCTATTTTTATCTGGAGTTGGTGCAACTGGAACTGTTATGCCCAACATGAGAATGCCTCTAAAATAAAGACATAAAGCTGAAGATGAAAGAAAAGGTTACATTCAGAAGACAATGCTCTGTATGAAAGTGGAGAGACAAGAGGACATATACATGCTGTCAACAACATCAAGTACTGAATTTGTTGATACGGAAGAAAGGATTGGAAGACTGAAGATTCGATAAAAAACCAAAATGTATACTGGACTACAACAGATACATGGGTGGAGTGGACAAAATGATCAGCTGGCAGGGTATTACAATTTTAACGGGATGCAGGAAGGTATGGCAGAAGGTTCTTTTATTTACTGAATGCCATGTTAATTCAGGGGTACATAATGTACAAAAATTTTCCCCAGAAAGAAAGAAGATGGCGCACTTGGAATTCCAATGAACTATAGTTAAAGAACTTGTAACGACCAGCAAAAATAGATGATCTTCCACAGCATAGCCAAAAAGCAATCGACAAAATTGGATCCATGCCAATGACTGCAAGGAAAGCACTTCCATCAAAATACCAAGAACACCAAAGCTGTATCCTACCCGAGATGTGGTGTGCACAAAGAAAGGAAGCATAAGGAATCGACCTACTGGTGTGCAGATTGCGGCAAGGGCCTGTGTAGATAAATGCTTCTCGAATACCATTCAAAGATGAAATACGGGATGCCGGATCACCGAATACAAGCGATAGCGACACAGAATAGTAAATCGCTTGACAGGCGCAGATTCCTGGTATCAAGATCGAGATGGTGGAAATAGTCAGCATTGCATGTCCATTGGACACCATGGCATGTTTTATAGTTGTTGTTTCCCAGTGTGGGATGACATGGGGTGTCCTTTGGACTCCATGGAATGGTTAATTGGTATAGATTCACAGTATCGGGACCGAGATGGCGGAGTGATCGAGATGTAGGATAGGTGGGAGATGCTGAGTGCTGCATCCCGGAATGGACTGCACAAGACTTCCCTCTATCATAGTCAGCATTGCGTGTCCATTGGACACCATGGCATGTTTTATAGTTGCTGTTTCCCAGTGTGGGAAGCCATGGGGTGTCCATTGGACACCATGGAATAGTTAATTGGTGTAGATTCCCGGTATCGAGACTGAGATGGCGGAGTGATCGAGATGTAAGATAGGTGGGAAATACCAAGTGCTGCATCCGAGATGGACTGCACAAGACTTCCTCTATCATAGTCAGCATTGCGTGTCCATTGGACACCATGGCATGTTTTATAGTTGCTGTTTCCCAGTGTGGGAAGCCATGGGGTGTCCATTGGACACCATGGAATGGTTAATTGGTGTAGATTCCCGGTATCGAGACTGAGATGGTGGAGTGATCGAGATGTAAGATAGGTGGGAAATACCAAGTGCTGCATCCTGGAATGGACTGCACAAGACTTCCCTCTATCATAGTCAGCATTGCGTGTCCATTGGACACCATGGCATGTTGGAAAGTTCAAACAGTGTGGGGAAGTATATACAGAATAGGGGCTACTGTGAAAATGTTTGTTGCATATTGTCTATGCTACTAGAAGGGGAAAAAGGGGGATTACAATGCCCCAGAAAGCTGTATCCAGGTTAGCCTTGTTACTAACAACCCTGTCCTCCAGGTGGAGGCTCCTGTGTCAGTACACATGCCCCTTAACCTGCAACTAGCCATGCAGGCAGGGGTAGTAGCCCTTGAGATAGTGCCACCTAGGGGATACACAAGTGTGGGATGACATGGGAAGGCTGAACAACATGTACTGCTTTATTCATGCTAGGTCATCAAACATGACTACTGCAAAATACCGTTCCTATTTGGTAACCATCAGTTTCTCAAACCACAATCACATAATGTTTTCATGGATCTTGCTGCAAATGCACAATTTTGCTCTAAGTGCCACTATTAGTAATCACTCTTGAATGTTTTTTATTTCCTGGAAGATACCAGACATGTTGTCTTTGCCAGCAAATGTCAGAATTGAGCACTACTACCTGTCATAGATTGGATACACTCCGATGCTATAATATGTATGTTTTCTTAATTCAGATATACGGGGTCCAGAGAAGACTGCATGGATCTACGGACACTCTTTGTGCATTGGGCAGGGATTGAGGTGGTCTCGAACTGGGGACCAGTGTTGACCTTGATACTCCAGTCAATGTTCGTTGGTTAGGTGAGAGGGGTATGCGTTGGGATCAACTGGTGCCAATGTTGCGACAGGAGTGCCTGAGGGGATCCAAACCAGATGTCAGCGTCATCCACCTGGGAGGCAATGATTTAGGATTGAAGACATCAGTGATGCTGCTTGGAAGATGAAGGAGGACATCGCCTTGATCAAGCACCCGAGTGCGAAAACCATGATCCTTTGGTCCCATCATCCAAGCGTCGGCAGTGGAGGAATGTTTCTGATACGAAGAAAATGGACAGAACAGGAAAAGATCAACACAGAGATGGGGGCATTCATGAGAGGATTGTCAGCTGGCGTGGTCAAGCATGATGGCATCATGTCCCTCTTCCCAGAACTGTATCGCGAGGATGGTGTCCCACTTAACGGATCAGAAGCGATATGTTCTGCAGTGACATCAAGAGGCTGTAGCTCCAATACTATAAAGGTATGCAATTTATAGATGCAGTGGCGGGGGAATGTACACTATATAATCCAATGGACTATAACTTTCAAAGGTGCGTCATTGGTATAATGTCTTTAAATTCTGTGTTTCAGATTGGAGTATATAGGCTAAAAGTCTTTAAAAAGCGAAAGAGCGTATCACGGATATACGTTCCAAATGCCCTATCAACTGTCGTCGGGTCGTCTTCCATACCCAATAATCACTGTAATCTATATACACAGTCGTTGTATGAAATATGTCCCCTAGCTTCAGAAATACTCTTTGCAACAGTCAGAAATGGGAAATAAATTGGAAATAATAAGTGCATAAGGTAGGTTACTAATTGATGTCACTAACAGTGAAATTACAGTTTAGCTTGGGTTTTGAGATGTGTAGTATTGATGTACAGTATGTATTCATGTTTCAAAAATTAATTCAGGGTTTGACCTCCTATGAAACTGCTAACAGTGTTAGTCCAGCTGGGTACCTCAACAGTGATTCACACTTGCTACCCATATCTAGCAAAAGGGGTGGTGTACTTTGTTTTTACCTTTATTTATTATTTCTTTTACCTTTGTCATACCAGGAAAACACTGCAATGATGCTACATTACAACATTTACATCTTGACTTCTAAGATACTACTCAACTACGATACTTTCTGGGATTACGGTAAGAGACAAACTAGTTTGTCTAACAGGCTATAGAAACTATGCAGGTGTTAACATAAATAGCCTTGTAGACCTACTAATGCGCATTGCCTAACAAACTTCACCTTCACGTCTCATCAGTTGGAATGAATTATAACGCATGGACTAGTTCTGAACACTCAAGAGATGACTTCATGTGAGGGTGAGCTACATTACTTTGGTTAAATTAAATATCACAGGTATGTAAAATGTTGATGCAATGGTGTAGCTATAGGGAGATCAGACAGTTTTTATCTACAGGTCACAAGCCTGAAGGCGATATATAAATTTAGAATAGGAAAGGATAGGGCTTTTCTCCACAGGTTTTAGAATAGGAAAGGATAGGGTTTTTCTCACAGGTTTTAGAATAGAAAGGATATGTTTTCTACACAGGTTTTAGAACAGGAAAGTATAGGGGTTTTCTCACAGGTTTTTGAATAGGAAATGGTAGGGTTTTCTCCGGTTTTAGAATAGGGAAAGGATAGGTTTTTCTCCACAGGTTTTTTGAATAGGGAATTGTTAGGATTTTTATCCACAAGTTTTAAAATAGGGAAAGGATAGGATTTTTCTCCACAGGTTTTTGAATAGGAAAGGATAGGGTTGTTCTCCACACATTTTTGAATAGGGAAAGGATAGGGTTTTCTCCATAGGTTTTAGAATAGGAAAGACCAATAGGATTTTCTCACAGGTTTTAGAATAGGGAGCGGAGAAGGTTTTTGCCACGTTTCTGGCATTACCATGTCTGATGGAATGCTCTTGTGTATGATGATCCATACACTTGAAAAGTTTCGCATCAGTGAAATGTGGAACACTGATGGTAAATGCTAATGGTAATAAAATAGTAAACTATTTTGGTTTCTTTCCTACTGTATAGTACACTATATAAGATACTGTATGGTGGCCTAAATACACCACTTTGAGTTAACACCTTACTTAATTTGCTGTTCTCACTGTAACAGTGAGATACTGAAGAAACTAGGTCCATTTTCTATTAATTATATAGAACTCATGGGTGGCGTAGATCTTGTATTTCATCTGTGAACCATAGGGTGAAGGTGTATGACTGCGCAGTATTGACAACCACCAACTCTTTTTATATAATGTATGGGAAAAAATATCACAAAACATGGGACTAAGGCATAGTAGGATAGGGTGACATAAAAAAAATGTGATTAATTTTCCAAGGGCTATACAGTGAACTAAAACATAATAGTAAAGGTAATACTAGATACATTTTGCACTGTTCACATGCATAAAGGCTGGAGGCTGGAGATAATATAGGAAAAGACAGATCTTACTTAGAGAGGTTCCATCAGTAGGTCATCATATAGGACTTGCACCACCTGGCACCGGGCCACGACGCAGACTTTTCTAGCAATACCTGAAGGGGACCACCCAGCCCAGCACTTGACCAACAGACCCCTTCCAGTGCCAGGTTAGGTTGCGCCAGTTACAATGTTAGTGACCCTGCAGTGGGCTGTCTTGGTGCTGGACCCTCCCCATCTACACAGCAGCCGGGTCAATGTGGATTCATCTGATGCCAGGTCTGACATTGGGGGCTTATAATCAACCCTGAACTGTCCATATTACCCTTTTGGGTATCAAGGGATCCCTACCTAGGGTGCTACACTCCAGAATGGAGTCATTTGGGGCAGTTCTACCTGTGTTTGCCCTTACTCAACTACATGGGGTTTCAAGGGTAATATCCTCCACTGGACACTCTCCTCCTCCTCCCCAGTCTCAACAGGATCCACCTCCCAAGCCCCTGGCTACTTCAGATTTCAAGACCCTGATTCACTCTTGGTGGCAGGGGCCGGGTCAGGAACGGTTTCAGATCTGGAAACTAGGCTCCTGCAACTACAGATTCCTATGTCTCCTTCCTGATCAGCTATCTTTGCAACTGTCAATGTCTCAGAGAAGACTCGGCAGGACGTTCCCTACCAGACTTTAGACACCGTCCTGTCAAGGATAGTGGACTTCATGATGTGTTATAAAATAGGGAAAGGATAAGCTTTTTTGTCCACAGATTTTAGAACAGGGAAAGGATAGGGTTTTCTCCACAGGTATTTTGAATAGGAAAAAGTGAGGGTTTTTCTCCACAGGTTTTAGAATAAGTAGTTTGATACAGAATATGATTGAGCGGTAGCCACCATCTTATTTTGGTCATATGACCCAGGGGATGTAGAATATGGGTACAGTCTGGGCCTTGTTTACTCATTCACTTTCCTAACATGTAAAACAAGCTGCTTTTTCCTTTTCCTTTTGAATTTATTGGCTTGTACCTCATGATGCAATAGGTGGACCCCATTGACATGATTGGGCATACCATGGGTGGTTGGATATGGCACCACTTCTTGCAGTTGGGTATTTAATGAGAATTAGGGATCAGAATTTCATCCAAGCACCTACAGATGTAAGAAAAGGTGTAATGCCTTGACATTTACCCTTATATAATATAGTTATCCTCAAATGTGTAACAGAAGCAGTTTGACAGAAAATGATTGAACAGTAGCAGCCATCTTAGTTTTGGTCATGTGATCAGGGATGTAGATATGGGTACACTGATCTGACCCCTTGATTATCAAAGGGTGGTGTACTTTGTTTTTACAACTATTTATTTATTTTGTTTTTACCTTTGTCATACCAGGAAGAAACACTGCAATGATGCTACATTACAACATTTTCATTTGACTTCCTATGAGACTACTCAACTGATACTTTCTGGGATTACGGTAAGAGACGAAACTAGTTTGTCTAACAGGCTGTGGAAACCTTGCGGTGTTAACATAAATAGCCTTGTAGACCTACTAGTACGCATTGCACCCCAACAAACTTCACCTTCACGTCTCATCAGTTGGAATGAATTATAATGCATGGACTAGTTCTGAACACTCCAAGAGATGACTTCATGTGAGTGAGCTACACTACTGGTTAAATTAAATATCACAAGTATATAAAATGTTGATGCAATGATGTATATGAGGTAAGATCAGATAGTTTTTATCTACAGGTCACAAAGCCTGAGGACGATATATAAATTTAGAATAGGGAAAGGATGGGGCTTTTCTCCATGAGGTTTTAGAATAGGAAAGGATAGGGTTTTCTCCACAGGTTTAGAATAGAGAAAGGTATGTTTTTCTACACAGGTTTTAGAACAGGAAAGTATAGGGTTTTCTCTCACAGGTTTTTGAATAGGGAAATGGTAAGGTTTTCTCCACAGGTTTTAGAATAGGAAAAGGATAAGGTTTTTCTCCACAGGTTTTTGAATAGAGGAAATGTTAGGGTTTTCTCCACAGGTTTTAGAATAGGAAAGGGTAGGGTTTTCTCCACAGGTTTTTGAAAAGGGAAAAGGATGGATTTTTCTCACAGGTTTTTAAATTGGAAAAGGATATGGTTTTCTCCACAGGTTTTAGAATAGGAAAAGGATAGGATTTTCTCCACATGTTTTAGAATATGGAAAGAATAGGTATTTTCTCCGCGGGTTTAGAATAGGAAATTAGAGCGTTTTTGCCCTATTTCTGGCATTACCATGACTGATGGAATGCTCTTTGTGTATGATGATCCATACACTTGAAAAAGTTCACATCAGTGAAATGTGGAACACTGATGGTAAATGCTAATGGTAATAAAAAATAGTAAACTATTTTGGTTTCTTTCATACTGTAGTACTATATAGATACTGTATGGTAGTCTAAATACACCACTTTGTTAACACCTTACTTAATTTGCTGTCCTCCACTGTAACCGTGAGATACTGAAGAAACTAGGTCCATTTTCTATGAATTATATAAACTCATAGGTGTGACGATATCTTGTATTTCATCTTTGAACCTTGGTGAAGGTGTATCATTGCTATGTATTGACAACCTGCAACTATTTTATATAATGTATGGGGAAAAGTATCACAAAACATGGGACTAAGGCATAGTAGGATAGGGTAACATAAAAAATGTTAATTATCCAAAGGGCAATACAGTGATCTAAAACATAATAGTATAAGGTAATACTAGATGAGTTTTCCACTGTTCACATGCATAAATGCTGGAGATAGATTTAGGAAAAGACAGATCTTACTTGAGAGGGGTTCCATCAGTAGGTCATCACATATAGGACTTGCACCACCTGGCACTTAGGGTACTTTATTTGACTTTTCTAACTTAATACCTGAAGGACCACTGCCTGCCCAATGTCACGTGACCAACAAGACGCCTGACACAGGTTAGGTTGTGCGGTTACGACGCCAGCGACCCTGCCATGGCAGCCTCAATGCGGACCCTCCCCCATCTACACAACGGTAGGTCCGGCGTAGATTCCTCTGATGCAGGTCTGACACTGGGAGCATAATCAACACAACTGTCCCGCATACCCTTTGGATATCCAAGGATCCTTACAGGGTACTCATAGGTTAGGTCATTTGGGGCATTTCAACCTGGATTTTGCCCTTACTCCAACTACAGGGTTTCAAGGGTATTATCCTCGGACACCCCTCCTCCTCCCCTCCCCAGTCTCAACAGATCCACCCACCTTCCACGCTGCTTCAGTTCAAGACCCTGATTCAGTCTTGTGGCAGGGCCAGTCAGTGGTCTCAGATCTGGAAACTGGAAACACAACCACAGCTTCTATCTCCTTCCCCAATCAGCTATCTTGCAACTGTCCATGTCTTGGGAAGACTCGGCGAACCCGTTCCCTACCGGACTTTGAACTATCCTGTCAGGAGAGTGGACTTCATGATGTGTTATATAATAGGAAGGATAGCTTTTTCTCCACAGGTTTAGAAAGGCAAAGGGTAGGATTTAACTCACAAATTTAGAATAGAAGGGTAGGGTTTTTCTACACAGGTTTTTGAGATATAAAGTGAGTTTTCTCCACAGGTTTTAGAATAGGGAAAGGATGAGGTTTTTTCTCCACGGTTTTGAATAGGAAATGTTGGGTTTTCTCACAGGTTTACAATATGGAAAGAATAAGGTTTTCTTCACAGGTTTGAAAAGGGAAGGATAGGATTTTCTCCACAGGTTTGAAGAGGAAGGATAGATTTTTCTCACAGGTTTAGAATAGGAAAGGATAGGGTTTTCTCCAGAGTTTTGAATAAGGAAAGGTAGGGTTTTCTCACAGGTTTCAGAATAGGAAGAGAGAGTTTTCTCAGGGTTTGAAAGGAGAAGATAGGATTTTTCTACACGGTTTAGAATAGAAAGCAGTAGGGGTTTTCTACACAGGTTTTAGAACAGAGAAGGATGGGTTTCTCTCCAAGGTTTTCAATAGGAAATGTGAGTTTTATCACAGGTTTTAGAATAAGGAAAGGATGGGGTTTTCTCAAGGTTTTGAAAAAGAAAGTTGGATTTTCTCCACAGGTTTAGTACAGGGAAAGGATGGGGTGTTCCACACTTTTGAACAGGGAAAGATGAGTTTTCTACACGGTTTTTGAAGATGTAAAGGATAAGTTTTCTCCTGGGTTTTAGAATAAAGAAAGGATGGGTTTTTTCTCACAGGTTTTAGACAAGGAAATGTTGGGTTTTCTCCACAGGTTTACAATATGGAAAGAAAGTTTCTGAGTTGGACAGGAATAGAAAGGGTGTGCTGGAAAATTCTTTTTTGTTTTTGTTTTGCGGTTGGGCCTGGTTTGGGAGGGTTTGTGCAAGTTGACATGTCCACCAGTGATGCTTAACTTGGTGGCACCTGATATGCAATGGATGTTTACTGTCATTTGTCTTCCAGCAAAGCTCCTGATTGGACATCTACGATCGACAAACATCTGTCTCATAGAGGTCCTGGTTCAAAAACTCAACAGTTATCAAACATCAGTTTCTTCATTGTCAAGGTTAGTTCTATGCATTACATATTGCGCCTGATATGGGAGGGAATTAGGGTACAACAGAACAACAGGAATGATACAATTGTGGCAGTGCTTGGTTTATGAGGTATTGGAGGCCGTGATGTGGAAAAGTGAGGTTGTTACACTGTCTTTGGCAGGGTAGGGAGATAGAAGAGTTAGAGACAGAGACAGCAGGGACCAAAGATACATTATACAGGCATAAAGTCAATAACAAAAAGTGTATTCCTGGCCTCAGTGTGTGTGTGTGTGTGTGTGTGTGTGTGTGTGTGTGTACAAGACTGGGGAAAAGCAAACTAGCAACATAATCTTTTGACTTGTTACCGTGTTGGGGGGGACTACAGGGCACAAGAGATCTTTCAATTACACGAATCACAAAATGTATTCTTAGCAGACAAAATGTGGGTTTTAAGCAATAAGGCATGACCAAGGTTTTGCTATTATAAATTAAATGTTTTTTAAATAGTATTAAACCCTGTTCAGCATTTGATTAGGCTGTACATGTATGTTAATCAAAGATTAACATAGGGCTGATAGAATGTTTACAACCAATCAGAAAACTATATTTCTCAGACTCTTTTATATTAAAAACATTTGATTACTGCACAATCCGGGAGAGACTGGATGTAAAGAGATCTCTTACCTGGTACATGATAACCACTAAGGACCATAGAACGAAAACAACTGATCTTACTTCAGAGGGTTCCTGCAGTGGGTCTTCAAGTATAGGTCTGCATTTCCTGGCATCAGAACTGCGGCAAACTTAATGGCATGTTCGTCAACAGGAGCAAATGCCCCATTAGCCGGTGGTGTGACGTCAGCGTGACTATAAAGGGGGCAGTCCCTTGCCGTCATCAGTTCTTTCCACCATCACCCTTATTTATCGCACCAAGTACTTGAAACTACCAATCATGTCCTCTCTCTCTCTCCCTCTCTTCCCTGTCTTCCAGGGAGTACATGTTCAGTGCCCTCAACCTCTCCTCATAACAGCTTGCCCTGCTGACCTGCTGTTATCAGACCTTGATTCCTAGCTGCTGGATCTGATGGCCGGGATGTATTCAGACCAGCTTTTTGGACCTTCTTGTTCCCATTAAGAGTACTTTGATTGGGAGTCTGAGTTGGGACCCTATGCAGCAGAGGCTCGTGGAGCACCTGGATCTAAGTCTGTCCCAATCCCCATTCCTCCGTGGATCGCCCCCTTCTGCTGCTTCCCAGCTCACTTGTTTACTCCTTTGTTTTGCTTTGGCAGCAGGTCCCCCCCCACTTCCCTGCTTATACATGTCCTGTTTCCTATCTCTGTGATGTCCCTCTCCAAACTCCTCTCTCCTACTTGCACTGTCTCTTATCCTCTGCCACCACTTCTCAGTCCTGGTTAGTAAAGGGTGGGGCGACATGAATGTAGGGTGGTCGAGGTTGAGGTGCGAAGATTTAGGGGTTGGCTATTGGTCTGGGTGGGGGTCCAGTGCCAGGAAGAGGAGGTCAGAAGGGGCAAGTGACCAAGCGTGAAGAGGGTCAACTAGGGAATGTATTCAGATTAGGAGTAGTGGGTGGAGAACCATAGTAACTTTCTTGTTCTCTTGCCTTTGAATACCAATCTGATGCTGGTTTGTTACTTCCATTAAGGCTTCCTTTAGATGCCCACACTGTTCTTCACTCCCCTCCTGCCCCATTCTCTCCAGAGCTCTTTTGAGACCCTCCCCATTTCAGCAAAGTCAGCATTTTTGAAATCCAAAACCTTAGTCCCTAGTATGACTTGAGTTAGTATCTGTCCTTATGCTAAACTAAACTATATTGTGATTGTTGGATCCCAGACAATGGGGGTTGAGAGAGTGAAATAACCACCGCTATATTAGGGTGCTATAGCACATGTTATCAAAGTGCATGTTTGGACAATTTGACAGTCGAACTATGATTCTGGTGCTTTAAATTATGAAGGTGAATATTGTGCCAATTTGACAGTTGCATGTTATCCAAGTTGCATGTACCAATTTGATGGTCTAAGTGAAAATTTGTGATTAAGCATGTTATCCAAGTGCATGTTGTGCCAATTTTTCAGTCGCATGGAACATTTGTGATAAGCGCATGTTATCAAGGTGCATGTTGTTCAATTTGTCAGTCGCATGGAACATTTGTGATAGCGCATATTATCAAGGTGCATGTTGTGCCAATTTAATGGTGAAAGGAACTAGATGCTTCATTTACAGAAGAGAGTGCAGAAGGAATTCCATTAAAGGGTCAGTGAATGAACTTAAATGATTGCCCAGGCAACAATGGGCCAGTGAACCAAAGGAATATCACCTATCCCAACCGGGATACTACAGTCCTTGATAATTGGCTATCTAGGCAAGAAGGCACTAGTCTTTCTAATCATCTTTAAAAAAAAAACAAATTTTCTTCTAGTTGTTAACTAATTTTATTCCTTTATATCCTATTAATATTATTATTATAATACTTCTTCAACAGTAATTTTTCTTATGCACATTACACTCTAATGTAGTCGATGCCAACAGTATCTATCCACTATCGGTTTCTTATCTCATTACTGTATCTTTTTCATAACAACCTATTGTTGTTTCCCTTTACGCATGCCTGAACAGATGAGGACTCCTTCACCATCAGATAAGTATTTTTCTACTGTCAACATGTCATATATTAATAATTTATTAAGAACTATGGATCCTTTGTGACTCCATTCCTGTATTTATTTTTCAGTACTGACGGACATCGTCCCTTCAAGATTCCTACTTGGACTCCACTGTATCCTGGTAGACACTCTCCATATTACTTGATTGTGTTTGGTATGGGAGGGTTGCATGGGATATGTAGTCCTATAATCTGATCTTACTAGAGGGCTCTTGCAGTAGGTAAGTAAGCCATGTACCCAACAGGGTGGGTGGTATTGCTGCCCGGACCCCGCCCAGGGCTGTAATGGCGCCCAATGCGGGCAGAGCGCCTTATAGCCCCTGGAAGGTCAGTATATATCTCCTATAAATAATAATGTAATAAAAAAATAGACTATCTGTGGCACTTTTATGTGGATTAAAAAAATTAAAGGCAAAATAAAAGATAGACTAAAAGTAGTTTTTTTCTTTGTCCTATAAAGTAGTGCCACCCTTTCTGAGACTATTCCATCCTTTGCCCACTCTCTGAGAGCTTTTCTCTTGTTGTCATCTGTGCCAACCCTCACCCCAGCATCAGCTCCTCCAAGAACAATACAGTTTATTATAAAGTCCCCCGTAGTCTCTTTACATCGCTGTTTAGTGAAAAAAAAAAAAAAAAACGTTTTCTGCCCTACTTACAGGTCTTTTTCCACCTCGGAACTTGCAACTGTTAGGCGCACAGCCCTACATGACTCTGCAATGTAAAGTCACAAGAAATGGAGACCCAGAGGAGATTATTATTTTAACATTGTTCTAAATATTCAGCCCCACCACTTGCTACAGGCAGAATGTTCCACTTGTCCACCACCCGTTCTGTGAAGAAATTCTTCCTCACGTTTTCTGAATCATCCTCCTCAACACCATCCCATGCCCTCTAGTCCTAGAATATCTTTTCACTTAAAAATAGTGTATTCCTGCACCTTGTTCCTCCCTGTAAGATACTTGTATGTCTCTATCATATCCCTCTCCTCCTCTCCACAAGGGTACATGTTCAATTCCTTCAACCTGTCCTCCTAGGTCTTGTGATGCAATCCATGCACCATCTTTGTTGCCCTCTCTCAACCTTCTCTACCCTGTCTATAATCCTTACATGGGTGAGTCTCCAGAACTACACGGTACTCCAGGTGCGGCCTCACTAGTGTCTTGTATAAGTGGAATGATGACCTCCCTTTTCCTGCTGGTGATGCCCTGCCTATGCATCCCAGCATCCTATTCTTTACCTGCTGCCTTGTCACACTGTTTCCCTGCCTTGAGGTCATCAGGAGATATACTCCAAGATCCTTTCCTGCTTGGTGCATGCTATATCCTCACCCCCAACTGATATATTGTGCCAGGGTTTTGTGCCCCATATGCATTATCTTGCACTTCCTTGCATTGAATTTCAACTGCAAAACCCTGACCATTCTTCAAATTTCTGCAGGTCCTTCAAACAACATGAGGTCTTGCTGTGTTGTGACTTCTGCGGTGGTCCACAGTGCTTGGGCTGCCCGAGAGGAGGGAGTTGGCTCTGGTGTGGGTGGAGTTCTCGGCATGGGGCGCTGTTGCTGGGGGCTCTGTCTGACAGTTTCAAGCTGAAACTGTCAGATTCTTACTCCGCCTCACTGAACAGTCACTCCGGAGATCTCCTTCAGCTCGGTTCATTTCTCAGTTCAAGCGAGGTTAATTTCGGTTCATTTAAACTGGCAAAAGTTCTAAATTACCGCATTTCGGTTCAAAGCTCTATCTGGTAAACCATAAGTACAGCTATCTTTTTTACATTTTAGGGCTGTTAGATTTTAAATGTGTTGCGATACGGAAGCCTGAGTGTGACTCTTAACAGATCGACTTTCTGCCATAATTCCACAACCCCCAGCTGCCCATTTGGAGGCCTGTAAACACATGAGTGCAGTGTGCGGGTGATCTGACAGTTGGAGGTGTATGGGCTCGCTTTCGTATCCGACTTTCTCCGGTGTGTTAGATATAGGAAAATCACAGCAATAATCTACCCCATCCTGTGACCAGACATATTGTCCTCCTCCCCCTTACAGAACCCGGAAAAGGCAGCAGCAATCCTAGAAGCCCATATTCTGAAAAAGAAGAAAGATGAGTTCAATGTAAAGGCTCAAAAAACAAGGCAGAGTGTCCACTTCTGTGCCCATTTTCTAAAGCCAATAATACCCACTCCAGGGTGGGCGGTATTATACTACCGGACCTTCCCAGGGGCTATAACGCCCTCTGCCTGCAGCATCAGGACTCATGCACCCCTGGGCAGTCTGGTATAGCACAATACACTCCCTCAATAGGCTGTGTGCTATATTCCTCAGTTCCCAGCCAAGCGTGAGAAATGTTATGCTATGAAAGTGTTCATCACCACATAGGTTTGCACCATCTGGTGCTTGAATGGATGCTGCTGATAAAATCAGTTCATCATTTAAAGATAATATATAATAATACATATTTTCACTCTCACTTCTACTTGTACAGTAGTTATTTGTTCATATAATATACTGTTAGTATTATGACACAATAGAAAACAAATGTAATCAGAAGAACTGAGAATTGAATTCACAAACATAAACAATACTTTGGATGTATATGCTTTATTAATAAGACATAAAATTGGTTGCTTTTATCACTGAATTAAAATGTATGCAATGTGTTCTTGCAAATGTTTAAGGTCAATTTAATAACATTATCCTGACTTGATCCCTTAGAGTTTTTAGTGCATCATCTTCATTGGGACAGTATCCGAAAATAGAAGAGAACAATGGTTTATTTTTACATTTATCAGTTCACTGACACATAGAACACTTTTGGAATGTTTGCCTTTTGATGGATATAAGCTGTACTGTAATTGTTGATCCTAACTTGATATATGTGAAGTTCTTCCTATGTTGTGATACTGCATATTGTATGGTTAATTAAAGTTGCAAGTTCAAAAACAAGAAAAGAGTTTCAATTTGGTGATTTTCTTGACTAGTAAGGAAATACACTATCTTTTTATAACCAGAGTAACATCAGGAGGCATTACAACTCACTGGAGGGTGGTAACATGCAGACTGATGTTATACAATCATAAACCTATAGTGATGATATTGGGGGTTGACATTGTACACTAGTGAATGCTTAACTTGATGTTGCACCTGATGCACGGATGGGATGCTTCTATTATCATATCACTGTGTCTTCCCGTATGTGTGAAAATGAGCTTGAGTATTCCGTTAAAGATATTACATGTAACTCTTTGAGATATAACTTATTTTTTGTCTTTCAGGTTGATTCCTTGCAGTATATTTGACATAATTCATCAGAACATAGAATATTTTGTGGTACGTTTGAAAATATAAATCAGTGCACAGTGGGGAGTTGGGAGTACAGGGTTTATTGAGCCAAACTGGTATTCATAAGGGCTTCAGTTTTCATATTATTGTTAGAATCACCCCACAGAGATAACATGCTTAACAATGATGTATTTTTGTTTTGTTTTTTCTCTACCCTGACCAGAACAATCATCATGGCAAAAAAAATGACTGCATTGGATATTTTGGCCGAGATCCAGATGTGTAGTGAGTCGGATTTCTCGAATCGCATAGTGAAGAAGGATGTTGAAGAAAGATTGTACAATCTGGATCTGGTGGAAGTCTGGGAATGAGTCTTCTGAAGATGAAGAAGTTACTGATCAAGATTACATGCGGATGTGGGCAGGAAGATCATGAAGGAGACCCCACAACATCAATGGGTGCAATGCCCAAGAAGACCACGTGGTAAGGGCTCGGTCATCAGCAGGAACAAAGCGTTAGAAGAAGACGAATGGGAAGAAGTGACAACAACAAGTGACAATGGACACCTATTCCTGCAACTAGGTCTCCAAGTACCAGTCCCAGAAAGTCCACTTGGTTGTACAACTGTTTTGCCTGACGGATGAGAGTTTAGAGCTTATTGCAAGGGAAACAAATAGATATACCCGATGATTTCTTTCTGGCACATCAATTGATGATTTGCCACCACATTCAAAGACCCAGGAGCTTGGAAGATGACTGACAAAGAAGAGCAGAAGAGGTTTTGCATTATACATTGCGATGGGACTGGTAGTGAAGAGCAGTAAAGATGAATACTGAGTTGGATGAAATCACCTACACACCATTCTGGGGCAGTGTGATGGCAAGGAACCGATTCAACCTGATTTTCTTTTCTTCACAGGGCTGACTTAACTCGAATCCGGAAGCCTAGAGGATGGAGGATTTGATCAACTTTTCACATTAGGGAGATACATGGCGATTCCTGAAGAGATCACGAGAAACCTATCTTCCCAACCGGGACCTCTCCCTGGATGAAGGTGTATGTCTGTGGAAGGGAAATCTAAGTTACAGAACATTTAATCCACAAAAACCAGGAAACACGGAATCAAGGTGTACACCTTATGTGAGATCAAACTCAGGATACATATACAACTGGCAATTCTATACAGGCAAAAGTCGACGAGGAACAGAGCAAAGGACATCACATACAGAGTTTGTTTTGATCTTGTTGAGAGAAGAACTGCGAGGAAAGGCTACAGGATTTACACAGACAGATACTACACTGGACCTCAACTCTACACAGATCTATTTTATCTGGAGTTGGTGCAACTGGAACTATATGCCCAACGCAAAGAATGCCTCTAAAATAAAGACATAAAGCTGAAGATGAAGAAAAGGTTACATTCAGGGAAGACACCAATGCTCTGTATGAAGTGGAGAGACAAGAGGGACATATACATGCTGTCAACAACATCAAGTACTGAATTTGTTGATACCGGAAGAAAAGATTGGAAGACTACAGAGGTCGATAAAAAACCAAAATGTATACTGGACTACAACAGATACATAGGTGGAGTGGACAAAAATGATCAGCTGGCAGGGGTATTACAATTTTAACGGCGATGCAGGAAGGTATGGCAGAAGGAGTTCTTTTATTTACTGAATGCCATGTTAATTAGAAGATTACATAATGTACAAAATTTTCCCCAGAAAGAAAGAAGATGGCATGGAATTCCAATGAACTATAGTTAAAGAGCATAACGACCAGCAAAAAATAGATGATCTTCCACAGCATAGCCAAAGCGGCAATCGACAAAATTGGATCCATGCCAATGACTGCAAGGAAAGCACTTCCATCAAAATACAAGAACACCAAAGAAGCTGTATCCTACCCGAAGATGTGTGTGTGCACAAAGAAAAGGAAGCATAGGAATCGACCTACTGGTGTGCAGATTGCGACAGAGACTGTAATGTGAATAAATGCTTCTCGAATACCATTCAAAAGATGAAATACGGGATGCCGGATCACGAAGACTAGCGATAGCGACACAGAATAGTAAGTAAACTTGACAGGCGCAGATTCCTGATATCAAGATCGAGATGGTGAAATAGTCAGCATTGCATGTCCATTGGACACCATGGCATGTTTTAGTTGTTGTTCCCAGTGTGGGATGACATGGGGTGTCCTTTGGACTCCATGGAATAGTTAATTAGTATAGATTCACAGTATCGGGACCGAGATGGCGGAGTGATCGAGATGTAGGATAGGTGGGAGATGCTGAGTGCTGCATCCCGGAATGGACTGCACAAGACTTCCCTCTATCATAGTCAGCATTGCGTGTCCATTGGACACCATGGCATGTTTTATAGTTGCTGTTTCCCAGTGTGGAAGCCATGGGGTGTCCATTGGACACCATGGAATGTTAATTGGTGTAGATTCCGGTGCTCGAGACTGAGATGGCGGAGTGATCGAGATGTAAGAATGGGTGGGAAATACCAAGTGCTGCATCCCGGAATGGACTGCAAGACTTCCCTCTATCATAGTCAGCATTGCGTGTCCATTGGACACCATGGCATGTTTATAGTTGCTGTTTCCCAGTGTGGGAAGCCATGGGGTATCCATTGGACACCATGGAATGTTAATTGGTGGTAGATTCGGTATCGAGACTGAGATGGTGGAGTGATCGAGATGTAAGATAGGTGGGAAATACAAGTGCTGCATCCTGGAATGGACTGCACAGACTTCCCTCTATCACCAGTCAGCATTGCGTGTCCATTGGACACCATGTTGGAAAGTTCAAACAGTGTGGGAAGTATATACAGAATAGGAACTACTGTGAAAATGTTTGTTCATATTGTCTATGCTACTAGAAGGAAAAGGGGATTACAATGCCCCAGAAGCTGTATCCAGGTTAGCCTTGTTACTAACAACCCTGTCACTCCAGGTGGAGGCTCCTGTGTCAGTACACGTACCTTTAACCTGCAACTAGCCATGCAGGCAGGGGTAGTAGCCCTTGAGATAGTGCCACCTGGGGGATACACAAGTGTGGGATGACATGGGAAGGCTGAACAACATGTACTGCTTTATTCATGCTGGGTCATCAAACATGACTACTGCAAAATACCGTTCCTATTTGGAACCATCAGTTTCTCAAACCACCAATCCATAATGTTTTCATGAGATCTTGTGCGCCAAATGCACAATTTTGCTCTAAGTGCCACTATTAGTAATCACTCTTGAATGTTTTTAATTTCCTGGAAGATATCCAGACATGTTGTCTTTTGCCAGCAAATGTCAGGAATTGAGCACTACTACCTGTCATAGATTGGATACACTCCGATGCTATAATATGTATGTTTTCTTAATTCAGATATACGGGGTCAGAGAAGACTGCATGGATCTACGGACACTCCTTTGTGTGCATTGGGCAGGGATTCGGGGTGGTCTCGAACTGGGGGACCAGTGTTGACCTTGATACTCCAGTCAATGTTCGTTGGTTAGGTGAGAGGGGTATGCGTTGGGATCAACTGGTGCCAATGTTGCGACAGGAGTGCTGAGGATCCAAACCAGATGTCATCGATCATCCACCTGGGAGGCAATAAGTTTTAGGATTGAAGACATCAGTGATGCTGCTTCGGAAGATGAAAGAGGACGTCGCCTTGATCAAGCACGAATGCGAAAACCATGATCCTTTGGTCCCATCATCCAGCGTCGGCAGTGGAGAATGTTTCTGATACAAGAAAATGGACAGAACAGGAGAAAGATCAACACAGAGATGGGGCATTCATGAGAGGATTGTCAGCTGGCGTGGTCAAGCATGATGGCATCATGTCCCTCTTCCCAGAACTGTATCGGCGGGATGGTGTCCACTTAACGGATCAGGAGGCGATATGTTCTGCAGTGACATCAAAGGGGCTGTAGCTCCAATACTATAAAGGTATGCAATTTATAGATGCAGTGGCGGGGAAATGTACACTATATAATCCAATGGACTATAACTTTCAGGTCGTCATTGGTATAATGTCTTTAAATTCTGTGTTTCAGATTGGAGTATATAGGCTAAAAGTCTTTAAAAGCGAAGAGCATTATACGGATATACGTTCCAAATACCCTATCAACTGTCGTAGGAATTCGTCTTCCATGTAATAATCACTGTAATCTATACACAGTCACGTTGTATGAAATATGTCCCTGGCTTCAGAAATACTCTTGCAACAGTCAGAATGGAAATAAATTGGAAATAATAAGTGCATAAGGTGAGGTTACTACATTGATGTCACTAACGATGATTACAGTTTAACTTAGGTTTTGAGATGTGTGTATTGATGTACAGTATGTATTCATGTTTCAAAATTAATTCAGGGTTTGACCTCATGAAACTGCTAACAGTGTTAGTCCAGCTGGGTACCTCAACAGTGATTCACTTACTACCCATATCTAGCAAAGGGGTGGTGTACTTTGTTTTTATTTTATGTTATTTATTTCTTTTTACCTTTGTCATACCGGGAAAACACTGCAATGATGCTACATTACAACATTTACATCTTGACTTCCTAAGATACTACTCAACTGATACTTTCTGGGATTACAGTGAGAACAAACTGGTTTGTCTAACAGCTATAGAGGAAACCTTATGATGTTAACATAAATAGCCTTGTAGACCACTGAAGTCGCATTGCACTACAACAAACTTCACCTTCACCGTCTCATCGGTTAAGGAATGAATTATAATGCATGGACTAGTTCTGAACACTACAGAGATGACTTCATGTGAGGGGTGAGCTACATTACTTTGGTTAAATTAAATATCACAGAGTATGTAAAATGTTGATGCAATGGTGTAGCATAGGGTAGATCAGACAGTTTTTATCTACAGGTCACAAGCCTGAAAGGCGATATATAAATTTAGAATAAGGAAAGGATGAAGCTTTTCTCCACAGGTTTTAGGAATAGGGAAAGGATAGGGTTTTTCTCCACGGTTTAGAATAGAGAAGGATATGTTTTCTACACAGGTTTTAGAACAGGGAAAGTATGGGTTTTCTCCACAGGTTTTTTGAATAGGAAATGGTAGGGTTTTCTCACAGGTTTTAGAATAGGGAAAGGATAGGGTTTTTCTCCACAGGTTTTTGAATAAAGGAATTGTTGGATTTTTAATCCACAAGTTTAAAATAGGGGAAAGGATAGGATTTTCTCCACAGGGTTTTGAATAAGGGAAAAGGATAGGGTTGTTCTCCACACACACTTTTTGAATAAGGAAAGGATAGGTTTTTTTCTCCATAGGTTTTAGAATAGGAAAGAATAGGGATTTTCTCCACAGGTTTTAGAATAGGGAGCGGAGAAGGTTTTTGCCACGTTTCTGGCATTACCATGTCTGATGGAATGCTCTTTGTGTATGATGATCCATACACTTGAAAAGGTTTCGCATCAGTGAAATGTGGAACACTGATGGTAAATGCTAATGGTAATAAAAAATAGTAAACTATTTTGGTTTCTTTCCTACTGTATAGTACACTATATAAGATACTGTATGGTGGCCTAAATACACACCACTTTCGTTAACACCTTACTTAATTTGCTGTTCTCACTGTAACCGTGAGATACTGAAGAAACTAGGTCCATTTTCTATTAATTATATAGAACTCATGGGTGACGTAGATCTTGTATTTCATCTGTGAACCATAGGGTGAAGGTGTATCATTGCTGTGTATTGACAACCACCAACTATTTTATATAATGTATGGGAAAAAATATCCACAAACATGGGACTAAGGCATAGTAGGATGAGGGTGACATAAAAAAAATGTGTTAATTTTCAAAGGGCTATACAGTGAACTAAAACATAATAGTAAAGGTAATACTAGATACATTTTGCACTGTTCACATGCATAAGGCTGGAGGGCTGGAGATAAATATAGGAAAAAGACAGATCTTACACTTGAGAGGGTTCCATCAGTGGGTCATCACATATAGGACTTGCAACCTGGCATCGGGCATACGGCAGACTTTTCTAGCAATACCTGAAGGGGACCACCGCCCAATGTCACTTGACCAACAGAACCCCTTCCAGTGCCAGGTTAGGTTGCGCCAGTTACAATGTTAGTGACCCTGCAGTGGGCTGTCTTGGTGCTGGACCCTCCCCCATCTACTGGCCCGGGTCCAATGTGGATTCATCTGATGCCAGGTCTGACATTGGGGGCTTATAATCAACCTGAACTGTCCCATATTACCCTTTTGGGTATCAAGGATCCCACCTAGGGTGCTACACTCCAGAATGGAGTCATTTGGAGCAGTTCTACCCTGTATTTGCCTTACTCCAACTACATGGGGTTTCAAGGGTAATATCCTCCACTGGACACTCTCTCCTCCTCCCCCAGTCTCAACAGGATCCACCTCCCAAACCCTAGCCGCCTTCAGATTTCAAGACCCTGATTCACTCTTGGTGGCAGGGGCCAGGTCAGAACTGGTTTCAGATCTGGAAACTAGGCTCCTACAACTACAGATTCCTATGTCTCCTTCCTGATCAGCTATCTTGCAACTGTCAATGTCTCAAGAAGACTCGGCAGGGCGTTTCCTACCAGACTTTAGACACCGTCCTGTCAAGGATAGTGGACTTCATGATGTGTTATAAAATAGGGAAAGGATGAGCTTTTGTCCACAGATTTTAGAACAGGAAAGGATAGGGTTTTCTCCACAGGTATTTTGAATAGGAAAGGGTGAGGGTTTTCTCCACAGGTTTTAGAATAGAAGTAGTTTGATACAGAATATGATTGGACGGTAGCCACCATCTTATTTTGGTCATGCATGTACCCGGGGATGTAGATATGGGTACAGTCTGGGCCTTCATTTACTCATTCACTTTCCTAACATGTAAAACAAGCACTTTTTCCTTTCCTCTTTTGAATTTATTGGCTTGTACCTCATGATGCAATAGGTGGACACCCATTGACATGATTGGGCATACCATGGGTGGTTGGATATGGCACCACTTCTTTCTGCAGTTGGGTATTTAATGAGAAATTAGGGATCAGAAATTTCATCCAAGCACCTGCAGATGTAAGAAAAGGTGTAATGCCTTGACATTTACCCCTTTTATAATATAGTTATCCCTACAAATGTGTAACAGAAGCAGTTTGACAGAAAATGATTGAACAGTAGCCGCCATCTTAGTTTTGGTCATGTGATCAAGGGGATGTAGATATGGGTACAGTCTGGGCCTTGATTATCAAAAGGGGTGGTGTACTTTGTTTTTTTACCTTTATTTATTTATTTTGTTTTTACCTTTGTCATACCAGGAGAGAAACACTGCAATGATGCTACATTACAACATTTTACATCTTGACTTCCCTGAGACTACTCAACTGATACTTTCTGGGATTACGGTGAGAGACAAACTAGTTTGTCTAACAGGCTAATGGAAACCTTGCGGTGTTAACATAAATAGCCTTGTAGACCTACTAATGCGCATTGCACACAACAAACTTCACCTTCACGTCTCATCAGTTGGAATGAATTATAATGCATGGACTAGTTCTGAACACTCCAAGAGATGACTTCATGGAGGGTGAGCTACACTACTTTGGTTAAATTAAATATCACAGAGTATGTAAAATGTTGATGCAATGATGTAGCATAGGATAAGATCAGATAGTTTTTATCCTCAGGTCACAAGCCTGAAGCGATATATAAATTTAGAATAGGAAAGGATAGGACTTTTCTCCATGAGGTTTTAGAATAGGGAAAGGATAGGGTTTTCTCCACAGGTTTTAGAATAGAGAAAGGGTATGTTTTTTTCTACAGGTTTTAGAACAGGGAAAGTAGGGTTTTTCCACAGGTTTTTGAATAGGAAATGGTAGGGTTTTCTCCACAGGTTTTAGAATAGGAAAGGATAAGGGTTTCTCCACAGGTTTTTTGAATAGGGAAATGTTGGGTTTCTCTCACAGGTTTAGAATAGGAAAGGTGAGTTTTTTTCTCCACAGGTTTTTGAAAAGGGAAAGGATAGGATTTTTCTCCACAGGTTTTAATTGGAAAAGGATATGGTTTTTCTCCACAGGTTTTAGAATAGGGAAAGGATAGGATTTTTCTCCACATGTTTTAGAATATGGAAAGAATAGGTATTTTCTCCGCAGGTTTTAGAATAGGGAAATTAGAGCGTTTTTTGCCACATATTTCTGCCATTACCATGACTGATGGAATGCTCTTTGTGTATGATGATCCATACACTTGAAAAAGTTTCACATCAGTGAAATGTGGAACACTGATGGTAAATGCTAATGGTAATAAAAAATAGTAAACTATTTTGGTTTCTTTCATACTGTATAGTACACTATATAAGATACTGTATGGTGGTCTAAATACACACCACTTTTGTTAACACCTTACTTAATTTGCTGTCCTCACTGTAACGTGAGATACTGAAAACTAGGTCCATTTTCTACTAATTATATAAACTCATGGGTAGCGTATATCTTGTATTTCATCTTTGAACCTTAGGGTGAAGGTGTATCATTGCTATGTATTGACAACCACCAACTATTTTATATAATGTATGGGGAAAAAGTATCACAAAACATGGGACTAAGGCATAGTAGGATAGGGTAACATAAGAAAAATGTTAATTATCCAAGGGCAATACAGTGATCTAAACATAATAGTATAAGGTAATACTAGATAGGTTTCCACTGTTCACATGCATAAATGCTGGAGATAGGATTTAGGAAAAGACAGATCTTACTTCGAGAGGGTTCCATCAGTAGGTCATCACATATAGGACTGCACCACCTGGCATGGGGCCGCACAGCTGACTTTTCTAGCAATACCTGAAGGGGGACCACTGCCCAATGTCACGTGACCAACAGAACCCTTCAGTACCAAGAGTTAGGTTGTGCCGGTTACGACATCGGCGACCCTGCCATGGGCAGCCTCAATGCCAGACCCTCCCCATCTACTGTGGTGGGTCCGACGTGAATTCCTCTGATGCCGGGTCTGACATTGGGGCACATAATCAACCCTGAACTGTCCGCATTACCCTTTTGGATATCCAGGGATCCTTACCGGGGTACTCCCTCAGGATTGGAGTCATTTGGGGCATTCAACCCTGGATTTGCCCTTACTCCAACTTCATGGGGTTTCAAGAGTATTATCCTCACTGGACCCCTCCTCCTCCTCCTCCCCCAGTCTCCAACCAGATCCACTTCCCTTCCTGGCTACTTGGTTCAGACCTAGTTCAGTCTTGGTGGCAGGCCCAGAGTCCAGAACTGGTCTCAGATCTGGAAACTAGGCCTGCAACCACAGCTTGCGTCTCCTTCCCAATCAGCTATCTTGCAACTGTCCATGTCTTGGGGAAGACTCGCAGGACGCTTTCCCTACCGGGACTTTAGACACTATCCTGTCAAGAGAGTGGACTTCATGATGTGTTATATAATAGGAAAGGATAGGCTTTTCTCCACAGGTTTTAGAAAAGGCAAAGGGTGGATTAACTCACAGAATTTAGAATAGAAAGGGTAGGGTTTTCTACAGGTTTTTGAAGATGTAAAGGATAGGATTTTTCCCACAGGTTTTAGAATAGGGAAAGGATAGGTTTTCTCCAGGTTTTTGAATAGGAAATGTTGGGTTTTTTCTCCACAGGTTTTACAATATGGAAAGAATAAGGTTTTTCTTCACAGGTTTTGAAAAGGGAAAGGATAGGATTTTTCTCCACAGGTTTTGAAGAGGAAAGGATAAGATTTTTCTCCACAGGTTTTAGAATAGGAAAGGATAGGGTTTTTCTCCACAGGTTTTGAATAGGGAAAGGGTAGGGTTTTTCTCACAGGTTTTAGAATAGGGAAAGGATAGGGTTTTTCTCCACAGGTTTTGAAAGGAGAAAGGATAGGATTTTTCTACACAGGTTTTAGAATAAGAAAGCAGTGAGTTTTTCTACACAGGTTTTAGAACAGGGAAAGGATAGGGTTTCTCTCCACAGGTTTTCAATAGGGAAATGTTAAGTTTTATCCACAGGTTTTAGAATAGGGAAAGGATAGGGTTTTTCTCCAAGGTTTTTAAAAGAAAGGATTGGATTTTCTCCACAGGTTTTAGTACAGGGAAAGGATGGGGTGTTCTCCACACATTTTGAATAAGGAAAGGATAGGTTTTCTACAGGTTTTTTGAAGATGTAAGGATAGGATTTTCTCCACAGGTTTTAGAATAGGAAAGGATAGGGTTTTCTCCACAGGTTTTTGAATAGGGAAATGTTAGGGTTTTCTCCACAGGTTTTACAATATGGAAAGAATAAGGTTTTTCTTCTGAGGTTTTGAAAAGGAAAGGATAGGATTTTTTCTCCACAGGTTTTGAAGAGGAAAGGATAAGATTTTTCTCCACAGGTTTTAGAATAGGGAAAGGATAGGTTTTTCTCCACAGGTTTTTTGAATAGGAAAGGGTGGGGTTTTCTCCACAGGTTTTAGAATAGGAAAGGATGGGTTTTTCTCCACAGGTTTTTGGAAGGAGAAAGGATAGGATTTTTCTACACAGGTTTTAGAATAGAGAAACGGTAGGGTTTTTCTACACAGGTTTTAGAACAGGGAAAGGATAGGGTTTCTCTCCACAGGTTTTTTCAATAGGGAAATGTTAAGGTTTTATCCACAGATTTTAGAACAGGGAAAGGGTAGGGTTTTTCGCCACATGTTTTAGAATAGAGAAAGGGTAGGGTTTTTCTCCACAGGTTTTAGAATAGGGAAAGGATAAGGATTTTCTCCACAGGTATTTTGAATAGGGAAAGGGTAGGGTTTTTCTCCACAGGCTTTAGAATAGAAGCAGTTTGAAACAGAAAATGATTGAACGGTAGCCACCATCTTATTTTTGGTCATGTGACCCAGGGGATGTAGAAATGGGTACAGTCTGGGCCTTCATTTACTTATTCACTTCCTAACATATAAAACAAGCTGCTTTTTCTTTCCTTTTTAATTTATTGGCTTGCACCTCATAATGCAATAGGTGGACACCCCATTGACATGAATGAGCATACCATGGGTGGTTGGATATGGCACCCCTTCTATCTGCAGTTGGGTCTGTAATGAGAAATTAGGGATCAGAAATTTCATCCAAGCCCTGCAGATGTAAGAAAAAGGTGTAATGCCTTGACATTTACCCTTTTATAATATAGTTATCCCTACAAATGTGTAGCAGAAGCAGTTTGAAGAAAATGATTGAACAGTAGCCGCCATCTTATTTTTGGTCATGTGATCAAGGGTTTAGATATGGGTACAGTCTGGGCCTTGATTTACTCATTCGCTTCCCATCATATAAAACAGGCTACATCTTACTTTTAATTTCTGAATTTATTTGTATGTAACCCATAATGCAATTGGTGTGCCCCCATGTGCCAACATGGCCTTCCTTAGGTGATTGGGTATGGCACCCAGCTATATGGTGGTGGTCTATAATGAAATTAGTGATCTACATGTCATCCAAGTCCCTGCAGATGTAAGAAAATGTGTAATCCATTGACATTTACCACTTTTATAATGTTGTTATCCCTACAAGCGTGTAACAGAAGCAGTTTGATACAGAAAATGATCAAATGGTAGCCGCCATCTTGTTTTAGGTCTTGTGGCGGGGATGTAGCTATGGGTACAGTCTGGGCCTTAATTTACTCATTCTCTTCCTGTCATGTAAAACGACTACTTTTACTTTACTTTTTAATTTATTGGCATGCACCCATAATGCAATAGTGGACACCCATTGGCCAGCATGGGCTAACCAGGGTGGTTGGTTATAGCACCTCGCTATCCGCAAGTGGGTCTGTAATGTGAAATTATGGATCAGAAAATTCATCCAAGTCCCTGCAGATGTAAGAAAATGTGTAATCCATTGACATTTATCACTTTTATAATGTTGTTATCCCTACAAACGTGTGACAGAAGCAGTTTGATACAGAAAATGTTTGAATGGTGTCATCCATCTTGTTTTTGGTCATGTGACCCAGGGGATGTAGCTATGGGTACAGTCTATGCCTTGATTTACTCATTCACTTCCCCGTCATGTAAAACAGGCTACTTCTTACTTTTCCTTTCTCAATTTATTGGTATGTAACCCATAATGCAATAGGTGGACACCCCATTGGTCAGCATGGGTAGACCAGGGACAGTTGGGTATGGCACCCTAGCTATATGCTGGTGGGTCTATAAAGTAAAATTAGTGATCATAAATTTCATCAAGCCCGGCAGATGTAAGAAAAGGTGTAATCCATTGACATTTACCACTTTTATAATGTAGTTATCACAATAAATGTGTAAGATAGGCAGTTTGATACGGAAATGATGAAACAGTAGCTGCCATCTTGTTTTTGGTCATGTGACCCAGGAAATGTGGTATGGGTACAATCTGGGCTTTGATTTACTCATTCACTTCCCTGTCATGTAAACGGACAACTTTTACTTTTATTTTTGAATTTATTGGCATGCACCCATAATACAATAGGTGGACACCCATTGGCCAGCATGGGCATACCATGGTGGTTGGGTAGCAACTTGACTATCTGCAGGTGGGTCTGTAATGTGAAATTAGTGATCATAAATTCATCAAAGCCTCAACAGAAGTAAGAAAAGGTGTAATCCATTGACATTTATCACTTTTATAATATAGTTATCCCTACAAATGTGTAACGAAACAGTTTGATACAGAAAATGATTGAACAGTAGCCGCCATCTTGTTTTTGGTCATGTGACCCAGGGGATGTAGCTATGGATACAGTCTGGGCCTTGATTTACTCATTCACTTCCCCGTCATGTAAAACAGGCTACATCTTACTTTTCTTTCTCAATTTATTGGTATATAACCCATAATGCAATAGGTGGACACCCAATTGGTCAGCATGGGTATACACAGGGGTGGTTGGTATGCTTTTAACTATGGTGGGTCTATAAAGTAAAATTAGTGATCATAAATTTCATCCAGGCCCCGGCAGATATGAAAAGGTGTAATCCATTGACATTTACCACTTTTATAATGTTAGTTATCACAATAAATGTGTAAGACAGGCAGTTTGATACAGAAAATGATGAAACAGTAGCTGCCATCTTGTTTTTGGTCATGTGACCCAGGGGATGTAGCTATGGGTACAATCTGGGCTTTGATTTACTCATTCCTTCCCTGTCATGTAAAATGGAGTACTTTTACTTTTACTTTTTGAATTTATTGGCATGCACCCCATAATGCAATAGGAGGACACCCATTGGCCAAGCATGGGCATACCATGGAGTGGTTGGTATGGCAACCCGGCTATCTGCAAGTGGATCTGTAATGTGAAGTAGGGATCAGAAATTCATCCAAGCCTCAACAGATGTAGAAAAGGTGTAATCCATTGACATTTATCAGCTTTATAATGTAGTTATCCCTACAAATGTGTAACAGAAGCAGTTTGATACAGAAAATGATTGAACAGTAGCCGCCATCTTGTTTTTGGTCATGTGACCCAGGGATGTAGCTATGGGTACAGTCTGGGCCTTGATTTACTCATTCACTTCCCGCCATGTAAAACAAGCTACTTTTACTTTCTTTTTTGAATTTATTGGCAGGCACCCCATAATGTAATAGCTGGTCACCCATTGGCCAGCATGGACATCCAGGGTGGTTGGGTATAACTACCAGCTATCTGCAAGTGGGTCTGTAATGTGAAATTAGGGATCATAAATTTCATCCAAGGCCCAGCAGATGTAAGAAAAGGTGTAATCCGTTGACATTTACCACTTTTATAATGTAGTTATCACAATAAATGTGTAAGATAGGCAGTTTGATACAGAAAATGATGAAACAGTAGCTGCCATCTTGTTTTTGGTCATGTGACCCAGGGATGTACTATAGGTACAATCTGAGCTTTGATTTACTCATTCACTTCCTGTCATGTAAAACGGACTACTTTTTACTTTTACTTTTGAATTTATTGGCAGGCACCCCATAATGTAATAGGTGGTCACCCCATTGGCCAAGCATGGACATACCAGGGGTGGTTGGGTATAGCCCTTTGACTATCTGCAAGTGGGTCTATAATGTGAAATTAGGAGCAGAAATTTCATCCAAGCCACTGCTGCCATAAGAAAGGTGCAATCCATTGACATTTACCACTTTTATGATCTAATGAGGCTCAATAAATGAGTCACAAGCATTTTGACACAGAAAATGGCTGAATGGTGTCAGCCATCTTGTTTTTAGTCATGTGACCCTGGGTAGGTAGCTATAGGTGCAATCTGGCCTTTATTTACTCATTCACTTCCCTATCATATGAAACAGGCCACTTCTTACTTTTTCTTAATGGATTTTGTGACGTGTTGGCCCATAATCCAACAGGTACCCCCTCCATAGGCCAGCATGGCCTACCATTAAGTGGTCCGTTCTGGTCACTCTCACAATCTGTAGGTGAGAAACCAATGTGAAATTTGTGTTTATATGAAGAATTTGTAGCCTGAAAGTGAAAATTAGTTACATTTTAGACAACAATTTTTATCAGTGATGCAACCGATTTTAACGTTTTACAAACTTCAGTATTTTTGCGAATACAAATTCTAAAAACAATCAAATTTCACTAAATAAACATATATATCTCCAAATGTCTTTGTTGGAAAAGTTTTATTTTCACTTTGAATTATAGTTGTGTTAGTTTCTCACTACCCTGACAAAAAAAGTTTACCAGGGAATTAAGAAAAATTATGTAATAACGTCATAGCCGATAAGTGTACAAACCCAGTGAAAAAACCTCTGGCAGCAGGGATATGCAATTTTCAGAAAAACCTTGGCAGTGTAAGGGTTAAAACATGTTCTCCACAGGACAGCATCCAAGCTAAATTTGTGGATGTGGATAATGATTATGATAATGATTTCAGTGACTCCAGTTGGGAACCAGAGAAAAAGAAAGTAAGGGTGGCTGTGTGTACACAGTCTGTTATTAAATCCTCCCCTCCTCAAAATTGTGATGTAACTGTGTTTATTGATGATGATGACCCAGTAATAGTCATAGATTGTGATGGTCAGATAGAGTCCAAGTGAGCCCAACAACAGAAATCATGCGGTGCACCCCCATTTCAGTGTATAAAATACTGGAGTCCAATATGCATCATCAGGGACATGTGGAAAGCAGGGCATCAAAATTCCTAGTTTGGGATTTTTTCATACAAGACACAAGTGATGAAACATTGGCAATCTGCCAGCCTTGCCAAGCATATGTGAGGAGTGGTAAAAAGGGTAGCCATCTGGGCACCGGGGGCCAGCATACATATCTGAAGAGCAAGTACATGGCACTGTGGACTCTGCACCAGAGGGGAGATAATGCCATAGTGGGGCATTCACCGTCATCCACCTTATTGAGCATGGTATCCTCCCCTTCCTTGACTAGAAGTAGCCCAAGTAACCATGTCTGTAGTAGTGGTAAAGTAAGATCGGAGGATTAGTACAGACATGATGAGGAGGAGGATTCTGAATTGTCAAGTAGTGGTCAGAGTAGCAGTGGTGATGGTCTATGCAGTATTTCTAGTACATCAACCCCTGTGCTTAAAACAGGGAAAACAACATCATTTGTTGACTTGTCTCCTGTACAACCCTCATCACATGGCAAAAGCACCCCACCCATGGCAGTTCACAGAGCAGAGCCATTTGGCACACCACATGCAAAACGGGTAACAATGCAGCCCACATTGCATAGTCTTTTTGCCTGGAACATGAAATACCCACCAAATCTTATGGTGTCATGAGAATTGAATGCTGCTGTAGTGGAAATCTTGATAATTGACCTTTTGCCCTTCTCCTTTGTGGAGAATTCCGGATTCCACCATTTTATGGCACGCACCTGTCCCAAATGCAAAGTCCTGTCCAGGACCTATTTTTTCCACCTATGCTGTCCCGGAGTTATATCAGACTGTGACAGTATCTGTAAGACATTCCCTTTCAGCATTCCTCATCACCACACATTCACTTAAGTATGGGTATGTGGACAAGTGGAAAAATGGTGGGTAGTTCCTATCTATGTATTACTACACATTGCGCACAGGTACCTGGGGTTGTCTGTGCTGGCGGGATTGGAAATCAGTGTAATAAGTCAGACTGTCATAGTAGCAACCTTCAGGGAGTTGGACAGCATGGAACACTTGCAATGGGAAGTGTAGCAGGGTCCCACACAGGTGAAAACATGCTAGATTTGCTACTGACAGAAATTGATGAGTGGCTGAACCCCCTGTCCCTAAAAACTGGCTTTATAGTTAGTGACAATGGATAAAACATTGTTAAGTGTATCAACAATGGTGGCTTTGTGAGGGTTCCCTGCATGGCCCACTGTTTAATCTTGTGATACAGGAGTTTCTACAGCACCATGACATCAAGCAAATTCTGACAGTTGCACACCAGATTTGTGCACACTGCATGCTCTGGAAAGGCCCGTGACCAACTTAGGCAGCTGCAGATTCAAAACAGCCTCACTCAGCACCACCTCAAGCTTGAAGTTGTAATGCACTGGAACTCTACACTTTTCATGGCAGAGTGGTTGTATGAACAGTACAAAGCCATCTCTGAATACCTAGTAATGCACACTAGTTGTGACAGTTCAGGGGTCTTAATGTCTACGACAGCTGAACAGTGGCAGCTCACAGACTCAGTGATATCAGTTTTTAGGCCATTTGAACTTGCCACACAAGCAGTGAGTGGTGACACTGCATCCATTAGTCAATCCATTCCACTGCTGCAGGCACTGAGGCAGACTTTGTTGAATCTGCAACCTAGCCTTGATGTCTCTGGAGATAGGTCAAGCAGTGTATTACTGAAACACATGCTTACAGTATTCAACCACAACTGCCACATCACCACTATTTGGCAAAGTAGAGAATTTGGAATAGCAACAATCCTGGACCCATGATACAAACATTGCATTGCATCCTTACTGGAGGGAGGGCCTGACCAGGTTAAAAATCTGACTGGTCAACTGGTCCGATTGGTTCATGGTGCAAAGAAGTCATGTGCAAAGTTCTGCTGACCACAGTGTAACAAGGCAGAAGGTCACTGTGGAGTAAGCACATCTAGTAAGGTAGCTGTGGGGCAAGGGGAGGTGTAAGCAAACCAGGTTGCCACTAACCCACTTTGGGGTGCCCTGTCTCAAATAGGAATCTGTGACCTCAATGAATCCTGTGAACAGGTGGATGACCCATCAGGACTGCATGCAGCACAGAGCATGGCCGACACCTATTTGGCAGAAAACAGGCATCTGTCAGTGCTTCATGATCCTCTGGTGTAGTGGAATGGTACAGTGACTGAATGGCCAGAACTGACTTCAGTAGCACTGAAATACCTGACCAGCCCACCCTCCAATGTAAGTGTGGAGAGGCTATTCAGTTCTGCAGGGGCAATAGAGCATGATCATCATACTAACTTCTCACCTACAAATGTCAGCATGCTGACATTTATAAAAATGAATGAAGGTCACATACCAAGTCGAACTACCACATCCGTGTTTGTACACTGTCACAATGATGGTTGTGTTGCTGATGTGAGTGAAGCAGACCATCCTGGTGGCAGCATCAAATGGTCTACCATTGAGGTTGATGATTCAGTTATGGAAAAAGAATTCCCTAGTGGGC